>JAVJIX010000020.1:3117500-3675000 GCA_036785185.1 Paratrypauchen microcephalus
GTGAGCAGACAGAGCTAACACTTCAGCAAGTTCTGTTTCTTCTAAACCAAGAAGAACAAGAATGCAGCCTGGATCATTGTCCCGGTATGAATATATTTCATCTTACAATCAACTTATTGATTGTAAGATGAAATTCTTGAAAACCCATCCCTTCCAAGAATGTTCTTTCTTTGCTTAAATCGTATAACTACCTGGAATGCACTTACAACTTAAACTTACTGCACTGGTTGCACCACGTACTAATTATTCACTTTTCTATCTTAAAGGTGAAGAGGATCTCCCAGTTCCAAAGACAGTGTATGATGATCTGAACCTGAGACAGAGTCAACTTCAGGCAGACTATGTCAACCTGCGACAGGAGTGTGACGCACTACGAGCTGAAAATTTAAAGATAAAAGAGGAGCTGCAAAAATCTATATTTTCCTACACCGCTGTACAGTACTTAAAATGTAATGACTTGTAATAAACTGTACAGTATCTCATTTATTTGTAATGAATGAATGATGAATTTTTATTGAGTATGTCACAAAGTCAATATACAGTACATAATACATTACACGTATACATGTACGTGTAGGCATATTAATATAATTTCTTTACAGAAGTAAACATATCTCAAAGGGTTATGGGAAGAAGTGTTAACTTTTTGAATCCCGCCCCTTACAGTCACTTAAACATTAATAATGTCCGGTTTCCTCTGAACCATCTTCCGTCACATTTATCCGGTTTTACTATATAACTTATATTTACAATGTCCACAGATAAGCCATTTATAGACCCTTTTTCTGTTTGTGCTGTCTTCGGCATAACTTATCCTAGCAGCCAGCTAAACACTCCCTGAACATCAAGTACTCTGAAGACTGTTTCGCTGTCCACAGGTTTATTGACGTGAAGAAGTGTGAAACTGCAACATACATACATGAAACGGGAATAACATTAACGTTTGAAAAAGCATACATTGCCATAATCATTTAAATCAAAGGCAAGTCCATTCATCGCGTGACCTAATCAGACCTGCGAGCTATCATTCTGCATATTTACTACCATTAACAAATCTCCGCCGAAAGAACACAAATCAAGCTCAGCAGACATAAGGTAAGAAATAAACAGTAGATACGTACCGACGATGCTACCTTACGCATTTAAGAAGAAACAAAGCAGCAAATATCCTTAGGAACGTTCATGGTACATGTGGACTTCACTTATTTACAGTCGACTTCCTGACTACAGAAACACGCGTGGCAAATACTAAACGAGAGAATACCAAATGGGAGAAATTACATGAGAATTCTAGACTAGTTCAAGAATACCAAAGATAAATTTCAGTACTCAAAATAGAATTGTAAATATAGTAAGTGTAAATAACAGTATATAACAGTACAGGTATTTTTAAGTAAAACTTCAACTTATTTGTATTTTTTTAATATTTGTAACATAACACTGTTAGTAAACAAAGGCGCGGTTGCGCGCGCAGCTGGCAACGGAAGCATGGCAGAACTCCGCAACTCGTCAGTGTATGCAAAGGGACTTTCGTCAAAAGATCGCGAATGTTACCTCAACAAGCTGACTTTGGCAAATGGGGTCCGACTGCCAGATCCTAATGCGATCAGTGAGTGGGTGGATGATGTTGGCAAGTGGCCTAATATACAGTGGCCAGATATTTATACTTATTTAATAGAGAAACCCAGTGTGTACACGAGGGAGAAATTGCGAGCCTATAAGTCACTGGACGCCTACGAATATGTTGTCTGTGGTCATGTACAGGACGTGAAATACCATGACATAGATTCAGAGTTTGTGTGCTAAAATCCAAAGTTCTTCCTAGTCAAAGGCAAGGACACAGGACATAGTTATGTAGGAAATGTCTGAGTTGAGCCGTTATGCTATGTTACTATGTTATGTTACTGTTATTTGCCTTACCCATTTAGTCATTTAATCATATCCCCAATGCTGATTATTATAGATAAATCGTGTCATTGTCTAATGGTAACAACATGTATGGAAAAGGGTGTTAACATCATTAACTGTCTGTTAATTAAGTCTGGACCTCCTCCTCAGTGAGTCTGGACACAAAACAGTGGAGACATGATCCAATGTACTCGGGCCACTAAGCTGCATCTCTTGTCTTCTGGAGGAGGAAGAGCAGAATGTGTCTTATGTCTGATTGGTTCAAAGTCCTGTCCTGCAATGTAAAAACATAATTACACACACATTAAGAAAACTATTACAGGAAAATTAGGTTCACAGTACATGTACATCAAGATCCAAAGCTAGTTTAAATCATCGAAACAGCTAAATTAATAGAGGAATGAGCTGGGTGGTCTGCTCCTTGTTCCCTAAAGACAAAATATTATTCTATTGCAACTAGTAATGCTTGGAATTCCTGTGCGCGACATCCGAAATGCAGAATGTGCGAGCAGTGCACATTCTCAGCGCACATTCTTTGTTTTCCCCGAGGGGAAAAAAAAAAAAAAAAAAAAAAAACAAGGTGTCCTCACTTTAGGGCCTTTGTACTCCTTTTTGGACACAAGTGTCCTCCTTTCCTGTTTCATGCCGGTGGTGCACCCGCCTCGTGTTCAAGCATCCATTCAATATATTCAAGTTTAATTTTATATATTCAAACGTTCATTCTATATATTCAGGTTTCATTTTATATATTCAAGCGTTCATTCTATATATTCAGGCTTCATTCTATATATTCAGACATATCCATTCTATATATTCAAGCGTTCATTCTATATATTCAGGCTTCATTTTATATATTCAAGCGTTCATTCTATATATTCAGGCTTCATTCTATATATTCAGGCTTCATTTTATATATTCAAGCGTTCATTCTATATATTCAGGCTTCATTCTATATATTCAGACTTCATTTTATATATTCAAGCGTTCATTCTATATATTCAGGCTTCATTCTATATATTCAGACATATCCATTCAATATATTCTTTAATTTCCTAAACGGCATGCCATAATATATATATATATATATATATATATATATATATATATATACACACACACACACACACACACACACACATACATTGGAAATAAAGTTTATAGTTTTAAATCAATATACTTTTAAAATGTCCTCCCTGGAAATGTGAGAAGTGGTGAAAGATCAAAGTTGCTCGTACCTGTCCCATGGCGCGGTCTTGTCGCCCCCGTCCCCCACCAAGGCAAGGGTCCATATCGTGACAATGGTCACCACCGAGGCCACGGCCAGCACCGTACACAACACACACAGTTTGCTGACACGGAAGCATTTCCCCATGTCTGCAGTCCCGTGGTAAAGTCAGGCTAAAGTGCTACAAAGTGATCTTCTCCAAGGCGCACGGATAACCAGCCCGAAGGAAAAGACACGCCACAGAACTTTCACAGAACTTTCATTGGACAGGGGTTCCCAGGATGGTGATAAATTGGTGCCAGCGCAGAGCTACATGTGTGGATAAATTGTCGAGGGAGAGATAAGAGTGATAAATTATTCCCGTTTATAAACCAGCCTAGCTCCTGGGAACAGTTCATGAACTTCAATAGACTCATATCTTCACTGCTACAGCTACAACTAAAACTACAGCTACAACTAAAACTACAGCTACAACTAAAACTACAGCTACAACTACAGCTACAACTAGAGTTACAAAGAAATTAGGAATTTGCTCCCCAAGCCCCACGGCCCATAAATAGATGTAGGAAAAGTGCACTGAATTTTTATCCTATAATGATGCAATCGATTTTTTAAAAATTTTTTTATCATGCAGAATTACAATGATGTGTTTTGTGCGTTATCCACTTTTAGCGATAACATAATCTTTTGCATACACTGCAGATCCTAATCTGTAATCAGCAGCTGTATCGAGAGGCTGCATCTGTTTGGTTATCTACAGTAAAAGATAATAGTCTATAAACATATGTCTACTGTAAGAATCTTACTCGAAACGGGATATGACTAGTAGGCCTAGTTACACATCAAAGCACAACAAAATAATAAATACAAACATTTTTATTTCTCAAAATAGAGTATCATTTTTGTAGAAAATGTCTTTAAGCATTCACAGTGTCAGTAGTCACATAATGGGGGGCTTTGAACATAAAGGTGCATTTATTCAACATATGAAATGGCAAATCATTTTTCAACTTTGTCTTAAAAGGGAGCACATTAATAACATCCTATTTATGCTCATTTATCTAATTGACTGTGCAATTGTACAATAATTATACAGTATAGGTTAAAACAATTACCAAAAAAATGGTGTAAATGAGAATTATCTCACTGGCACAAGAGACAAACAAAAAATACAAAAACATCCTATCAGAGAAAAGATCACTACCCATAAAATTGGATAGTAGTGGGCTAATATTTCACTTATGGTTTCGCAGCTTCATCTTTAAACCATTGAGAAACAATGTCTTTGTTCTCTTCAATCCACTTCATGTTACTGATGGTCCTCTCGATAGACTGCTCTAAGGCCAGAGTCCCAGAGCCAAACCCTGTACCTGAATGGTCCTCTTTGAACTGCCTCAGCTTTAAAAACAGAGCACACAAATCATGTTTATTATTATTATATGTTATAGGTTTCTATAAAATACATTTCAGTGAATCATTAGATTGAAGTAAAAATGTCTTAGATTGCACTGCAGTGATAGATTCCATGTATACTATGTAAATATTCAAGGAACAAATTTTAGAATATCACGTCCAGAAAAAATACTTAGAGACACTACGTAACTTTTCTGATGGCGGTTTGGCAGCTTGTCTCAGTAATATATTTTTTTTAAATCTTGTATTGGTTTAATAATTAATTAAAGTGTTTTTTCATTGCTAAATAATGTCTTGAAAAACACACATTCTTACAGCAAGGAGGTCACCTCACCACAGTGACCTGACCTGTTTTTTTGGCAAAGCAATAACATCTCCACAGAGACCGCAGTTAGTGTCCAGCACTTTCTGACTGTAAACAAGGTGAGAAAAGCACAAACCTGCTGAAGCTCAAACTCGGTGGAGAAGCGTTTCGTGACTCCATTGATGAGGTTGGAAAAGGAGAAGGAGCCTCCTCCATACCTAAAAATAAACACACAGCCAAGATTAAACCCTCCATAACCTGATGGCAATTACATTAACAGCAGTGGATCAGTAAATGTGTTTTTTCAACTGCTGTTTATGTCTTTACCAACCATTTTCCACAATTAAAATGTAAGAAAAATGTAATTATCTATATGGACCCACTGGAGTCTGAAATACATCTTGATTGATATAATATTAAGTTGAAGTCATACATTAGTTCTTAGTAATTTTGAAAAAAAAAAAAGAAGTTGAAACAATGGAAAAGCTCAACTGAAAGGGTGGTGTTGCTGAGTTAGCGTTGACCTTTGATCACTGCTCTCATAAACTGTCTGTAAAGCTGTCATGTGATAGTGTTTGTGATGTTTTATGGAGCTTATGTGCGTCAGGAGACGTCACAATGTACTCCATAAGGATATTTAACAAGTCCATTAAAAATATGATTCAATGTCCAGTACAGTGGTACCTCACCTTACGAAATTAATTCGTTCCAGAAGTGGTTTCGTAACGTGAATTTTTCGTGTCGACATCGCTTTTTGATCCTTCGATGTCGGCTCTTCCTATCATTGTGAAGCAGAATTCACCAAGCGTTGGATTGTTCACTCACTAATAGGGAACGTGAGCGGGGTTTAGACCGTCGTGAGACAGGTGAGTTTTACCCTACTGATGATGTGTTGTTGCGATAGTAATCCTGTGTCTCCGCTCCCCTCGCGCGTTCGGCGCTATATTGAGCCGTGTCCCCCCACGCTTCACTATCAACACATTCCACTGAAAATCTATGAAAGTTCGAGTGTTCAAACGAGAGAGAAATGCGAGAAAAGCCCAACTCCAGTCTGAGAAAAGCGTAGAATGTGTGTGGTGAGGCATTTACAGCCCTAAAACATGTAGAACAATTGCAAAATACAAAGTTGTCCTACCTCGTGGACCTCTCCCACCGCGGGCCACCTCTGGAACCTAACCCCGTGTGTGTTGATAAAGTGTATTTACGTTTTGGGGCGTGCATCTGAGCGCGCATTAATTGAATTTTTGAGATTTCGCGTTTCGTAACTTGAATTTTCTTTCGTATCTAGAGATACTATTTGACGTGAAGACTACTATTAGAGATGAAAATTTGACGTGAAGGCATTTCGTAACTTGGATTTTTCGTATGTAGGGTCTTTCGTAAGGTGAGGTACCACTGTATACTAAACACACAAAACTAAAAGCACAGTAAGATCTTTTTGACTGTCACTGGAGAGTACACTTAAATCAATTGCTTATTTTTCCTCTTTTTATGCATTTACTTTTTTTTTTACAGTATATGTCCTTTTCATAAAATATGACATGCACCTGAACCTTGTTATATTAAAAGTAAAATCAGCATTTTGCATACCTATCTCCATTAAATGTATCAGTAATGTCATCTGAAACACACTCTTTGTTTAAAGGTAACTATAATCATGATTTGTTTGTACTGAAGTGCTCACTCATTGAAAATGTATGTCCAGCGGGCTCTGACAAAGTCCCATGCCAGCGCCTGTCCCACCACGTTGTTTGCGATGTAGACAATGGTAGAAGTGCCGTCCTGTTTACGGATCTTGTCTGGCGTAATTGCATATTCCAGATACCTGTAGTGAAAAGTATAGTCACATGGACCGGAAATGTCTATATTTTCAAAACAGACTGAAACTCTATAGCTCTCAATTAAGTAAAATTATTTAATTGTCAGTCTGATACAGATTTGAAAAGCAGAGGTGGTTTTGCCTAAGTAAAGCCAAGTGTCATTTATATAAACAGTTTATGGTCATAAGTTATAAAGAGTTGGACTAACATTCCCACATACACAATAATGTTTATCCTATTTGTTACTTAGTATAATATTTTAAGCAAGGGATTTTATGATATAAAAACATGATGTTCATATGTAGATGGCGTTCCCACCTGTTGAGAAGCCATGGTTCCTTTGTGCAGGCCATAGCAGAACGCAGTTTGTCAGCTTCAATGGCATTAGCCTTCTCAAACTGTTTCCATGCAAACTCCCACTCTTTAACACCCCCTGCTGCAATAGCGTTACAGTACACAGTGGAGCGCAGGTTGGGCTGGATTCTGAAAGGTATGAGTGAAATGATCATTTATATGATTTTGAATGAAAATATTAATTAACTTATTTCTTTGTAAAGAGACTTACATGTTGTTGGCTTCGTTGTTCATCCACTGCTCAAACCAGCCTTTAACCAAATCTGTGCATTCCTTGAGGCCAGTTTTACATGCAAGACTGATAGCATTCACTTGATTGTACCTGAAGTAAGAGGAAAATAATAAAAAATACAGCATGTGCACTGTCTGTAGTTTATCTATGTGTATTTACATGTTACTCACTGGTCCATGTGTCCTTTGGGGACTTTTGTCCAGTTCTCTGTTACTAACTTGAAATGGTTGAACAACGGCATAACCTGTTTCTGCAGATATGCCTACAAAAACAGTCATAAAGGACATTTGTTGAGAATGAGAACTAGATCTACAAAAGTTATTTTACAGCTGCTCACCTGCATGTGGCCGTACACCTCACTTCTGTCGAACATGAGATAGAAGAAATCCATATTGTCCAGGGCTGACTCCCAGGGCATGAAATCCCTCTCATTCTTCAGGTATATGGTGGTTTTCAGGGCCAGTACTGTGGAAATAATCTTGGCTCTACAAGAAAACACAGGAAATAATTAGCCTCTTAAGCACACTTTACAACTTAAATCATACTACTGGACAGGTAATAAAAACACATTATTGAAAATGTACCATAAACATGCAGCACCATACCTGGCCATGTTGAATGCATCATCCACTAGTTGAGCTCTGTTGATCACTGGAATAGTCTATAATACATGTATGCAGTATATGCAGTAAGGAATAACTAGCTAATACATTCATTAATATTATGTTATTATATATGTAGCCTGGACTCACTGGGTGATTGGTGCTAAGAGTGTTTAAGAGTTTGTCCCAGTTGCTCTGATCGTAGTTTACTCTGTAGTAACCTGTGACATCAAGGTTGGCCAGCACCCAATCATTTCCAGTTACTTTCATCGTCTCAAAAATCTCTGCAATAAAAAAAACATAGTAAAGTATAACTACAGAATCATAAACTATAAACACCTTTTCACGTAGCAAAATAATGTATAACTTATATTAAAATGTACAGGGGGTTGAGGTAGTGTGATGGGGATTTCTTACCTGACTTCGGGACCAGCCATACTTGAGGCTCAGTACTTCCAGTTTTCATCCACTTAATGGGTACAGTCCACTGGTAACTTTAAAGAAGATCAGTAAAATGTTTTATGATCACACACAGCATACAGTAACCTAGTTTTAGTAATAAATGATCAAAGGCATGTGGGTCAACAGTACTTTTTTTATATAATATCACTCCCATGATATTATAAAACCTATCCCTCGTTTTATTCTAAAGAGATATAAGCATCTTCTCTTATAATTTCTCTGAGTTAAAAATTACATAAATTCATAAAAGATGACATAACACAGAGGTGACACATACTTGTATGGGGATGGGACTGTGACTTCAGAGTCTGGGTCCAACAGGAAGTGTTTCTGAGATACATTTCCTGTGGCTGTATCTATGGTAATGACAGGGAAGCCCATCTGCAGCACCCAAGTGTTCATGATGTCGGCGACGGACTGTGGGAGCTCTCGTCCAGTTTTGTCAACAGCCTATAAAGATTACATGGAAAAGGTTGACGATGATGCTTGTCATCAGGTACTTATCTTTGAGATCATAGCAAGTACGTTAATTTTCAGCTCATTAAAAACAATAGAAAAATATCAATTCACACATAATCACAATATAATAATAATGCAATGGATTTATATAGTGCCTTTCAAGACACCCAAAACACTTTAAAGAGCATTATTCGTTCATTCCGCACTCAGTGGTGCTAAGCTATTATTGTAACTGTATTGGCTGTATTGGCTGCCAATTTGTGGCATTGGCCCTTCTGACCACCACTGACACTCACAAACACACCACTTTCATACTGGGCAATGTGGGTGAAGTGCTTTGCCTAAGGACACAACAACAGTTTTTTTTAAATATATATATAAATTAATACGCACATCTTGCAGGTGTTTCCATAGGTCTGCATACACTGTGTTGCCATACTTAAATTCATTCAAATAAGTCTGGGGAGGGAAAGAAAATAAACATCAATAGATATGTTGTTATGTTGCTTTGTTTTATATTGTGCAAAACAGATGCATACCTGGAGTCCCTTAGTGAACACTTCTTCTGTAAGGAAATCTGAAAGCATTCTCAGCACTGAAGCACCCTAAAAACATTGACACAGCTGTATATTAGAGAGGCCAGACCAGTACTGAGGCCAGTAAGTGCAGACATTTAAAGAAAAAGTTAAATTTGCTTACAACTGCACAATTACCTCTGCCAATTACATGATTAGTTAGGTTAATATGGTTAAATCTATGGAATGACATGCTCCATTACTTTATGATGTGAATCCAAATATATTTAAGAACAGTTCCATATTTAAATGTGCAGTAGATGTGAGAATGATACATTTAGATACCTTGCTGTATGAGATGGCATCAAACAGCTCACTGATCTGCGCTGGTGTCTGGATGTCCTCCTCTTTGGAGGACAGGGGGTGAGAGGAGGTCAGGGCATCCACTGCAAACACTCTGTGAACGTCATTGAGCACTATCAGGTCTTTCTGTGTAAAGAAGCATACACTGGTTGATCACGGCTGAAATGTCACTAATCATTGATAGTTGCACGTTTAGGTGGAAAACATACCACATTCCAGTCAGGTTCAGCCTCGTCTGCTCCCAGGTACTCCACATAGGATGCAAAGCCCTCATTTAGCCACAGGTCATTCCACCACCGCAGAGTGACCAGGTTACCGAACCACTAACCAACACAGAAGACATTTGGTAATATTGAATGAATTTAGTAGCCTAAGTGACCTAATAATCAGAATACAACTTATATCCAGTGTTGGGAAGTAATTGAATACATGTACCAAAAATACACATTCTGAATACAAATTTTGAGTTACTGTATTCCAGTACAGTTACTCTTTCATCATAAAGTTGTTTGTAATTATATGTCATGCTTTCTCATAATAATATAATGTAACTTGATGCAAAAGTATTCCAAATATTCTGATTACAGTACGCTGATTGGCCCATTACAAAATATTTTTTTTTACATACATGTGTCACACTCTTGCTGTGAAGCAAGAGTGCCGCCATTTTAATTCAGGTATTGAGTATTTATTTAGTAACTAAATAAATGTTCAAAGTATTCTTCCCATGTTCTTACCTGTTATATATTATTAAATTTCTCTGACTAACCATGTGGGCTAATTCGTGAGCGATGATGGTGGCGATGCGCTCTTTGTTGCCATTGGAAGAGAAGGTTGGGTCATACAGCAGCGCAGTCTCTCTGTACGTGATCAGACCCCAGTTCTCCATGGCTCCGGCATTAAAGTCAGGCAAAGCAATCTGATCTGAAGGTAAAATCATAGATGGGGCTGTTAAAGATAAGCGGTAATAAGGATACAACTTTCACATGATAAATGGTTTTGGAACTGATGTAATCCAAGGCAATATGTTGGGCATGGCAGTTATATGGGAAGAATTCTCATAATTCGTGTAAAATATGTAAAATGTTCATCTATAGCTTTGTACACAGGTCTTACCAGACTTGGGCAGGGGATAACTGGAATTGTAATATTCTTCAAAGAACTTAAGAATGGGCCCAGTTTTGTTAAGAGCATAGTCTCCTTGCCTGGCATCAATGGCAGACTTCCTTGCGAAGATGCGGATCTACATCCAAACACAAAATAAATATTTAAATATTTTTAATGACCAGTTTGTCCAAAATAGTAGGGTTTCACTTACCAAAACCGAATCAATGGTATTATTGACAAAGTCAAAGTCGCTGACTATATATGCAAGCAGGTAGGTTGACATTTTTTCAGTTGGATCAAAGGAGGTTTCGATCACCGGCACACCATTTATCTCTTTGTTTACAGAGGCTGCAATTAGAATAAAAATAAAAATACTTGAGAATGTTAAGTCAAATTCAGATAACAAGTTTTGATTGCATTTAATTTTTTTATGAAATAATTAAACCTCAGTAATATACTTTTTAATTCTCTCTGAATCATAGTGATGCAATGTCATGTTTGCCTTACGTGTTTTTTACAACGTGTTTACAATGTCTTTTATTGTATATCTGTATACAATGTATGGTTTTAGGGTGACTTTTTAACATCTGTCCAGGGGCAGCAGATGAAAAATAGCTAATTCTGGTAAATTTACAGAAATGTTTATTAATGTACATTGCAGTCATTTAGCTTTGATATAAAAAACAATGGACTCTCCTCAGCCAAGGTTCATCCCTGAGCTGATCTGACCCTCTGGGTTAATGGCTAACTATACTTGCTGTTCTGCATCTGTATCATACACTCACCAAAAATAACACTTTTGTTTTTGCTACCATTTTTCCTGAGATGGACCCAAAGATCCAAAATTCACTCCAGATACACAACACTACCATTTCTCTCAAACATTGTTCACAAATCTGTCCAAATGTGTGACAGCGAGCGTTTATATTTTTGTTGAGTATATTTCTTGTAACAGCAACTTGTACATTGTACCCTGTATTTTTTATTATATTTTATTACATATTTTATTATATTGTTTATTATATTGTTTACTATATTGTTAACTTCTTCCCCTGCACTTTTGCAACACTTTTTTACCATGTACTATTATTGCATGTTATTAGTACTTCTTGACTATCTTAGCGAGTCAACGGTTCTTCTGATCCTAAGCATTTCATTGCATTGTTGACCTTGTGTTGATTCTGCATATGACAAATAAACAATCTTGAAATCTTGAAATCTTGAACTCACCTTTCTGTTCCCCATTGGACAGGGCGATAGTTTCAAGTGGATGGATGAGAGTGATGTGGAAAACAGCCTTCAGGGCAGGCTCGTCAAAACAAGGGAAGGATTTTCGGGCGTCTGTGGGCTGCATCTGAGTTGTAGCAATAATTCTTTTGGGGGGAAAATTACATTCAGATATTTAAAGCAACATTCTACAATCTACAGTAAAAAGATCACTTATTGAACAAACATTTTCAAAGCCTAAATCCCAAAGGTAGTGATAGTACTAGCAGTGCAAGTCGTAGCAGGTATTTCTGTCCTATTTCTGCAAGTCTGTCCTGAATTAGTTTGAATCAAGAGGCACGTACTTTGTGACTCCATTTTCTTTGTATTCGCTCCTGTAGAAGCCACCCAGGTCATCAGCCAGCTCTCCCACAAACTCTGTGCTGAGGCGATACACATGGTCCTTGTTCAGTGTACTGTCCAGCTCGATGACCAGGTACTGTGTCACTGTCTGTAACCAGTGGTTCTTGATCTTGGGAGTGACACCACCACTGACAGACTCCAGAATAGGGCTGTTAGTGTAGTTCAGTTTATTGGAGTGAATGAGGATCAGGTCTGTATTCTCCACACATTTGAATTCCACACTAGACGCACCTAAAAAGACAGACTATATCAAAATCAAATAATCTTTTTATGAAATGCCTCTTTTGCATCTTTTCTTTGTATTTTCTTTGTTTTGTGTTTTGTATTTTTACTTTGTTGGACTCCGTAAACTGTTTTTAAAGGTACTTTAAAAATCCCCTGGATAAGTGGAGTGCCCAGTAGAGGTGGAAAATTACTATATGAACTGATACTTTTACCATTGTTCAATAGTTGAACTTTAATCAGCTGAAAAACTATTAATTTAAAGGTGCATTGTGTAACTTTTCTGGTGGAGGGTACGTCAAATGCTTTTCTCCATGGAAATGTCATTGCTCTGCCTGGAATTCTCCACAGTATGACATTAAACGGCTCTACCTTACATTTATTCAATTACAGGTGGTTTTATAGCTCAAAGAAACTAGTACAACATGCATGTTGACAAGCAGGGTCGCCTCTCAACAGATCTGACCTGTAACTTGGTCTGGTTTTGTCTCCATGACGATAGGTTTAATATCATACTGTGAAATATTCCAGACATTCTAAAGCAATAACATCTCCATGGAGTAAAGCATTTAATGGGCCCTCCACCAGAAAAATTATACAATGCACCTTTAAGCATTCAAAACATCTATAAAGTCATGAGAGCACAATTGTAAACCCTTCTTTGCATTTATACTTTATATTTAATAAACACAGTTTTGTTTGCATCCATAATTAGTAAGGCAGGAATGACTTGTGATAGAGGACCTTCTCACCTGTGAAGATGTACAGTCCGGTCTCTGGATCTTTAGTGAGTCGAGGCCACAGTGTCAGGTTGTAGTGCTCAGGCACCAGGGTCTTGGGCAGTCGATACTGGTCCCAGGGCTTGTTGGATGGGGCAGGTGTTGTGGTTGAAGGTTTGGTTGTGCTTCCTCCATTTGTGGGCGATATTTCATTGTTTTTTCCTTTTTCCTGTGCGTAAACAACAGACAGAGCGATGATAGTAGCAACAGAGGCTGCCCCTAAAATGATGAGGAATATGCCAACGCCTTTGCTGATGAAGAAGCCTTTGCCCATGTCTGCACCAAAATCTGACCACACATGTGCAGCACGACCATGAGCCTTTATATGTAGCCCTTCTGATCCCACCCCCTTTTTCTACAGGTGACACATTAACATTTGAACAAATGGGCTTTGTTGTGTAAACAGTTTAGATATGCTACTTTTATTTAATCTTAAAATAGAGTCTCTATTCTATTTTGGTTATTTCACTCCATTGCACATAATGTAATTTAAGGGCATCTATTGGTAGATTTCATTGTTGTTGTTCAAAATTAATAACATTTAAAATAACTTATATTATTGAAAATGGCGAAAAATAAACT
This sequence comes from Paratrypauchen microcephalus, assembly GCA_036785185.1. NCBI lineage: Eukaryota > Metazoa > Chordata > Actinopteri > Gobiiformes > Gobiidae > Paratrypauchen > Paratrypauchen microcephalus. The sequence goes on from JAVJIX010000020.1 coordinate 3,131,477, forward strand.
GAGATCTACAAATAAACAGTAGAACATTAAAAAAAAAAATCTTAAAGTTTTGAAGTATTTTACAATTTGCCTTGATATGGCATTAACTCTCAACTTTGGGAACTTTTTTTATTTTTTTTCAAAATTGGATTGAACTTCAGCATGTTAGCATTCTCCCTCTCTACATAAGAATTTAAGTTCTTATGTAAAAAACAAACAAACAAAAAAACATATTACCAAATGACGGTTCAACTGAAATGAAAAATGAAATGAAAAACTGAAATGAAAAATCTTTTGTGTTAACAAATGACATTTTTTCATACATTTTCAATCTAAACTGGTTTATACTTTATCCATCAAAGAGAAAGCATCATTGTTGACTGCTCATACCAAGCACTGATTTCTAATGTAGTTTTTAAAAATAAAACTAACACATTAAACACATTTTGAACATTGCAACATATGACATCCAAAATTGTGGCATTTGTACTTCTCGTGACAAAGGCGTCACCAGCAATAACTAAGAAGCCAAATCTGAATCTTGTTTCAAATTGGCCCTTTAAATTTGTGATACCAAATAACATTGATGAAATAGGCTTTTGGGGACAACTTTATTTAAAACATTAAAAGTAGTTATTTTGCGTTAATTTCAAAAATAGCTTTATATGTTAATGCCAAGACTTCTAAAATTATGCCACAGAGAAAAGTTTATGTTTTTTTTAATAATTTGTAAGTGAGTTATAACTGATTCTGTGTGACCCCTTTCACCGAATAACATTTTAAGACTTTAAACCTATAATATCCTTTCAAATTTGGTTTCTTCTTCCAAATGTGTATTGGTAGAACTAAAGTGATATAAAACAAATACATTTAAACAATTTAAACCTTTATATTAATAACTAGAAATGTTCTAGCTGGACACAAAAATGCCTATATTACATCACTGACCCGTTTATAGTCATCTGGTCAAAAAATTCAGATCAATGGTCCATTAGGATTTTCTTAAGAAAAGATTTTCTTTCTATATTATTATTATTATTATTATTATTATTATTATTATTAAGACTCAAGACAGACATCTGGAAAATGTATCTATCTAAGTATTTATCTGTAGCTGATATAGAAGAAGCAACTTTATTGATCTCACACTGGAGAAATTCTTCTCTGCATTTAATCCATCCTGTTATTAGGAGCAGTAGGCAGGGCCTGGGCGACCCCGATCGAACCCGGAACCTTCTTGCTGTGAAGCAAGAGGGCTAGCCACTCAGCTACCGTGCCGCCACAGTCTACTTCCTCAATACAGATTATCATTCTGTAGCTGTCTATTAACAGATTTTAATCATCCATTTATAGTAAGTCCTTTTTATGACTGAAGAGTTATAAATATATTATTATTATGGGAACAACACTTTACCAGATATTCCATAACAGAGATACTTATTGATACTTTATTGATCAGACTTAATTAACTGATTATTTTACTGGCCTAATTGACTTGTCTGAGATTAATTTCCGAAATTCCGACTAGTCAAACAAGCATTTCTGTTGTATATTAAAACTTTTTAAATGTATTAACAACAAATAAAAGTTGAAATATAATGACTTCTAAATAGAGAATATTTACAAATAAAGTGTGTTATGGATGAAAATCAGAAATTGTTTATTGTTTTTTGACATTTAGATTTAATAATGTTGTACTGTCAAAACAGTTTAGAACAAAGATATTGGTTCTTTTGACATGTGTTTTAGAGTTTGTATCAGTTGAGGCAATTACTGATGAATGATAATTGTTGCAGCCCTATAACTGTACAATATTAGAACTGGTCTTAATACACACACTTCATAGGCCAAGTTCAATGTCCTCTAGTCAATAAAAAGATTAACTGCACTCTCACACAGCTTTTATCTCTGCTGTCAGACTCTAATGTTAGCAACAAAGAACATTCATCTATTCATGCTAGTCAATATTTATGAGTTTATGAGCATTTTCTGTCAGTGATTCAGCAATACAGTCCATAAAATGATGCCATGGAAACAGCCTATTCAATATCTTTGGCCTTGTTTTTATCTGTGTGGGATGCCTCATAAAAGAGTAGTATGATGATTACACTTTCCATTATGAACAGAGGCTCACTGGGTGTCACTATGTAACCTTGAATACATAAAACCTGGTTTAAAGGGAAAAAGAAACTTAAATCATTTTAGTTAGATAATTATTGAAAAAAAATATATAGTTCATAAAATATAGTTCATAGTATATTCTTGAATGAATTCTTGGATTCAATCTACTAAGTTTGATACAAAATTAACTTTCTTTCCACCACACTGATTTGACAGAAAACTGAAAGAGAATATGACATTAATGGTAGTTTTCAGATTCGAGACTGCAATTATGTCATGCTCTCCGATGGGCAGCAAGGACCAGATTTCCCTATTTATTACACTGCACTTTGCCATGAAATATCCAAAAGGTAAATTTACAATCATTGATCCTGGTATTTTCAGTTATTGACAAAACCCAAGAACTTGCTGTATTGCAACATAATTTTGCATTTTAACCATATATATTTTAGCTGCCCCATCTGTATTCATTAATATTGGCCTATAGAGTGCTGTGATGTCATCTGAAACCCACCAGTGTGATGGAGACAGAGATCGCAGAACTTAGAATTCTTACCAAAATGTGCCAGGAGATAAAAAAGTATAATAACATATCCAAGACTAAGTAAAAAACTATAAAGTGAACATAGGCACACAAAAGCAGATTAATTGAAACCGTTTCAGCCTGTTAACTTTTGTCTTCTGTTGATAAAACTGAGCCTTCTGACCAAGTGGTGCAGCGATAACAATCTCCTTCTTAATGTTGAAAACACCAAGGAGATTGTTATAAATTTCCGGAGAGACCCCACCCAGCACCCCCCATTGTCCATCAATGGTGCTGCTGTAGAGAGGGTGAGCAGCACCAAATTCCTGGGGGTGCACATCAGTGAGGACCTCTCCTGGACAGGGCCCTGGGTGCGAATGATGTGCAATTTCCAACTTTGACTCTTAGACAAATACCCCACGTGATAGGTAGGGTGTGCAGTCAATCTGTGGCGGGACGTAAAATCTTTTTTAATACAGTATAAGTATATTGCATAAGTGTTGGTGCTGAACATCAAATGTTCGTTTTATTTTATTTATTATTTTATTATATGCTCTAGTACAATGCATGATTGAAAATGACATGTCACCCATGAAACATCTTGGAATCAAAAACAACAACAACAAAAAGTTGTTGTGGTAGTGGCTATTTTTAGAAAGGATGTGCTTTTGATGGGGCGGCAGTAGCTCAGTTGGTAGAGCATATGCCTCGTGATCCAGGGGTTGGTGGTTCGAATCCCGCTCTTGATGGTTTGACCGCATGTGATCCCAGCATCCCACAGATGAGCGCTGCCATTGTGTCCTTGGGCAAGACACTTCTTCTTCTGCCCCATGGCAGAAGATACATCAAGGCCCGTTGTGACATGAGCCGTCCTCCTGTGGACCCACCACCCTGGTGCATTGTGTTCTGGGCAGCAGAACACTGCTTGGACTGCTGCCAAATGGAAAAGCGGAAGAAAATGAATGCTTTTGATGTCTGCTGAGGGCTGTATGATTATTTGTGTATGAACAAAATTAGACTTTTTAACTTGCTTGGAATCAATAAAAAGTTTTATTAAACTATTGTTTTAGTTACTTTTAGAAATGGCATGTTGATACCAGGTGAGGTCCCTATGACGGGAGATTGATTTATGGTAGTCTAACAAACTAAAAGACATATCACTCTAGACACAACAGTAGTCCTTAGCACAAAAAACTGCTGCTAAGGACTACTGTTGCACTGTTGCACATTTTCTACTGGAATTTTAGTACTGTTTTTTTAGTACTGCACTGGAATTACTATTGTTGCACATTTATTTTTATCTATACTTTCAATGCACATTCTATTACCATTTCACTGCTGTATCTTCCATTGCCCATTTTTGATACACACTGCACATTTTGGACATCTGTAAATAGGTATTTATTTATTTATTCTGTTGCACTGCTTTCAGATTTTAGATTTTAGATTTTGGATTTTTGTCTTTTTGCACTACTTGGCCAGAGAGAAACGAAATTTCGATTCACTGTATGTTGAACACATATGGCAGAACTGACAATAAAGCTGACTTTGAACTTTGATCTTTGACAAATGTTATAACGAAAATTAGTACTAGGATTTATACGGGTCTAAAACATTATGCCACTGTTTCTGCTGCACAAACAACTATATTAAGCTTCTATATTTATTCAATATGTATTTTCTCAAAATTAACTTTAATTAACCAGTTTAACATAAGGCCAGCTCTGCCACTTTTCTATTTTCCGGCAGACTTGAACGCGCCACAGCGGTTGCCTTGGTGACACCCCGCGCCTTCACGAGCGCTTCATTTTCGGCTGTCAACATCAAACTTAAACATTAAAGTGACTTTTAGTTCGTTCAGAGAATCCGCTCATGAGTTAGTGACTCCGCTAAAATGCCGCTGCTGATCACAGATTACTCCTGGACTCAAACAGACTCCACAGTTTACCTGAGCGTCCCTTTGAAAGGAGCAAGAGCTTCCCAAGTGGACATTATCGCCACTGACCAGTACATCAAAGTAAGTCATGTTAGCTAGCTAGCACTTAACAAAGCTAAACATGATGCTAGCTAAGGCAGCTATCTCTTACCCTCATTCCATGCTATGATGCTTGCAATATTAGCATAAAATCCAACTTAAAACATAATTTATTTGTGAGTGCGTCACTCCGTACGACGGTGCTTTAAACTGGAAACTGCTACTTCACCAGACAGAAAGTAGACTATTAACCCAAGCCGATTTGGTGCTGGGAGATGGCATTGCTTTCATGTTTCACAGTAAACTCTCTCTGCATCTCCATGAAGACAAGCACACCATCCTCTCCATACAAAACAAAAAGTTAGTACTTCTTTAAACAAACCATTTAAATTGAGTGTTTTGTGATGGTGTCCAGGTGCATTTTCCTCCATACCTGTTTGAGGCATTCCTGGCACAGCCTGTTGATGAAGACAAAAGCTCAGCAAAGGTTGGCAATGGAGCGGCCCTCATCACTCTGCCAAAGAAGACAGTAGAGCTATGGGACCAGCTAATGCTAACTACAGGTACACCTGGAGTACTACACACCTGGAAGAAATGTGCTCAGAATGTAATTCATAATTATGAATGTTACAGTTGACAAGGAAACAAAGACAAATCTAAGAGAGAAAGCTCTGATCAAACACCAAGCAAAACTGTGTGCCGACTCCAAAGCAAAAGCAGAGAAGCAGCAGGCCGAAAAGAAATATGCTCTGAAGACTATGATGAAGGTATGACGCTTTGTATTGCACTTTGGGTCAGACTCATCTAATGCACAGGTAATCTTTTCTTTAGCTTGAACAGGAAGAAAGAGAAAATATTCAGAAAATCAAGGACTTTGAGCGACAGACGACCACAGCAGCACTGGAAGCCTGGCAGAAGAAACAGAAAGATCAACTTCAAATTGAGAAACGTATTGAAACTACACAGAAGGAACCAACAAAAAAGACAACACAGAGAAGTGACAGTGAGGCAAAAGCCAGATCTGGTAAGTGCTATAAATATATTTTAGTTTGTGTTGTTAAATTACTGTTTGGTAATGTGTTGATATCTCACAGAAAATAGACTGAAAAACAGAAAACAAATGGAGCTGCCTGCGCCAAGAGCTTCAGGGAGTATCCAGGTGACCTTCACTCCCAGAGTCTTCCCCACAGCGCTCCGAGAGTCCAGAGTTGCCGAGGAAGAGGAGGTGAGACCTACAACACAGACATGAACTCAAATAGATAGCAGTAAAACAATATCACCATATGTCCTGGTTTCTTGAATTGTTGTACTTTTCATACTTAAAAGCATTATGTTATAATGTGGCGGCACGGTGGCTGAGTGGCTAGCACTCATGCTTCACAGCAAGAAGGTTCCGGGTTCGATCCCCGGGTCGCCGAGGCCTTTCTGTGTGTGTTCTGTGTGGAGTTTGCATGTTCTCCCTGTGTCTGGGTGGGTTTCCTCCAGGCACTCCAGTTTCCCCCATCAACCCAAAACATGCACCATAGGTAAAATCCTTCAGCTGAGGTCCTGACCAAACTGAAGCAAGATCATGGAGATGGTCCCCAGGTGCAGTAATGTGCTGCCCACTGCTCCTAATAACAGGATGGGTTAAATGCAGAGAAGTATTTCTCCAGTGTGAGATCAATAAAGTCACTTCTTCTTCTTATGTGTTATCTTTTTACGCTCACAGTGGCTCAGGAAACAGGCTGAGGCCAGGCGTGTCTCTAAAGATGCACTGAATGATCTGAAGGACCTTAAGGAGGAGGAAAGGAATCCAGATTGGCTCAAGGACAAGGGAGAGTACGTAAATACTTTGAAACAACATGGTGTTTGTTATTGTTCTAATTTGCTCACATTTCCAGTAAATGCTTCTCCACCGGAGATTACCAGGGTGCAGTGAATGCCTACAGTCTGGCCATTAGGCTCAACAGAAAAGTGCCCGCTCTCTTTTCAAACCGTGCTGCTTGTCATCTGAAGCTGAAGAATCTCCACAAGTCTATAAAGGATTCATCTGAGGTTAGTTTATTCCTCTTCAAAACATCCACACATAGACTGGATAAAGACTGTTTGTATACAGTCTATGCATGTGCACAATACAAAAACACTTTAAAGTAATGTGTATAATATAACATTTCAATAATTTCAATCAATTCTAACGTGTTATAACTGAGTTGGTGCAATGTTGAACAGTGTTACTGACCTAACTTCTTTCATCTTCATATTTGGACATTTGTCTTAAGGCTTTGGAGTTGTTGACTCCAGCAGTACCCGCCAACGCAGCAGCTCGAGCCAGAGCCCATGTGCGCCGAGGAACTGCCTTCTGCCAACTGCAACTCTACACTGAAGGTCAGCGTGCCTACTAGACGAGCAAGGTTTAATCATAGATAAAGCATATGCAACTGGCTACCATCTAGACCAGGCCGGGGCAAACTGTTCCACAAAGGGCCGGTGTGGCTGCAGGTGTTTGTTCAAACCAACCAAGAGCACACCTTCAATTGTCTGAAGACTGAGATCAGTTGATTAAATGAGTCACGTCTGGTGTGCTGCTGCTTGGTTGGAAAGAAAACCTGCAGCCACACCGGCCCTTTGTGGAACAGTTTGCCCAGGTCTGATCTAGACCGTTTGTAATTGTTGAACTATGAATAGTCTAACCACTGTAACACAAAAAATATTATACAATTAAATTAAACATCTAGTTCTGTTTGTGCAGGTCTTCAAGACTATCAGGCTGCTCTGAGGATTGACCCTGAGAACGCAGAGATGCAGGCGGACACACAGAGGATCAGGGATATCATTCAGGGCTCTGCAGAAGAAGTTAAAACATAACGACTGCCTGTGACACAACAGCGCCCACATGTGGTCACGAAAAGCACTCCATATAACTCAGGATGATTATGTTGTTGTTTTTTTCAATGAAGATTAATTCAAAGAATTGAGACTTAAAGGAATAGTTTGTTTTTTATATATATACTATTATTATTATTATTAGCCTGTTCACTTGTAAGTGGCGATGTTTACAAATGAACAGGCTAATAATAATAATAGGTGCGCAGTGATACGACTCGAGAGAAAATAGCACCAAGCGAATTAGACTTCTGACTTTTTCGTGTGCAACTGCTTTGTGACGCAAATATATCGCTTTTTGGACAAATATTGTTTTGAGAAGAAAAACAAGCTTTATTAACTGTCCTCGCTAATTTGCCGGACCAACTTCCGTCAGCTACAGAACCGGGGCAGAACTCGGCTCAGAGGACACTGTCAGGGGTAAGTCAGTGTTAATGCACGACACTGCTGAAGGGGATGCCGTACATATTCACATCAAAAAACCCGAACTATCCCTTTAAAGGTTTGAATGCAATAAAATGTGTAAATGTTGAGAACAAAAGGATAAGAATAAATGTAACACACAATAATCAGCCATGCTCAATTTGAATGTTTCAACCATTGCATTCAGACTTCAGTCCCACTTCACTCACTCAAAGGGCTGATTTAAACTCATAACCCTGTTTGATGTGCTGCACTGAGCATCTGCAGATATTTGGGAGGCTGTGTTTGTCCTAATCTAGTGGAGAATCTGAAGTGCAAATTGAGGTCGTCCGATCAGACCACACGGCTGGCACTGGACAGGACATAGTGCAGCAGGGTCATGGGAAGGTGGCTGTTCCCCAACTGAACTGCTACCTCCAACATCACTTTTAAAAAATAATAAACATATTTAAATCCTCTAAAATATCTTTTATTTTATTTTTTTAGTGTCTAATGATAGTTTGTACTAGTTTTTCCATAACTAGTACTAGTGCTTTTATTTCCATATTTCACATACAGTGTACATGTTGACAATAAGACAAATGAAATACAATATCACAATACAAAAGAGAGAGAGAGATGATAATGGTGATGGTGATGGTTTCATTTTATGTTATGATCTGCTGAGTTCATGATATAAAGATGAGAATTTTCCTAAAAAAAATACTGTGTCTTGTTTGTTTTTGCAATATGTTCTTCTATTCCCATTACATATTTTATATACATTTTAACAGCAATAAAATTTGGGATTCTTTTTTTTAATTTTACATTTGTAAATGAAGAATGTTGTTGTTAAAATAACTATTTAATAGAATTTTGTCTGAATGTGGAATTCCAAGTATAATATATTTAGTTTTAATTGATTCTGGGGGTTTAATTCCATATTTGTTTAACCATTGTTCAATGTCTATCCAAATTGGTTTTATCTTTTCACATTCCACAAATAGATGACTGGTTGTTTCTATTTCTTTCTTGTAGTTTTTACCAGTTAGCTACATTTTAATTGTACACTACCTTAAAACTTTTATCCACTCTTGAAAATGAGGCTTTTCTTGATATGGCCTAATTGAGAGCATTAATACAAAACAGACAGCAAACCAAATATTGGACTGTTTTTTCCATATGCTTTGCTTTTCTGCTTGTTTTGCAGTCCACTGCACCCAGTAGATGTGGAGAGCCTCCTCTGTTTGTGTGTGCTGCAGATGTTCTAACGCCAGTGCGATTACATCAGCGTATTGGGTTTAAAGTTAAACATGTAAATATTATATACATTTGATATAAGCTCTTTCTTCAGAGGAGAGCTATATTCAGTGTGTATGAAATATTAGTGCGTGTGTGTATGGGTGTGTATGTGCGCATGTGTGTGTGGCAGGCCATGGGTCAGTCCGCCCTATTGTAGAGTGTTTTGTGATTGGCAGGTGGTCAGCCCTCCTGGTTGGGTGCTAAAGCTGACTGACCAGCACCATATGGAGGCCTTTATCTGCACACACTGACCAGGACACACACTGCTGCCTCTGGACACCACTCTTTAACCCACGCTAACAAAGCCTATGAACCCCCATGTATATATGTGCACCAGCATACAGCGCTGTGGGCCTTAACCAGCTCCTCTGAAATACACACACTTGGCCTTTGTCAAACCTCTTTAACCTCTTTTTAGTCAGGCTAAAGAGGAATGCAGGGGTTCTCTGTTACATTGTCTTCTTCTGATTTAGGATCTAGTCTTTGATTTGATTAGACAAAACATTTTGAACACCCGTGGTTGAACATTTCTTTTTAGCACACCCATTAATTATGTGTATTGGTTAATTAGATATACAAACTCAGCATTAATTACATAACTGACAATACAATAGCTAAATGCAATAATGTAAAAAACTAAATAAATGAAAACTGTTTTGTTTATGTTTTCGGTAGTCAGTGCATTGGATGGGTGAGTCCTCTAATGCGTCTTCTACGTGAAAGTGGCTGCTTTGTGTATTTCTGGAGTAGAGTCACATTAAAGTCCTGATTCCACAGGGAACACTGTCTCCTGAGACTTAACCACAAATAAAGGATGATAAAACAGTGGTTGCCCTGAGCTCCTCCCCTTCCTCTTCCTCGCCTCTGCTCAGCTGAATAACCACTAAAGGTAAATTAGATCATAATGAGGCTGCACCCTCACATACAAAACCTGATTGGACACGCAACCCTCTGCCTAATGAGCTGAGAAACTGCTCTGAGCGCGGCCTGGTGTGAAAGTGCATGTGTGTGTGTGTCAAATGTCTGTATTTTGCTCCTTTCGTCACAGCTCTGTGTGGTATCATTACATGCACGCACATCCTCAGCGCTGTAACTATAGTGACAACATGAACCTTTAGCTCCCATATAAAAGACAGTAGAAAACACGTCTCCATATGGTCGGATGATAAAAGAACAGACATTTAGTGACATTCAATTATTGCAGTATATTTTGCTTAACATCTTCAGTGTTTGTTAAAATCATATAAATTGTGTATGTATCTAGCAGCTCCCAGAAGAGTGCTTGTTTCTTGTGTTTTGTGTGTGTGTGTGTGTTGGCAGATCTGCTCACTGATAATGAACTGGCTGTGTGCAGAGTGAATTATAGACTAACCCTTTTCTGAATGATAGACTCTGAGGTCAGCGTGCAGCCCAGGGGCCCTTTGTCCAGGGCCACTCAGAGGGTCCCTCAGCTGCACTTGACGCTCTGTGCTTTGGTCTCTGCTCTCAGGTAGAAGATGCCCCTCCGCATGCCTCACTGCTTCTTTTATACAGACCCACTCTTTGACTCAAAAGGCCCAGGCCGCTTAAGTCCAACTGCAGCCTACTCCCACCACTGCCTGCTCAACACATTTTCCAGGGAAGTGAGCAGCACAGCCAGAGCCAGCCAAGGACCTGGGAAACATAGACACAACAACCAGGCAGGCATTTTCAGTGATAGTTAGCAACTCAGACTAGTGTGGTCAGTTCATGTTTTTAGTCTTATAAAGATTTAATATCATAATTTACTCTCAAACCAATTCATTCTTTTTTTATGTTTATGTTTATGTTTTTAGTGTTGTATAGATTTAATATAATAATTTAGCCTCATGCCATAACTATGGTTTGAGATAATACCTACTGAGTATCATACAATTTGACAATATATTTTTGAACTGAATTACATTACATTACATTCTACATACATCTGTTTAATCTCCTTTTTGTGCTAGTTACTGTAAAAGTTGTAACTCTTTAGACAATGGGCCCTAGTCCCGACCATCACGCGCGCATTGTTTCTCTTTCTTCCCTGTGTCTCTTTGACTGTGAAGCATCAGTCTTTACAATGCTCAAGCCAGGAGTTAATTAGTCTTTTCATTTTACCTGAATGTGATAATTGATTAACGAGGAATAGTAATGGCTCTCTCTCTAAACTGCCTCTTCATTAGCTTCTTTCAATTACATCTCAGACGAGTTTCTTTAAGCTGTGAGTTCAGGCTTCTCTATAAGCCTTGTCTATTTAATTAAATCCTAGAATCACCTATTCACTTCTTTATTATTACTCTCATCTCACAGCTAGAAGAAAAGGATACTTGAGCAGCTCAGAGCACTTCTCATGGTCCACACCGTTGAGTGGCAGAAGGAATGGCCCTGCACTCATCCACAAAACCCTCCAGAGCTGGCCACTCGCACAATAAGAGCTATTAAATCCAACGTGAGGTGGTCCAGCTCTTCATGGCTATGGTATTAGTGCGGACAGGACACAAGTGCTGGGGCAGGGGACAGACTTTTCTGAATGTGGGACTTCAAAGTTACGGAGCACTCGAGAAGCATTATCCTGAAGCAGCTGTAGTGTTTGATAGCTTCAGACAAACTCATCAGCTCACAGCCGATAAGATCTACGGTCAATAACAGTAACTCAAAATATCACCCCGCAGTGTCAAACTTTAGATTAGTTAGTGGAGTGTTTTAAAGGTGCACTGTGTAATTTTCTGGTAGAGGGCCCGCCGGTTACTTGTTTCCATGGAGATGTTATTGCTTTACCTTAATATTCCAAAGTATTAAACTGAAACCTTCAAACTTTTAAACCTCCATACAAACAAGGACAATTTATATGGGAGATCTGTGAAGAGACAACCCCACTCACAGTAAGAATGCATGTTTCTAAAGTTATTTCTGAGCAATAAAAACACCCTTAATTGAATAAATGCATCTTATATAAGTTTAATACCATTACAGGCAAAGCAATAACAACACAGTGCACCTTTAAGACCCACTTTTATTCTCTGGCTTTTAACACCACGTGAGTTGTGTGGCCCTCTGTGTCATTTATTTAATTGTAATTTGATTGTATTGATTTTATAGTAACAGCTGTATGTATTTTTAATCCTTTTTATTTATTTTTTTCTATTTATGATTTACTCTCTTTTATTGTCTTCATTTGTCTGTGCAGCACTTTGGAAACTGTCATGTTTATAAAATGTGCTATATAAATAAAGTGGATTGGATTTGTTTTCTTTTTGGTTAAAGACTTAGTTAATATTAACTAAAGTTAATATTGTATGAATTGATACATATGGGGATCGTGATTTTGTTGCTAGAGGGCCAGACTTTTTCTATAGACTTTTTCTTTCAGTGGTCATCCCCATGCACGATTGAGTACAAATTTCTGGCTTTAGCTCCAATATTACTCAAATGCTAACTTTCTTTTCCAGAAACTATTCAACTATTCATTATTTAACAATATTTTAGTACATTCTGACATTGCTTTAAATTGGACATTTTGCCTTGATGAAAAACAAGTTGATTAGATTTTTCTTAACTGGTTTAAAAAAAGGAACTACAATCAAATCCAAACTGACTGTGCCTCATGTGAAACAACACACTTCCTGGGGCTTTCAGAGTGAGTATTCTGATCAGGATAATTATCTTGCAAGTTTTTAGATAATCTGAAATCTTTTGCCTGGCAAGTTTTATCTACATACAATAGATAGAAAAAGTGATATGGATACTGCATGTTGAGAACCAAAACACCAAACAGCAACATAAACATCTTGGCCATCATGTACAATCTTTCCAGTTGTATATTTGATCTGAATACGTTTACCTCATATCTGGGGACACAGACCATGTTTACGAAATAGAAAAAGTCGCGCTAAGTTACCTATTATAACTTGATGATGTCTTGCTTTTTCACAGATGTCATTTTACATTTATAAAATCTGAGGATAAATGGCATCTAACTCCCCACTATGTCGGCTGAATGAATAAAACCACTTTATGTACCTAAACATGCCACGGATTAGACAAACCCTTTAGTAAAACTCTTGCTACCAATACTCCCAGAATGCAGTAGGTCACGTAGGATTGGCCTTCGTTTCTCACTCTCCTTTTAAGTTTAAAAGCAACAATTACAGGAACACAAAAACACAGTGAATGACTGTGGGTAGAGGGCTTCGGCGCTAAACGATGAGAATAATAATGTGTCAGAGTGCGGCGCTTTAGGACATATGGAGGAGTGGGCCTGGCCGGGACACTGGCCCGTCCATGAGCTCTACTCCATTACAGGGATTAGGACTGTAGAGGCCGACCACACACAGGCCTCTCTCATACATTCAAACGGCAGGATTTAAACTTGTTCAAAACTAAACTATTACTTTAGGAGTGCGAATGGGCTGTGCTATCAGCATTTGCCTTTGAAAGGATTTGTTTCAAACGGTTAATGGACAAAATGAAACCATACATGCCTTTAATACCCTGCCTTCACAGCGAGGGTCCACTCCTCCAATAGATCCCAGCCTGTTAAAATGAAATTAGACTAGGCACACATTATATTGCACTTTCACTTTCAGTTTTAGCAAATTGTATTTTGGTAGGAAAAAAAATGATCTCTTTATGCATATCACATTAGCCCAAATCATGTGAGTTTTACAAAATTAGGTGATGCCACTGTTTTAATGTATTTTATTGTGTCCAAAATCAATAAATCTATGTTTAAATCCACTGAAAGTATAACCTGGCCTGAGCCTTCCCTCTCTCTCCTCTGAGGGCCCCAAGCCCCAGGACTAGCCATGTATAACAGATATGGTTGATTGTGAGCAGATCAGAGCCAGTGACTGAGGTGAATAGACCCTGTGCAACCTCTCATTCAGCTCCAGTCAAAGCGCTCAAAAGGGCCCTGATATGGAAAAGATTGGGATATCCCCCTGTTCCTTTCTTCTGCTGTATGTGACACCAGTGTGTGCCTCTGTGGCCGTGTGCGCTGGGCACTGCTGACTTTAGTCACTGTGAGTGAAACAGGAAATGTCTGACTAGTGCTCCCGCGGGGCACCAGCTCCATGTTGTGGTGTGTGTGTGTGGCTTCTGACACCAGTTTTAACTAATGTTTCATTTTAAAGACATTTAGGTTATAGTCTGATTTATTATTCATTACTTTATAATATTTTATAATAAAATAATATGTTGTTAAATAAACATTTAAAAATGCTCTGATTTCATTGCAAAACATTAAACAAACTAGCAAAATTTGGCAATAGGAATTAAAATAAATATTCTACTTGATGCCAGTGAAGGCTTTTTCAATGTCTGTGATACATATATTTTATAATTTTTTTGTGCCCCATATTGCGCTCTGTGTTCCTAACATTCGATCCCTGACTGGGATGGATAGAGCTGGATTAGCCGTTTCCTGCACAGTCACAATGGGCTACACCGGGAAACCAGATCAAACCTCACACACATAAATACGACCAGCGCACATCGTAACGAGAAAAAGAGAGGGCCAGGAGCAAAGAGCCAGCCAAAGGGCCGAAAGCCAACAAAGAACAAGGCAAGGCGACCAGCAGGAAGTTGACTAGTCACTTTATCCCTGCGCCCCTCTGGCCTCTCTGCTGGGGCAGACGGGACCCTCATCTTGCACCGGCCGGGCAGACAGCAGGACAGCACGGAGGGGAGAGAGCTGAGGTTAAAATCAAAGGCTGAATTAGGGATTAGAGCTAGCTGCTCAGGGGTGGGGTTCAGGTTTAAAGAGAGCCATAGAGGCCAAAAGAGAATGGCTTTCAGTACTGACCAGATCGGATATCCTCAACTATAATCATTGATCAGATTTAATATTATCGCTGGTGCAATAATAACAGTCAGTATAAAGCATGTATGGTGACAGAGATACAATGCCATGACAAATCACTGACCAGTGACATTAAAAGTTAAATGGCTTCCAGTCAAGCAAATTAGCTCAAAGGCTCAGTTACAAGATTCTTATGAGAAAATTAACTATTCTCAGTGTAAAAGAGTATGAATGTTTTTGTTTGATTGTTTAATTAATTATTACACAAGTTTGTTTGTTTGGTGTTGAGCTTCAGTGCCTATGTTTAAATACATAAAATAATGATGCAATAATAAAATCTATTTTTGTTTGGGTGAACATTTGTAGAATAAAAAAGAGCATTTTAGACCTGTCATAATCTGATGTAATGTACTAAAACAGAGTTAATAATAAAAAATTTAAAAATATATATCACATTTTTCACACAGGCTTGTTTTGCAACAACAGCTTTCTCTCATACTGTGTTGTTGGAGATTTGTCCCAGAAATGTATTTGTCTGTCAGAGGCATAGAAATGCCATTAATTTTGAAGATAAATAGTGGTACGCTTGAGTGTACAGCCACAGTGAGTGTCTGTGTGCTGATCCGTGTGAGAACGGTTGTCCCTCGGCGTATGCATATATAAGCCTACTATACACTTTGAATCACTACACTGGCTTGTTCTTTCTCTCTCACACACACACTCGCATACACACAGTGTGGCACTGAAAAGGCAGAGTCCCCAGTCCCTGTTATGCAAATAACATCAGCTCCTAAAACGGTTTGAGTGAGAATTAAACGTGAATTAAATGAGGCTTGGCTCCTTTCTCTGTATTTGGTCTGAAAGAGGCAAAGCCCGTCTCTATGGGAGATCCCCACGCCATTGCTATGCCTGTTATGGAATTGACAAGACGAGAAGTGACATAAATACCGTGGCCAGAGCTCAATCCAATTATGTGGCGTGGCCCGCCTCAATACCTGCTAACCATGCAGCGCAGCACTAGCGTCCCCGCATTCAGACGCCCTCAGAAATGAGACTGGCTGTATTGAGCTCCAAGCCCAGCTATAACCTTGGTCTCTTCACCTCAGCAAGCTTAGAGTCTGTGCCCTCAACCTGACGCTGCAGCCATCAGTGGGGCTTAAGAAGGCCTTTGGACAAGGTCCTTCCCTGGACTCTCTGAAACCAGCCATAAAACAAAGTGCACTCTGCTATGCCACAGGCCACAGCAGGACTCTGAATGAATGGGTATTTTTAAAGTGGCATAGTGTAGAGGCAGGAAGTATCTGCATCAATATGCATGACAAAATAAGCATAATGAGTATATGATATGGATATGAAATAGAAAATATATACAAATGCATACAGAATGATTGAATGACATGTTTCAAAAGCCACATTTTCTGTATCAATTTCAAATAAATAAATCTAGACTAGAATCAAACCCAGTCATGTCTTTTACATAGGTATTATCATTGAGTCACTGCAAACAATTGAAGCAACAGGTTTGCTCAGGCATTGCATCACTGTTTGCTCCCTGCGTGAATGACAAAGCCAAACTGTAAGTACATGTGACAGGCACATCGGCCCCTCCCTCTTCCTCACCAGACTCGAGCTTGTGTTTGGTCTCTGATGCCCATTTTAACCACAGGCATTTACAAGCTCTTCTCTAAACAACCTGCCAGGTGCTTTAAGCCTCCCCCTGAAGGCCTGCACCATGATATGAGACTCACTCCAATGAGATTAGCTCTGAAAGGCCTTCAATGGAAGAATGGATGCCGCTCCAATGGGGAAGACTGTTAGCACAGCAATGTGTTTCTGTGAGCTCCCATGACCAATCTACAACTAATGAGCATTCACCGAGTGTGCTGCACGTCAGAGTCCCCAGGCTGTGCTACCAGCACACGGGCCATTTGTGTCAGACTGAACCTGCTCAGGAGAAATCATCAACAATGCCAGTATTTACGTACTTACAGTATATGGCGCTTGGATTACATGAATATGAGTGCAGCATGGTTATGTTGTACCACTATTGCATTAGTGTTTTGAAAAATTTAATATTATTGGGTGAGGTGTATATGAAAATATAAATAACTAACTAAAATTTAACTAAATAAACAATATTAAAGTAAATAAATAAACAAACAAACAAACAAAATAAAAAAGGGTGGATTCAACCACAGACATTCAACAGGAAAACATGTAAATAATTACAATTTTTAAAAAAAATATATATATATATATATATATATATTTTTTTTTTTTTTTAAATAAACACTTTACAAAATACAGATTGAACAATTTATAAATCTTATTTTCAGATGAGTATTTGTAAATTATAACCTAATAAAAAGTGTACTCACAAAAACCCAAACAAATTAACACTGAAAAATGAATAAAAGTAGTTTTTGTGTGTGGCGTGGCGTGACCTCACCCTCTGGCCCTTTGTTGTACAGTGCGACTGAGGAACAGGTGCTCAGGGGCGCAGCCTCTCAGCAGCTTTATCCAGGCCTTGTATCTCTCTCTCCTCCACAGTGAGCTGATGTTTAATGGAAAGTTAATATGGTTTTAATGCTTGTCGCCGCACTCCGACACCCAGGGCCCCACTAATCCACTCGGTTCCACATGGGCCTGGAAACACATGCTCTGGCACAGAGCAAGACAGAGAGAAGAGAGACTGGCAGAAGAAACGGGTTTAAACTACTGTCACATTTAAAATGAGGCAGCTTTACGAAAACATGTTAATGACAGAAAGGCATATACTGTATGAAGAGACACTGAAGGAATTATTGGATTTTTCTTTCTTTTTTTTTTTTTCTTTTTGCTTCATATGACCATTATTACTTATAGTATCACACATGTGGAGCAACCTGAGGTTTGTTTTACCCATAAATAAAACATCCAAGCATAAGATATGCTTTGATAATAAGACAATGTTCTGATAATAAGACAACTGTTAAATAACAGAGTTAAATACCCAACAGGCAGTTATATTTTATTTAAAAAAAAACATTTGCTGGCAAAGAAAAAAAAAAACAGGTTTGTCTCTTGCAATCCATAAACAATAATAATGTTTAGGAGCATCTATGTTAAGTCCCTAAGAGTCTTAACTAGTTATAGTGAGCAAAGACACTGCTCCTTTACATGTGCAGCGGGTGGGTTCATGTTGTTCCCTCTATACGCTAATAGCTTTAAAATGAGTCTTAACTGGTGTTTAATTCACTGACAGCTGTTGCATTGGTTAAGAGACAGGCAGCAGGCCGCTCTGTCTGTCTGTTCGACCAGGAGAGAAATTAGTTCTGCCGATGCCCATATTCCCTCCCAGAGAACCATCTGCTTTACTTCAATACAATAGAGGGATTTTCCAAGGGAATAAAATGCTTTCAATGCAACAATTTCTCTTTCTCGTTCCTTTAAGAAGGTTTTGGTTAAAGTGTCTTATTTCCAGGCAAGGCTGCCACTCAGCACGTCTGTGTAGCGCATTTAATAATTGGGTCTTGTATTGGTCGCATTTCATTATCAGCATTACAAAGGGCTGAATATTCTTTATAATAACCCTCACAAGCATGCTCATAACTGGCACACCTGTTACATTTAAACATGCAATATGCATTTATGCAAGTCCATTATTAACTATGTTTATGTAGTGACTGGAAACTAATATTTCCAACATTTCAATAGAATGATATATTTATACAACCAGTAGTTACTATTTTGAGCTGTTAGTTAAAAATGAACAAGAACTCTGATTAAAACAGATGCAGTGATACAAATAACGAGATGATTAGAAATTTTAACACATGTTGTTATCATTTAGATGAATCTATGAATAAGGAGTAGAATAATGAGATAGTGTGTGTTTAAATACCATTGGTCACAGGTCTTAGTGGCCCTCAGGGAATCACCTCATGTGCCCTTCCAAGTCCAACAAACTCTTTGTTTAAAACCGCTTTGTTCTGCACTCATCTCTGACTTTAGGCACAGACTGTCTCTGTTCAAACACTTTATACTTCCTAATTCCTAACATAATTAATAATGATAAAAGAAGCACGGTTTATTAATTATCCAAGACTGTAGGCTTATAGCTGCTTTTCCATGGAAATTAAATTCGACTTTTTATTCGAGCATTTTAATTCAACGATAGTCGCAAAATTGATTAGATTTCATACAGAACTGCAAATCTGAGGAATGATTAAACCTCGCCCGTGTCTTACCTGTGGAAAGGTGCGCTTTTCAGGTACGCTTGTCCCACATGCTGAAATGAAAAACACAGCGGGAGACATTCAGAGCATCACAGTGAGAGAAAATCCTCTTTAGAAAATCGTTTTATGCGTAAAGGCCACCTCATATCCCCGGACCTTTAGCCTTGGATCACGGACAACTGCAAGGACAAGCTGGACCAACCAAGTTAAACATATGAGCACATATATGTCTATGTGTAAACGATACCTCACTAAGAAAAAAAAAAAAAAGCTGCAGGCTCATCTTTATTGGCATTTGCTCAGTAGTTCTGGGGCTGTGAGGCCTAAATCATGACCAAAATAACTGTCAAGATGTTTGTGTCAAAAATAAGAGGCAGCAGCACAATACATGTAATTTTACAGGCCAGCCTTAAAGTCCCGGGAGTGAGTAAAATAACAGCACTTTACCCAAGTGGGGGAAAAGTCCAATCAGAGCAGATGCGCAGGATCGTGTCCACCAATCCCAGCCCAGGTCTCGGTCTTCAAACAACCCCACGCGGACAAGTGAGGGGCGCGTGCACGTGGGTGCGTGCGTGACCACAAACTTTAGGTCTTGTATAAAACCTGTGCAGTCCGACCTCCAAGTCCACATTATTGCCCATAGCGGTTACAGAAAGGGAAAAAAGTTTATTGGAGCTTTGGAGGAGCCATGTTCCCCTGCAGCGCTCTACCGCCGCCTTTTTATCCAAGTTTACTGAGCCCCACCGCGGCTCTCTCATCGCCCCTCAGCCGCTCTTTGCCTTCAGGCTTCCTTGTGGAGGACCTCCTAAGAATAAGCCAGCCTGTCAACTACCTGCACCGCGCACTTTCCAGTAGGACGCCTTGTGATCTCTTCTCCGTAAACCCGAGTTGTGTGGGCGCATCTCCCCGTGCGTCAGAGCCCAGAGAGCGCGCCGTGCCCGCGCACCGCTCCAGCCCAGTGTCCAGCCCCGGATCTCCACACACCGGGCCTCCACACACCGGGCCTCCACACACCGGTTGTCCCGAGGCTTCACACCTCAAGTTCGGTGTCAGCGCAATCCTGGCCCCCTCCACGCGCAGCAGTGAGTAACTCTTTAAGTCTTTAAGTCATGCAGCCACAGCACAGACACTGTTCCATTCACTAAGTCGGATGCTCTTGGTAACTATATGTGGGTTAATTTTGTCATTTTCAAAAACAGAATGTAGCCTAACATTCCTACGTCTGGCAGGTCTTTGGATAAAAACTTGCATGATAAAAAGTATTAAATGAAAGCATGGCATTTCACCAGGGGCCTTATGCTGATATATTTTATAAAGAGATCTCCACTGTATTTCTTTCAGGTATTAAATGAACCTTGTGCTGTTTTGCAGGTTGTTCCTCTCCCTCTGTCCCCAGTCTACAGCCCAAATCCTTCCCTCTGCCCTTCTTTGATGGGAGCCTTCATCCGTTCATCAGAGCATCTTATTTTACAGGTAAAACTTGAGCTTTAAAACAAGCATGTTTAGAAAAAAGCATTTACTTTTAGCCTACTTAGTTCATTTCATATTTATTGCAGTTGGAAGAAATAGAAGAAGGGTTAATTTTTGATAACACAGCTAACATTTTGATTAAGTTAACAAAAATTCTTCATAAAGAGAATTTGAGAAGCTTATTTTTTTTCCATATAAAAAATTGGGCTGTTGACAGTTTGCAGAGTGTCACCCTTTTAGCATGGGAATCCTCCGGACAGCTCCGAATCAGCTCTGCCAATTTGAAGGTCTATTTAGGAGGCGCATTGACTGCTGACATTAGCACCAGTTGTCCTAATCTACAAATTAGTCCAGTTTGTCATGCCCTAAATATATTAGTCCCGTTTGTCATGGCTTAAATGTGAGGCGGGTATCTTCCCAGCTCTGGAACTCAGCTCCACTTCACGCGCTGTCGTTTTCCCACAAACCCCCTCTGCCTCCACAAAGGGTCTGCACCGTGACCAATAGGAGCAGAACCACACACACTGTCCCACTCACACAGGTCTAATCATAGGTCGAACTAAACTTTGGGTCACTCTTCTACACTTTACATAGCACACAAACGGATCAAAAAAGCTCTCAAAATAAAATGATAAAACATACCACTCACATAATCTGAACTTAGAACATGATAGTTGTTGCATTTATTGTGCTTCAAAGTGGTATAATTGTACTCAGATATTGCCTTCATTCGAATTGAAGTATAATTCAAGTAAATGTATTTGTACTGGCTTATTTTTGCAGTTTATAATATTAATAACTAAAGTAAATATAATAAGCCAAGATCACCAAGTCCTTTAGCTCACATAATTGAGATGACTTTTTAGAAATTGTAACACAAACATTAACAAGTCAATTTTAAATGCACCATTAGGTTTTGTAGTTGAAAAATATTTCATTTCACAAAATTATTTTCAAATTTCCAGTTTAGGTTAAATATTCACTAACTACTAGTATATTTACAATAATGACTCTTTTTATTGTGGTAACACTAAACTAAATATAATAGAATAATCATGCACTTCTTGGTATAGGCGCATGTTTTTTTTCCCAGGGGTCACCCACTCAGACCTCGTATTTCTAAAATCCTGGTGCTGCCATGAGTCCACAGTGAGTAGACTCCGTGTGTCAAAGATCCGCATTATACTAACGTGCCTTTAATTGGCCTATAATATACTAGCCTGTCGGCGGCCTTTTCCACTCAATTCATTACGACACAATCAGCATTCTCTGTGCATTTGCAGCTCATACAATCCCCCTTCATGCTCGATTAGAGGCAGTGTGAGCCGACCTCTGCGGTGCCACTCTCATTAGCATAGGCTCTGTCTCCGCTTGCTGACAAATTGGACTTTTAACAGCACATTTTGGGCAGAACAAGTTTATTTAATGCCACTTCAGGGAAAAATGGGGACAGACTAGACTAGCATTTGTATCCACACTTGGATTGAAGTGGTTAATAATGTAGGCATTTAAAAAAAAAAATTACATTAACACAAATCTGTTGTTTGTGCTTTAGTCCAGAGATACTTGGATAGAGTACTTTGAGTAATGATTTTGCTTGTGCCTACAGGTTCGTCCCCCGTAGTGCCTGTCCCAGGGACATTCTCGTGGCCCCTGGCCCCAAGGGGAAAGCCCAGGAGAGGGATGCTCCGGCGGGCTGTGTTCTCCGACCTGCAGAGGAAGGCCCTGGAGAGGACCTTCCAAAAACAGAAGTACATCAGCAAACCCGACCGCAAGAAGCTGGCCAGCAAACTGGGCCTCAAAGACTCACAGGTACGTTCTACTCGCATAATGGCATGCTGACAATAACACAATACCAAGGCAAATTATAGTGGGGACAAAATTCTCAATCCTATCATGTAAATCGTTTAAATGTTAATCAAAATTGAATTGCCTTCAAAAACTTACCATTAACCTTACCATTAAAAGTACTTTAATAATATCAGTTAAACAGGCCTACAAGGTCTCACTGGGCTCCTCTTTATTGCTTGGATAAAAGAAAAAACTTCTGAGACATGTTTTGTGTTGCCCAAACTAAAGTGTTTGACAAGTTACTCATGGTACCTTTAGGCAAACTCTTTGTTTTTGTTATTGCACAGGTGAAGATCTGGTTCCAGAATCGCAGAATGAAGTGGAGAAACTCAAAGGAGAGGGAACTCCTGTCCACAGGGGGCTGTCGGCAGCAGACCCTCCCTACAAAAACAAACCCCCACCCGGATCTCACCGACGTGAGTCCAACGTACTGCCCCGCTCTGGACAGGCCTGGTACTGACAGTCACCAGAGACCGCCATCTGCACAGGACAGCAAACAGACTGAGCTGTACGAGTCGGACTCAGAAGAAATCAACGTGTCATAAAATCTCTATTAGCTGTGTTTTATCAGCCTTCAAACCCTTGTCATATTTATGTACAGTGATGTAAATATTGTATTTTATTATGACAGTGTATAATTGGTACTGGTGTAGAACTAATATTTGTAGATTAAATATGCACATTGTATTTTTTCTAATAAAATAATGAATTTGCTCTTGGTCCCATTGTTTAAATATTAAAACTAAATAAATACTTAACTGGTTATCACAAAATGAGGGCTTAAAAGTTTAGTTCCATATAAAATAGTGTAAAATTAAAGTATCTGTATACATGATAAAAGGAGAAATTCAATTTGTCAACTGGACAAAGTTTAGTCAAACGTTTCGCAGCTCATCCGCGCTGATTCGTTAGTTCTGGTTAGAGTGCTGATGGACACTGCTTATATCTAGCTGTATACAGAAAATAACACTTGTCACTAAAGAGAACTAGTCAAAAAACAGGACTTTATTGCCATTTACACTATGAATTATACAAGGAAACCTGAAGCAACAAATGTAAGACATGACTGACATTGGAATTAAATACAAAACAAGTTATTTATTTAATCTGTTTTTCTTTGTCAACATTCGGCTACAGAACAGATGACTGGACAGGACCCCTGCTGTCATCTTGGTAAGAAAAACAAGGAATTTGTTATTAATAAGCAGCATTTTAGTAAGCAAACTTTATTTACAAGAAAATAAAAACAATGACCCACTTAATGGCATGCTCTCGGACGTATATACGAACACAGTGGATTCTTCAGCTGAACCTTAGGTTCAGCTCTGGGCCCTGTTCAATGTTAGAGTCAAATCGTACATACATCATTTACAGCCAAGCGAGGTACCACTTATGAATTAAAATGACTACCACTGACCTCTGGGAAATGTGTGCCAATAATCCTACAATAAAATTACATAAAAGCAAAGTGGTTGAAATGAGACCCATGGTCACCCTCAAGAGCATCAGAAAAAAAGTCTACAAATTAAGTGCAGAGCTACGACAATTCAGTCATACAATATGGCTCCAAACCCCAAACTTCAAAATGTTGAAGTGATATTTTTTAACGGTTAAAGTGGAATTCAGAGCCTTTAAATATATACAGTGTTTTGTGCCATGACAAAAAAATGGATGTCTGTTAAAAATAGAGGAAATGGGGCATAGAATGAAATAAGAAACAAGTCAAAAACACTCAAAAACAAAAGACAAGGAAATGAAGGCAAGTTAAGGTTCAGATGAGAACTAATAAATTACTGTCTTTAGCCCTGATAATGGAAGAAAGTACTCAAGTATGAAAATGGTTGTGCGAGTTAGGATATGATGTTATCTTTATCTTTAGACGCAGACGTGCATAAAACATCCGGTAATGGAGATGCATACTAGTGAACAGGCCGGGTGGGCGGAGTCAGGCTCAAACACGTGGCACGTCTACCCGATTTGTAATGCGCAGGTAGCAGCGAGTTTTTTAACAGAATGCGTTGGTGTCTGAGGATGAGTGGGGTGGTCCTACTGCCTGCTGTTGTTCTTTATCCTCTCCAAGCGTTTCTTCAGGTCATCCAGGTTAGCAGCAGGAGAGGAGGAGCGTGCATGTGTGGGGGAATGAGAGTTGTGCTCCTGTTGGTACAGCTCTCTGGACTCTTTAAGCTGGGATAGTTTGCTCTGGAGCATGTCTGTGGAGGAGGCCACAGAGGGTTTGGACAGGAGGGGGCGCTGTTGAGGCTCGTCATCTCCTCCGATGCCCTGCAAGAACCACAGAATGCACTCAGGTTTGCAGCATACTTTTAATTTGCCATATATAGTCAAGAAATGTAAAAGTCCGACCAATTAGGAACTCTAAGCCTTAAAAAGGTGCTCAACTTTGCTCAACTTTTCTACTTGTCGCCATGGAGAGGTTATTGCTTTGCCTGGAATGTTTCATGGTATGACATTAAACATATCATTTAGCATTTATTCATTATGAGTGTTGATCAAAAATACAATTCGTTTGGTGAATAGGGGCGTCTCTCCAGATCTGAATTGTAATGTGCCATGCTGTAACCTGCTTGTCTCCCCTCATGATAGACAGGTCCAGTCTATACTGTGGAAAATTCTAGACTAAAAAATAATACTTCCATGGAGACGGGTACAGACGGCAGACCCTCCACTAGAAATGTTCAACACAAAGCAAAGAAAAAGTGCAATGTTTTCTTTGAACTGTAAATTTATTTGGCCATGGATCATTCACTTAATAGCCATGTGTAATTTAAAATCCTTTGCAAAAAACAGGTAGTACAAAAACTTCAGTCACACTCACTCTAGTGTTCTCTAGGCCTTGTCTCTGGCGCAGGATCTTGAGTCTCTCATGATAGTATACTGCAGGTTTTAGCTCCTCATTGTGGCTGCCAAGAGTGGACTCCACACTGTGCTGGGGCATCACTGCATACAAATATTAACAGATAATAAACGTTCATTCATGCTTTTACTTAAAGGCTTCTTTCAAGCTTAGTATAAGACCAAATGAAAAAAAGAGTTGATGAAGTGTACCTGATGATGGCTGGATGCGCGTTTTGGCCTCTCTCTCGGACTCTATCATCCGGAGACCTCGCTCCACGTAGCTCTGGAAGAACTGAGAGGTGTTCTTCAGGAAGGGCTCCACATCGGCGTCAGAGTACTTCAGTTTGTACTCGTACAACTCCGTCAGGCCCTGAAGGAAATATACAGATTGAATGAGTCCAAAAATAATGAAACTACAAAATTATGATTTATAGAGAAAGAGTGGACCTCTTTAGTGTTCTCCTTGGACCCAATCTTTTTGAAGATTTCAGACAAGATGTCGCTAACCTTTGCCTTTGACATGCGATCATCCTGGAAGACAGATGATAAAATAAAGAGTGTAGTAACCAACACATCATTCATAAACGTAAATGAAGTTCCTTCAGGATAAATAAAGTATCATCTATGCACCTAAACAGTTGCCAAGCATTTAAAAAAAAAAAAAAAAAAATTCTCAAAGTTTTCCCCTTACACCCAATTACTCAAACTTAAGGGGAAAAGGGCACAAACCACTCGTAGTCCAGACTTCTCATTCCCTCTGTCACTCTTGGGGCCAGAGTGGTTTCCATAATGTTTGACCACTCTCCTCAGATGAGCCTCCAACTCTGATTCATTACGATTTTCAATCATTGACAAGTGATCCAGGATCTAAAGAGCAAGGCATTAGTAATATTACCATAGTGGATGTTTTAAAGTCATTGCATGAAATGGACTTATGTGCTTTAAGCCATGTTAGAATGTTACCTGCTCAAAAACATCCGTGGAATCATGTTTTGTTTCATTCACACATATTTTAGTAATCCTGTATTGTCTGTCTAAATGCTCCGTCCCACCTTGTGATGTCATTTAGTGGCAGTTTTCAAGTTGACCACTATCTTTTAGTTCAGTAGAGATTGGCATTATGTAATTTAAAAACACAGTGGAGCACTTTCTGTATTACCACATGACATCACAAGGTGGAACAGAGTGAGACTGAGAGAAAAACTCAGCCTAATAATACAGAATTTGTTAAACATGTGTGAATGAAACAAAACAACTCCGGGTATGTTTTTGATGAGGAAACATAAGAGATCAGAAAATAGCTCAATATGTGATCTTTATGCGTTTTTGGCTCTGAGGAGGTTACCTTGACTCCCATGAGTTTGCACAGGGTGTGTAACAAAGTTTTGAGTGTTCGGTGGGGCACGTCACTCTTGAGTTGCTTCAGTTTCTCTTTGGGGAAAACCTTCATGAAGTTGTGGGCGTCAAGTAAAATTCGGTCCAGGTTAATACTGTTGATGGTGTCTGGTAGGAACCGGATCATCCTCCACAGGCACTAGGCAAACACAAATCACAATGTATTTAAACTGAACTACTTTTGTCACAGCATATTTGGATTTAACTTAAACAGATGGCACTGCGCTTACCTTCATTACCAACTCCGAGAACATTGGCGATCCTGCTGATGTGACTAAACTGTCCTGCAGCAGCACCAGCAGAGCACTGTCCAGCACAACAAGAATATTTCACATACAATATAAACAAATGCAATGTCACAGTTAAAACAAAAAAAGTTGCACATTGTAACTTTTCTAGCAGGCATCAATCCTCTAACTGACTTTTAGTGCTCTTGACATTAGAAACATTTAGAAGTACAAATGCTGTGATGGTTACTATGGCAACAATGCACAAATCTCTTTATATACAAAAATATAACACAAATGAGCATTTACAGTGAACAGACTGCCCTCACTATTGATCTGACCTGTACCTTAGCCTGTTGGTGCCATCTGCTGGCCTCTATATGTAGATTTAATGCCATACTGTGGAATATAGTAAAGCAAAAACTTCTATGGAATAGAAATTGCGAACCCTTGCACCTTGCAACCCTCCACCTGAAAACTTGTAATACCTGAGAATATTGGTCTGGTCAGACTTCTCCAGCACCTTCACCACCAGGAGATTGACAGAGCGGATCAGCTGCTGCCCCTCCTCAATGTCCTCTACTCGTCCGTCCAGCATCAGTGTAATGAGCCCATGCATTAGGTCCTTCAGCACTCCCATAGATGCTTCTCTGGCCAGGGACTCCATTGAAAAGAGCTGAGGAGACAGTACATTATACCGGGCTTGCTAGTGACACTTTCCTGATACTGACATCAACATTCCCCAACTAAACTAAAACTAAACTTACAGACAACATGTTTCCTATGATGCAGCTGTACAGTTTAAAGATGTCTTTTTTGTCCAGCCGGTCATCAGCCATGTGCGTGTTGTAAATAAGTCTGAGCTGCATGAATGTGGCAATCAGGAACTGGTCAATGTGTCCCGACATCACCTCTGCTTTGTCCTCCTGACGCAGCACCTCATCAATCTGCACAGACCAGTTTCAGAGAAATGCTGAAAGTTCCTGTGGTATTACTGACCTCTTCTGGTGTCAACATAGAATTACAGCTCAAGATTTGGACATTGCAAAGAAAAAAAACAATCCCAGTTTAGTGGCTTTATCTGAAATAATTTAAGCACAGAAATCGTTTGTTTTAAAAGAAACAAATATCAATGTGACATTATAAAAATTAAAGATTCTTCGTTGATTAAAAACGTGATCTGTGCATTGATTAGTGGAATGAAAGGTATTAGTTTAAAAAAAAAAAAGTCAAACAAAATTATAAGGGTCTTTGTGTATATGTTTTTGTTTGTTTTTTGCTACAGAGACAGAAGTATTACATCTTCAAAACTTCAGCCAACTTGCTTCATGGTTTTTGCTGTAGCCCATATAAAGCTTAACACACATAAAATAATTGTCACAGTCTACTCTAATCAATTTGTCAAACAAAAATGTAAATGTCCAAAAAAAAAAAGAAAAAAAAGCACAATAATTGTCTACCTGTGCCAGTGCTTGAATGCTGGTATTGATGTCCCCACTGGCCACTTGAGAAATTACAAAGTTAATAGTGGAGGCTGTGCTGTTGTGTAGATCATCAAAATGAGGAGAGACTGGGCGCATCCTAAAAAGCAACAACAAAACAGATTGCCATTTACATATCATTTGATATTACACTCCATGGTAAAGAAGTGGTTGGCTGCTTTTGTGGAAACCTGGCTCAAACACTGAGCAAATTTTGAAAACTTTGCAACACTTTGAGGAATGGACCAATCAAAATGGAGCCAAGTAAGAACAAGGCCTGCCCACTGCTGTGATGCTACAGGACACTCAAACTGCCCTGATACAGGATCTGCTGACCCTACCTGACCAGTCCTCCTCTTGTTAAACTGCGCTGAGACCTTTAGACTTGACTTTGAGACATAAAGGCGAAACACAGTGGAAATGTTACAGCAATATTAACTGCAACAGTTTGCTTCAGCAAAACTTGAATTTTCTATTAGATTAATAAAGTATCTGTCCGTTTTCAATGCACAACTTGATAAAATGGCAGTTTGTGCCATCTGTATACTTACTTGGGCTCAGGGATCATGACGGGCTCCAGCA
The DNA here is from genome assembly GCA_036785185.1 of Paratrypauchen microcephalus. Classification (NCBI taxonomy): domain Eukaryota; kingdom Metazoa; phylum Chordata; class Actinopteri; order Gobiiformes; family Gobiidae; genus Paratrypauchen; species Paratrypauchen microcephalus. The sequence continues at coordinate 3,160,523 of JAVJIX010000020.1, forward strand.
GTTCGTCAAGCTTGAATTGCACCAGGTCCGGCAGTTCGCAGACATTTTTCTTATCCATTTCAATCATGTCCAAGTCCAACTGGAACTCTTTGGGGATGGAGGGATGGTCGCTGTGGTGTGCATTCTGACGAGATTGACTGGGGTGAAACAAAACAAAACAAAATGATGTTAGTTCTCTTAGGAAAGTTCCAGATAATTGGGTGTAGAATCCCTCAGTCGTCCAGGTAGAATCCATGGCAAAAGGAGAAATTCAATTTGTCAACAAAACTTAAATAAACAAAAGTTTATTTAAGTTTTTTTTTATTTATACATTTCACAGCTCTTGGCCAGAGAAAAGAACTGGTTTGAGAGGGGAGTTAAAGAGACTATTTTTCTCAAAGAGAATCCTTCTTTGAACAGAAATCAAGGTCTCAGACATAATTTGTCTCCCATCTATAACACTATCCTCAAACCTAAATCAAAACAAACAAAGAAAACAATAGGGCAGCCAGGTCAGGTCCAGAGGTGTGAAAACACCCATTATGGCCCTGAATGGCTATGCTAACAAGACCCCCCATTCCACTCCCACTGCACATCTAATAAGCCCACCTAACTAACAGAAACTGAAAACAAGTAGGTGTGGTAGTTTCAAAGTAATTGAAAGTGTGGCCATACCTGCTTGTTAAAGCCTGATCTCGTCAGATCTCAGAAGCTAAGCAAGGTCGGGCCTGGTTAGTACTTGGATGGGAGACCGCTGGGAATTCCAGGTGCCACGGGGGGGCGTCAGTCACAAAAACTGTCATTGTGTCCTTAGGCAAGACACTTCACCCACATTGCCTAGTATGAAAGTGGAGTGTGCCTGAGTGTTGGAGGTGGTCGGAGGGCCCGATGGCGCAGATTGGCAGCCTCGCTTCCGTCAGTCTGCCCCAGGGCAGCTGTGGCTACAGAAAGTAGCTTGCCACCACCAAGTGTGGAGTGAATGAACAATGAACTGTAAAGCACTTTGGGTGTCATGAAAGGCGCGTTATAAATGCTATGAATTATTATTGAATTATAATTTAATTGTAGTTAGTTCCTCCCTTCAGGCAGATTTAAGGCAGTGTCCACCAGCGTCTGACCAGAACTGAAGAAGCAGTTTGAATACATTTTGCAGGTCATCCAAACAAATAAACTTTTGTCCAGGTGACAAATTGAATTGAATTTCTCCTTTTGCCTTCTAGATAACTGATTAGATCTCTCACATTACAGTTAATCAACAACAAAATATAAAATGTAAACAAAGAAATTATGCTTTGTAAATGATGAATCAAGACAGGTCAAGAGGCTGAAAGACATCCACACGACAAAATCAGCATGGATACTGAAAACAAGGGAGAAAGCACTAGAATCATCCTGTTCAATTAATTTTGTAAGGTTCTAGTAAGTTCTAGTCACTGTGTGTGGAAAAAGTAACAAGGGATCAACAGGAGCAAATCAAAACAGTAAAACAACTTCAATAACTGGTGTTTGGAAATACTGAAAGTGGTAAGGGAAAAGCAGAATGTAAATAATGTGAGATCAAGAGCACAGGATGATAAAGATGACAATAACCATTGCAACCACCTGCTTTTGTAACAAGGAAAAGGGCAGTTTAATATGAATGCATTAATGTCTATTTAAAAGAATCATGACTGGGCAGCATTCCAGACAGCAGCACGAGAAATACTTACATCCTATACGTGCGATACATTATTCTGCTCCAAAAAAGGAAGCCAAGCAGAGCAGAAAGGAGGAAATCACACAGGAAGAGAGATAGAGGGTTAAATAAAGAGGCTGCTTTCACACATTTAAAGGGATATGCCACCCCCAGGTCAAACTTGGGCATCTCCCCACAGTCCAGAGACTAAAATAAGTGGTGGAAAGCGTTTTCCTGGTGACCCAGCCATTGTCCGAGTCTGTCAGCACTGACCGCAGCGGTAGCTGCAGCTACTCCGCGTTAGACTGGAGTCCAACGTCGCCAGCGAAAGATTTTGGCCAAAAGGAATTAATTTGCTTGATGCTTTTCCCAATTACTTTCTGTGTAGTGCGCATTCATATAGAGTGCAAATAAATGTGCAAATCAACAGGGAAAGCTTGACTTGGTCATTTTGGGGTGGGAACTATTTTTCAGTGCGGAAAAAGCAGCACACACCATGCTGCGTAACAGGGGAACTGCCAACCTGGTGCGTAACAGGGATTCCCCTGTCAGCATGGTGTGTCTTTCGCTGGCGACGTTAGACTCCAGTCTAACACGGAGTAGCTGCAGCTACCGCTGCGGTCAGTGGCGACAGACCTGGACAATGGCTGGGTGAGCAGGAAAACGCTTTCCACCACTTATTTTAGTCTCTGGACTGTGGGGAGATGCCCAAGTTTGACCTGGGGGTGGCATATCCCTTTAAATTTTAAATGCAGATGAAAGCAGCCTGGCATGCAATGACAGTAGGTAGGAAAGAACAGGGTACATAGTAATCATAGTAAGCACCCCACAGACAATCAGCATGCAAAAGATAACTACTTTACTACACATTTAATGTTTGAAAGGCTCAGAATGAAAGCATGCAAGAGATTAACCCTTCTGCGACTGTAGAAACATTACCCATCCCATTTCTATTTATTAATGTGTGCAGAGGAGTTAAGTTTGGACTTAATGTTATCCAGCCAATAGGGGTGGCACGGTTCACAAAATTCACGGTTTGGTTCGTATCACGGGTTAAAGGTCACGGTTTTCGGTTCTGTACGGTTCTTATTGGTTTCTTTCAAAATACACCTTATATCCATTTATCTTAATAATCCACAATAACAGGATATAACATTAAAAAGGTTATAAGATTATATAATAATCTAATGTAATATAAAATCTTAATACAATGTAATAATCACACAATCTGAATTTGACATGACTTTAAGCCCATTATTGGAAACATCTCTCCGATCTGGTGGCAGTAACTATGTCACCTGCTGTTGAAAAAACCCTTTCACTAGATATTGAAGAAACAAACAAAAGTATGTGTCTCGTATTAAACTTCTACAGGTGTGCGGGCCGCTCTCCGTCTGGAGCTGCGGATACCGCACGTCAGCGAGCGAGCACGTGTAACGTGTATCATAGGGCAGGTTAAACTTTATAAAACATCTGTCCGTGCCTCACTTACCGCCTTTTCGCTCTTTCCTCCTGTTAGCTTCCCTGATAGCGCGTATATGCTCTCTCCTCAATGCCTCCGATTAGAGTGCATTTCGGCGGCGGCGTGGGAGGGGAGATGGAGGTGACTTTCTGCTTTTCCCCAGACACCGGACTTAAAGGGATATGCCACCCCCAGGTCAAATATGGGCATCTCCCCACAGTCCAGAGACTAAAATAAGTGGTGGAAAGCATTTTCCTGCTCACCCAGCCATTGTCCGAGTCTGTCGCCACTGACCGCCGCGGTATCTGCAGCTCCTCCGCCTTAGACTGGAGTCTAACGTCGCCAGAGAAAGATTTCGGCCAAAAGGAATTAATTTGCTCGATGCGTTTCCCAATTACTTTCTGTGTAGTGCGCATTCATATCGAGTGCAAATAAATGTGCAAATCAACACGGAGAGCTTGCCTTGGTCATTTTGGGTGGGAACTATTTTCCAGTGCGGAAGAATACAGCCGAATCACGCACCACGTTGTGCAACAGGGGAACTCCCTTCCCGGTGCGTAACTGGAATTCCCCTGGCAGCGTGCTGCGTGATTCGGCTGTATTCTTCCGCACTGGAAAATAGTTCCCACCCAAAATGACCAAGGCAAGCTAAGCTCTCCGTGTTGATTTGCACATTTATTTGCACTCGATATGAATGCGCACTACACAGAAAGTAATTGGAAAACGCATCGAGCAAATTAATTCCTTTTGGCCGAAATCTTTCTCTGGCGACGTTAAGACTCCAGTCTAAGGCGGAGGAGCTGCAGATACCGCGGCGGTCAGTGGCGACAGACTCGGACAATGGCTGGGTGAGCAGGAAAACGCTTTCCACCACTTATTTTAGTCTCTGGACTGTGGGGAGATGCCCAAATTTGACCTGGGGGTGGCATATCCCTTTAAATGACACTGGTGCATCTTCTATGTCCTTGCCGTTATCTCCACTCTCACTTGCCATTTCTATCCAACTTTATTTACCACACTCATTCATCTTTCTCGCGAAATGCCAGAGGCAAGTATACATTGTGCATGCCCGGAACCGTCAGGTGCACACCGAACGGTTCGTCGTGACAAGCAAACCGAACGGTTCGTCGGTTTTTCATGAACCGTGCCACCCCTACCAGCCAAACTTGCCAAGCAGCAAACTATAAAACTATACAGTATAATTGTAGCATTGTCTTCCCCTTCCATTCTAATATAGTGCCAAAGTATAAATAAGTATGAAAGCATTAGCTGTGCCTTTGGATGGAACGACATGACTTCAATAAAAGGGGCTTACTTAAGTTTATTGGGATCTTCCTGGGCAGGCTTGCGGAGGAAGGTGCTGTTGGGGTTGGCTGGGTTCTCCCTCTGCATCCTCTCTGGGGCGTTCTGTTTGGCAGGAGCTACAACAGTTTTCTTTGCAGAGCGCTTGATCCTCTCCTCCAGCATGCTCATGTCCTTCTCAGACAACTACAAATAAAATATTGAGTTTACACATAAACAATGAGTTTTTGTTTTCAATAAGTTACAACTGTATAAACTGCTAAGCTAACTAACTGCTAAGCTCCTTACATTTCCGATGAGTTTGTAGACCTGGTCACCGCAGACATTATACACAGCAACAACAGTGTTCAAAGCTGCATTGCGAACTGAGGTATCTCTGTCACCGATGTGAACAGCAATCTCCTTCAGAGACTTGGCAGGGGTGGGTTGGCATACGTTCATCCCAAAGCCCTCTATCAGACAGCCCAGCTCCTCCAGACATTCTGCACCCAAAAGTAATCCACATTAAAACAATGACCTAAATTTACTCATTTGGCTTAATTATAAACAGGTCGTACCCGCTCTCTGTTTGGAGTTTTTGGACTTTGTTCCTTCCATGAGGAATGGAAACACCTTGGAAGCTGGATAGACCTTACACAACATGCCAAGTATAGCACGGACATCTTTGCGTACAACATCTTTAGACTCTCCAACCTGCCAGGAGAGATTTATTATTGCATTTAGCATTTTTATAGTTTTAGCTTGGGAAAAAAAAATAAAAAATGGCTCACTTTAAGAATGAGGTAGGGCACAAATGAGTTGGCCTCATATTCTGTCAGATGGTAGTTTTCACAGTTGAGCATAGAGAAAAGGAGCTTCAGATACTCCAGCACTTTCATTAACACTGTGGTGTTTGTGTCAAAGAAGCGCAGCGTGAACCACTTCAGGATCAGATCCAAACAGCCAATTGTGGTCTCACTTTCACTCTCCAACCTCTGCCAAATACAACCATTAATGATGCAATCCAACTTAATATTAGGGTGAATAGGTTACAGACCTACCTCAATCATGACACCAATGGCCTTGACGTGCCTCTGGAAGTCAAAGTGGAAAAGTTCATCAAGAAGCCATTTTGCAAAGCAGGTGGACATCTGTGTCTTCAGTTGCTCGACATATTCATCTCGAGGGGTAATGAAATTCCATTTCAAGATCTACAAAACAGAAAACCTTTAGTAACATTTTATTCAATACTACTGTTTGAAGGAACCCATTCAAGACCAAACACGAAAAAACTGCCATTTATGTTTAATTATTTATTATCGTTCCTATTGAATACAAAGCAATCAATTGATATTGATATTTATTGACATTCATTTCTGGATTAGCACACATACTTTGAGCTGTTTTTCTTCTTTAATTCTCTGCTCCTTTGCATTAGGAATAAGAATGAAAATTGGCCCAGACTTGTCCTCTTCATCCTTCAGAGCTTTGCCTGCTGGCTTCTTGGCAGCAGGCCCCTGTGTGGCACAAACAACAGTGAGACCTGGAATCTATACAGAAGGAAGAGAAAAGAGAAAGGCCGTGTGCTTTTGGGTGGACAGAGACGATAGAGGAAACGTGCAACACAGCTCCATGCAGTAGTGATCTGACATTTATTCCTTCAAAAAAGGTAATTAGTTCAAATTGTTAAAAAATGGACACGGTCACCGAACCATGTGCACTCAATTACGCGTTTAGTGTTGGTATTAGTAATTACAGATAAATAGACTTAGACAATCGGAGATTTAGACGGAGAAGAGATGGATAAGGGTTAAAATATTTCACACTGAAGTGTCTAGGTTAACCGTTCACTTGTGTTGCTCTTGAACTCCAGTCAGAGTTTTGGAATTTTTATTTGGGTTGGTAGCAAAGTTTGGCACTGTTGCAAAATAATGCAGGCCCAAAAAAAATACAGCTACATAAATTTAGAAAGGTGCTAAAGAAAGGTGCAATGATTCTTGTGCAAGTTTAGTAACAAATGAGCAAGCAACACTGGAGTGAACTTTGTAATGACACTTGTTACACTTCTACCTGCTGAACGCCAGCAGCAGCCTTCCCTTTAGCAGGAGGCTTTTTACTAGAAATACAGTCCTTGTCCTTGGAGGAAGTAGGGGGGGTTGTGCCTTCTTCAGGAGGGGTAGGGGGCTAGGCGAGTAGAAAAACATGACATTAACTCAAGTACAAATAAGATAAAAGATGATGACTTGGCCAAATATATAATGGCAGTATTAATGGCAGAGTGAGCACTGTGTGTAAAGCATTCCACTCCAGTTACCTTTCTACCAGCAGGTGCACCTCCTTTAACTTTCTTTGGTTCTGATTTACCATCACCTTCCTCAGTCTGACTTCTGGAAGCTACAGAAAGAAAAGGTCTTTGAAAGGCATCTACTTAACAAGAATCGGCACACTCATAAAAGTGAACTAACCAGAGGGTGCTCTGCTTGTTTCTTTTCCAGCAGCTTTAGGGGGCGGGGCAGGTTTGGCAGGCATTACTGCTCGGGCCTTTTCCAACATGGCTACCACCTGATCTTTTGAAGCAGGCTGAACAAAGATCAATTAGTATACAATAAATATATATGAAGAAAAGAAAATGATTTTCTTACTTTGAGTTTGCCAGTAGCTTTATTCATCTTGTCATAACCCAAATGCATCATAAACATAGGCAAAGCATCCTGGGCTTTTTTCCTGACGTCCCCATTTCTGTCCTCCAAACATGCATACAGCTGGGGCATACACAACATCAGATCCCCTGGCACGGTCCTGAGGCTCGGGAGCTTCTCTGCCAACCATCCTAAGAGCTGCAGAATTAAACAGATTTAGTATTTAATTAAAATACAACAAGGGCTGCAAGTGACAATTTTTGTTTTTAGTACTGAGTGTGGTAATCAGCTGGTCATTAAAACACAAACATGTCAATTACATTTTATTTAAATAAATCTAGGAGTTCTTGATGGAGCATATTTGCATATGAGGACAGTTTCTCATAAACCACAAAAAGTGGTGATGGCCAGTGTTGGCACAGTGTATTGAGTTGTATCACTGTCACTTCAGTTTAAAAAGAGCCACTAAGCACCAAAACAACTTTTTTAACTGATTAGCTACTAAAATAGAAGTGAATACCTATCTCTGGCTTTATTTTAGGCTTTTAGTGCATATTTGTTAAAAATCCGACTTTAGGGTCAAAAGCCATGTCTGCACCAGCCTCTTTGTGATCAACTATGGCCACTACATTTGAATTTCCAGGTTGGACAAACAGGCGCCAATGCAGGGTTATTAAGTGACAAGCACAGCCACTCACGGTCAGCTCATGGTCTATGGGTGGTACGTGAGGAGCCCCCTTAGCTCCGCCTATACCTCTCTGCGCTCCGTGGCAAAACTCGCATCACTGTCATTCTTCACTGGCAGTATGGCAGAGTTAAAGGGATATGCCACCCCCAGGGCAAATTTGGGCATCTCCCCACAGTCCAGAGACTAAAATAAGTGATGGAAAGCGTTTTCCTGCTCACCCAGCCATTGTCCGAGTCTGTCGCCACTGACCGCCGCGGTATCTGCAGCTCCTCCGCCTTAGACTGGAGTCTAACGTCGCCAGAGAAAAAGATTTCGGCCAAAAGGAATTAATTTGCTCGATGCGTTTCCCAATTACTTTATGTGTAGTGCGCATTCATATCGAGTGCAAATAAATGTGCAAATCAACATGGAGAGCTTGCCTTGGTCATTTTGGGTGGGAACTATTTTCCAGTGCGGAAGAATACAGTCGAATCACGCAGCACGCTGACAGGGGAATCCCAGTTACGCACCGGGAAGGGAGTTCCCCTGTTGCACAACGTGGTGCGTGATTCGACTGTATTCTTCCGCACTGGAAAATAGTTCCCACCCAAAATGACCAAGGCAAGCTCTCCGTGTTGATTTGCACATTTATTTGCACTCGATATGAATGCGCACTACACAGAAAGTAATTGGGAAACGCATCGAGCAAATTAATTCCTTTTGGCCGAAATCTTTCTCTGGCGACGTTAGACTCCAGTCTAAGGCGGAGGAGCTGCAGATACCGCGGCGGTCAGTGGCGACAGACTCGGACAATGGCTGTGTGAGCAGGAAAACGCTTTCCACCACTTATTTTAGTCTCTGGACTGTGGGGAGATGCCCAAATTTGACCTGGGGGTGGCATATCCCTTTAACACTAGCACAGGCGTTTAGTGGCTCTTTAAGCCCTTTACAGAATCACATCAGAGTGATCTTTGGGTACTGTCCAGCATTTCTGCTCTGTGCAGTACACACTAGGGCTGGGCGTTATGGGGTGGGAGTGATGCTATACATGCGTTACCGTTGGCAGCAGAAACACGTGCATGAGCACGCTACCGCCATCAATAGAAATACGTTTGATCTCTGTGAGCTAAAAGAGGTCTCAAGTTTCTCATAAACAGTGAGAAAAACGTTTACTTTCTGTAACTCGGATTGTAAAAGATTTCGTGAAGCACAAAAGGAGAGAAAGGAGAAAAGGTGAGGTGCTGCGGCTAGAACAGAGAGGGAGGGGAAGCAATCAGATGGCAACACTTAAAACAGCTCAGGATGCTTTTTCATAAACAAGAGCGTAAATCCTCGTCAGCACCACATAATCTTACTGCCACATGATTGGCTGTAGACCTGACGATTGAAATGCGCTTGCCTTTATCATCAAAATCGACCAAGGTAGAGATCAGGATCTATCAATCTTTCGGTGTTTGGCACAGCCCTAGTAATAAAGTCCACAAAACAACCTAATAGTTTAATTTGTACCTCTTGTCGGAGGAAGGGGTTCTCCCTTTTGAGCTCCTCGGACAGCTCCTCTCCCTCCAGCCACTCTTTCATCCCAGTCTGCTCTACCCAGGCCTGCAGGGTAGTCATGGCAGCAGCCCTGAGATTAACCTGCAAGAAAAGAACATTGTCAGGACAAGTAAATGAGCAAATAGTCTTTTTTTTTTTTTTTTTTTTTAAAATGAAATATTCACCTTACTATCTCCCAATACTGTGATGACAGGAATGCCAAGAGCTTTAATATGTTGCTTCAGTCCTGGTCCCATTGCTGTAGCAAGCTGCTGTAAGATAGACAGGGTCTGCTGGACCTAAAATTAGATATACAAAGTTTTTTTTAAACTTAGCATTAGGGTTATAGTAAACAGGACAGGCTAAAGACGTCACGATACTAACCAGGATTTTGTTTGAATCACTGAGTCGTGCTTTCAAGGATAGTGGCAGGTCCCCAATATTGGCAGTGATGAACTTGGCCTCAGAGATTATGGCTGCAATCTCATCCAGACCCTCCTTTCTGATCTTCCAGTTTTTGTCACCAATTTTAGACACCAAGTCAGAGGTAATCTTATCACTATACGGTAAAAAAGAAATAAAAAAAATATATATATATATTTTATTTTTATTTTTTTTAAATAAACAAGGCAACAAGATTTGGTTGTTTTTCCAAGTTTTACTCTAGTGAATGTTGAATACCTGATATCGGTTCTGGGCAGTAGATCCATAATATCCTGTTTGCCACCATCTTCTTCAGCCTCGTCTGCATCCTCGCCCTCTTCTTCCACTGCTCCCCCTGCCTTCTTTGTAAACCTGGTTGGGGCTGGTGGAGTCTGGCCCCGAGTCTAAAAGTAAAGGAGCATACAAATACACAATACAAAAATTTCATTTTAGTAGTAACTTTTTGATAAGTTGTATACTTTAGATTCTTAGACAAACTTAACCAAAAACCAAAAAGGTAAATACTTTTACATACTAGTGGACATTCTTTCAATGTGGGCTTAAAATAAGCATTACCTTTTCAAATTCAGCATCTATCTGTGAGAGGAGAGCAGGTTTCTCATCTTCAAAGAACATCCTGAGTGGAGCTCCCATGTAGAGGTACATGACTCCCAGCAGAGTGATAGCTGCAGTTCTCACAGCAGGGTTAGTCGCCCCCAAAGCAGTCTTCACATTATTAATGAATGCTTTCACATTAATTCTAGGAGAAAATAAATGGCTTATTGTTTTACAGCCAAGTTAAATATGATTGAAATTATTGAAAGAGACAAAAAGGTAAACTTTGAATATGTACCCAGTAAAGCCAAACTCCTTAATGGCATTAGCCAACCAGTTGAGTGATTCAGCCTGATTCTTTGGATTCTTCTGAGCAAATGCCATAGAGACAACCTGAAAAACAGAAAACGCTAATATATCTGCCACATGCATAGAACAATACTGAATCAAGTTGGACTACAGACCTGTTCAGCCGTCCAAGGAAGAGAGCACGCCTCTCCAATAGCAGTGAGGGCCTCTTTAGCATTTCCACCACATTTAATGTCTCCAACTTTGTCCACCAACCCATCCAAAACCACAAAAGCAGACGTCTTTGAAAACTGCCCTCTCTGAGCTACAAGTGCTACAATGTGAAGCTTCATTTGCATGACCTATTTGCAAAATACAAATAAAAAGTTAAAAAGAGAATCACACCAAAATGCAATAAGGTAAAAGACATTTTTTAAACAAACCTGGAAGTTTGTTTCTTTCCAGCCTGGTTTTTTCGCCAACATTCTGACTAAGGCTTGACAAGGCATATCAGCTTTGTCCATAGTCTCAACAGCCTAAAGAATCAATGGATACGTATTTGTCTTTCTAAAACTTGGATTATTTCAGGCTGAATCAGTTGAACAAAACTCTTACCCGTTGGAAATCTTCCATACTCGCAAGCCGCTCCTTCCAATTTGCAGAGTCTAGCTGCTGTAGACAGGAGGCTGGAAGTACACCCCTAGCAAGGTCTTCACAGGCCTCTGGCTGACAAACAAAAATTAAACAGTTTTAAATTTGTATTACATGCTCCAGGTCAGAAAAATAATTTCCAGATTGCACGTGCATGCACTGCTTATGCCTTTGAAGACAAACAGCTGCTCATTAAATGGTCAGCCCCAAGCCAACTCACTGGACATGAACAAAGATAAAGGGGATTGTAGCATTCAGGGATGAAAGTGGCCAATCATGAAAAAAGCGGAAAGTCATGGCACTGACCCCGATTTTGCGACATCAAAATGTGACAACGAGCCGAGAGAGCGCACTCGCGGCGCAGCTCTTGCGATGTCATGTGTGCCCACAAAACAATTACAATTTTGCCGCCACGGGCGATGCCACCGTGCCATGTCAGCGGGCACCAGTCGTTGACATGAGTGCTAGGTGCTTAAAAAGGGGAGAGCGCTTCACGCTCTGCTGCGTGCACGTGCGGTGTCCGCAGCACCAGAAGAGCACACAAGCTCGCGCGGCCCCGCACACATGTACAAGTTTAATACGAGACATGTACTTTTGTTTCTGAATACGGGACAATTACATTTTTCAATGGACGGTTGGCAACCCTAAACACAATTATACATATAATACACACCCAAAATTTCAACGTATTTGGAAAAAACAAAAAATGACCACGCAGCTAAAAAAAAAGCGGAGATCCGCTAAAAAGCGGAACTCTTTCATCCCTGAGCATTTATATGAATAAAGCAAGCTGCAAAGCTGCTCATTTGGAATCTTCTGATGAAGCCTGTTTTTAGAGTAGATTCTGTTGTGGCTAGTGTACAATGGGGTCACAGCAACATGACAACTAACCTAAAGGTCCTATGGTTTCTTACACATACCGTGAGTTCACTTTCAGTAAACTCTTTGGAGTCAGAGGACTTCTTGGCTTTTCCAGCAGCAGCAGTCGCAGGTTTTCCTTTCTTAGGTGGACCTGCACTGGGCTTTATAATGAAACAAATAAATTTTTTGATTGTTTATGAAACTTGCGCATTTTGTGCCGTTGTCATTACCTTGGAGGCAGACACTGTGGACTTCTTGGGGGGTGCAGCAGATTTGGGAGGAGCCTCAGCAGGAGCTGGTGCTTTAGCAACAGGCTTCTTCTCTGCTGCTGCTGCACCTCCTCCACCAGCGCCCTTTCCTCCAGGAAGGTCCACTTTGTCAGCGCACTCCTTAATCTGTGCAAAACAAGATCCTTAATTCATACCATGTACAGCCATTTGACTGATGCATTTCTTCCAAGTTATAAATTACTTACTTTGTCCAGTTTCAGTTTATCCAAATCGGCGAGGAAAGGATTAACAGCCTTTTCACCTACCACTCTCATAGCTGTGCCCAGAGCTTCGAAAGCAGCATCTCTCACCTCTGGAGCAGAATCATTCACTTGCTAAAAACATAGGATTTAAAAAACAAAAACAAAAAAACACACAAGTTAACACTACTGCTTGTATCAACTATAATGGTATTATGGCATACCAAATAATACAATTTACCTTAATGAGAGCTGCACAAAGGGGTTTGAGGACACTCTTGGGTAACGTTGCCTGGGTACAGTGTCTTATAGAACGTGCAAGAAATAGAGAGGCTTGCTGCTTTATAGAGGGATTTTTGTTGTCCATTACAGCTAATATGTCTTCAGACAGGTTTTGCAGAGTAGTCTAGGAAATAAAAATAACAGTGTAGAAATTACACAGTACAAAAGCCCCAAAAAACTAAACACTTACTGTGAGAAAAATTGCATCAATTGCCTCCTGCAATGCTTGTACCACCTGCGGTTTCTTCTCCTTAAATTTTTCAAGAATAGTTGGGACTACCTAAAACAACAAATACATTTTTAAGATCAAAGCAAAAAAACAAAAAAAACAAAAACAAAAGATCAACAGAAGCTAGAAAAAAAAAAAAAGACTCCAGGCCACTTACTTGTCCAGCGTATTGTCCAAATTTCTTTCTTAAACCTGTGGCCAGGCCAGCTAGACATTTAGCTGCCATAGAAACCAACATTACATTTGCATCTTTTCCCACAACCTGAAATGATATGATATAAACACATAAATAGAATAAAATATATGTGAGGAGAACACAGGATTTTTACCTTTTTTAGTGCCCTAACAAGATCACCATAGTCTCCATTTTCTAATTTGGGATTCTTGGCCAAGGCCTCCACAGCTTCTAGAGCCTCTTTTCTCTCCTGCCATTTCTTAGCCTCCTGTGAACAGTTTTGGCAAAGGGGTTAGATATAACACACAATCAAGCAGCATTTTACTGTATGGTTATCAGAGAGGAAACTTAAAGGAGTAGTCCTGGACCTTATTTGTATGATAAAACAACGTCATTTACTCACCCATTGTAGTTTGGTGTCATTTGGAGCATTTCCGGAGATTTTGTAGTTTAGCGATATCCGTTTAACGTGAGTGCTCAGGGCATACGGTTGCAGTCACCAAATAACACAAACTTTAGCACTTTTCAAATGACAAAAGCTCAATGTTAGTCTACAGTTTCGCTGGAGTCATAAGTGGCCTGTAATCCGATATCCAGCCATGGTTTCAATTGAATGACGTCATCGTGGACACCGCGCACATTAAACGGATATTGCCAACTACAAAATCTCTGGAAATGCTCCAAATGACACCAAAGTACAATGGGTGAGTTTTATCACCGAAATAAGGTCCAGATTGTAAAAACGTTACTATTCCTTTAACAAACATACTATTTTTTCATAGAAGTCTTTGGGCATCTTGGAAAGAATCTCTACAGCCTCAAGCAGTTCATATGGGTCAACTGCCGCTGCAGTTTCATCAACTTCTTCTCCTAAAATAAAATACATATTAGTGCTCCCGAAATCTAAAAATGTTACATGAAATTATCTGATTTAACTGATTTTACCATCTGACTGATCCCCTTGGGCTTGCTGCTGTTCAAACTTGGCCTTCATGTCCTGCTGGGAGCGCAGGAACCTGCTCTGCTTGGGTAGAGCAGTGGGCAGCTTCACCCATTCTTCCTCCAGTTCTTTCAGCTGCAACAGCAAATGGTACAAAAGGTGTCAAACAATACACAAGTGTGCTGTGATATCTTTTCATGTTCATTTACACAACATATGGTCAGTACACACAACACAAATGGATCCCACCTGCACAGAGTTGATATTTTGAAGAGGAGGTCTAAGAGCATCTCTGATCCATTTGTAGATTTCAATGGCAAGCTGTTTGGCTTCATCTCTCACTGCCTTTTCTCTGGATTCAAACTGTTTAGGCAAAATCTTCACCACTGGCTTCAGTGTAACTATCTTTGAGCCAAATTCACTAGGTGGTAGAAAAAACAAATTTAGGTAAGCAAGTACAATAGAACACTCAAAATTATGTGAGTATTTAGCTATAGTTTAATGAAGCACTGTTTATTAGATATTGTATCCTGCCTAAACCTCACACAGCTATCCATTTACAGGCTGGTAGTCTTACCTTAGCCCCTTTCTTAGAGTTTCAAGGCAGGCTACCACAATCTTGGGGTTCTTATTATCGAGGCCTTTGATCAGTTCATCCTGAACAATTTCTGCCTTCTCAATTTCAATGTACATCAAACAGATGTCTGTGCCAAGCTCCTTAGCCTTAGCCTTAGGTTGGTTAAAGACTTTTGTGACAACACCAGACACCACCTCTCCAGCAGTTCTGTAAAGGAGAACACATTTTGCATATACAAAAGTTACTTTGTCCATTTTGCCAGTTAATCTTAATGGGTTATAAATATTTTTTTGGCTTGTTTTTACTTATATTTTGCACATTACTTTCACGCAGTAGCATACAATAGCTGGCAGTTGGTTTGGCAATCGTCTGTAGTGGCCCAATGACCTTGCGACCATTTAAATACTACTGGCAAACCTAGCCGCAAGCATCTGTTGTAAATGAGTATCACGTTGCACTACTAGTCAATGAGCGTGGGCAAAAACATACTGACTTTAATAGTCAATGAACACATACAATTGAATTGAAAAAGGAAAATCAGAACACTGATGTTACTTATTTTGCAAACCCAAAACAAAATTGTTCAGTGATTATAAGCCTATACTAAATATAATACAACTAAATGTAGTATTGTTTTTTTAATGTCTCTAATTTTTCCTTGCCAAGAAGGAAGGTTTATGGACAAGGGTTTGAATTGAGAGAAAATAGTTTAAAAAGCAGATAAATGTAATTTGTAACATGTAGGAGATGGAGTAGTTCTATGCGTTTTTTGTTTTTTTTTCCCCCTCAAACAAAGAAGTCAGCACAATGAAAGATGAAAATACACCAATAGAATTCCAGAGCTCAGCAAAAAATGAAAAGTTACCAGGGAGCTCCTTCAGAGCTTGAAGGAGGCTAACCAAGGTAGAGACAATTAATCAGAAAAGGACTGAATTGCTTTTCAAATGCCATCTGATTGTCATAATCTGAGCCAGTGAACTGTCAATTTAATATTGTCTAAATTACCCACAACAATTAAAAACGATGAAAGACTTTAGAGACAAATCACTGAACAACTAGCCTTGGGCCAGCAGTGGAGAATCAAAAGAACTAGTTATCATGTGACGTACTTGCCAGCCACATGGGCATTCTCAATAAAGGCCAGGGCCGCCTCCAAGCCTTTGAGCTGAGCCACGGCGTTCGACTCTGTGACAAATTTCTTTATGAGTCCCAAATACTTTCCCCATTCTGGGCTCTTCTCATCTTCTATTCTTTGAAAGAGCTTTAGGGCTTCTTCATAACCGTTTAGACGTGCCTTCCACACCTAAACACAGAGCAGTAACAAAGTGTTAGAAAGTTGAAGTGTAGCATTACATAATATACTGTACTTTGCATGATATACATAATATTCTGCTCTGCATTTCAAACCTTCAATAACAGCAAGTAGTTACACACCCATGAATTAAAACCAGTTAATAGGCAAAAACTGAACCCTATAAAGAGTATGGGCACTGAGGGTGGAAAGATGAAGGGTAATAACATTTTTATTTTGTTTGTTCATTTACAAATTCTGCAATAATTTATGCCATTTAATTCAACATGGGTTTATCATGGGCAACCCAGCAGAATAATCACAATGTGATTATTACAATCCTGCAGTTGTGTTTGAAAGAGACAAACCGAAACTTGAGCTTTTATGTCACCTGTGCAAACAAACATCACTTTGCTTTGAAGTTATTGTGCACTGCCATGGTAACAATGGAGAGAGGTCAGAAGCAAGATGTAGACAAGGGAATGCTGCTCACCTTATGTTCACATTTCTGGTCAATGGGAAGCTTCATCCACTCACTGTCATCCCCCATGGTGGCCACTCAGGGGGTAGGCTTCCCCAAATCTACTCAACTGTAAAACACAAAAACAGCTTCAGTTTATAAACCAAGTAATGTATACACTACAGGAAAAGACAGTGCTAAGAGGGCTTGAAAACATTTAAAAAGCTTTGATCAACCAAGGACTATCCTCAAATACATGCCACTCTAGTGCTCAACATGGTTCAGCCTTATATTTCCGCCAAAGATCCTTTCAAAAGCATGTGATCAGCTAATGCACTTTCAAGGAGGAGCTGAAGCTTTTGTTTATATTGATCCAAAAGATTATGTCAAATAGACGGGGATCCATTACCAAACTTTGAACACACATTACAGCCATGCTAAACCTTCATACATTATCTTGCTGTTCAATACAAGTTTTAAAATTGGCTACATATTTTGTCTTCTTTACATAAAAGCATGTGATTTACCGTACATATCATAAAAGCTACTAACGTAATAATAAGCTTTAATACAACAGCCTACACGTCTGCAGGCTGCGCACCAGGATTGCCCGATGAGCTGTCATTAAGAGTCAACTGTATGCACCGATATAACTTAAAACCATCCATGATATTATAATGAGAGATGAAAAAATAATACGTGCTTTCGTCCAAACTCATAAGTATCTGAAATAACTAGCTTTGGCTAACTTAGCGTAGCAACTGTCCCTGCTAACACATTCACCCGCTCATTTCTGTTTAAGACAGCCGTAGCGATAAATTACCAGAGAAACAGACATATCGGCTAAATTCATGAAGCCAGTACTCTAGTTCTTTAGCAGACATTTTGGCTGTGTCTGTGGTTATCCTCTTAGAATCAGAAATATAAGCTAACCTTTCATCCGCGCCAACAACCAGGCCGAACAACGCACTTTGCAGCGACATCGCTCAAACGCCAAAGCGCCACGGGCTAAAACCGTTAAATATTCGCCTAAATGCCATATCGCCAAATTATTTTATGTTTACTGTATACCTACCTACTGTTTCTAGTAGACAATGCGGTGCTTGCTGTCCACTTAGACGCAGGCGATAATGAAATCACACTAAAGCAACCCGACCCTAGTTTTATACAAGCTGCGTCACTGTCATTGAAAATACAATTTTGTATTTCCGTTTGAGCAAAATAAAAGCTGACATTTTGAACTTTATGGACGACAAGAACCATGAAACACGTAATAAAAACGTGTTTCGTTGTATTTGTCACAAATATATCCAGAAAACAGTGTTTTTTCATTATTCCGTGTATTTTACTGACTTCGTTTGATATATGTTTTAATTTTTCATTTCCGGTTTATGGTATGTTAACTTTAGTAAATTTACGACAGTGTCCTAGGGCGGTGAGGCGGAGACTGGGCCACCACCCTGACAACAGTGTTTCAATGATAATTTAGGCACATCACAGCATAAAACTCACTCTATGAGTTGATGCAAAACAAAGGTCAAGTATAATAACAGTAAATATTGACTCATATCCATAATATCACAAGTAGAGCGTTTACTTCACACACTTAGACAATTTAAGGGCTTCCTTATGTCACACTGCACTTAAATCTGATTGGATGCATTTAAACCGAGCCCCTCCCCTATATTATACATACATTTTCCCATTGGTAATTAATAATGAATGGCCTTCAAGAGTACTAAGTAAGACAGACAAAATGTTACCTGAGGTAGACCTAATGTGACTATACCCTTTGCTCTCTTGACCTATCCTGAAGTTGCTGTAGAAAAAATGTACTCATACTCTATAGACTACAATATTTATAATTATTGTTTTATTTATTTTTGCAAGTTATTTGATCAACCCTGCATGCATTTTTTTGTTTGTTCTGCATGCACTTTTTTTGTTCTAACTTTCTTTGGCACTAAGCTGCCTGGAGCTAATGCGGCAAGTGAATTTCTCCTGTGTGAGATCAATAAAGTCTTATCTTATCTTAACTCCCCCTTTTTATTCTTGTGCTGCTAGGCTGCACTTTGCTGTTTAAATTATGTCATTATTCCCCATAATGTTACACATGATGCGCCATATAGTAGCCTACTTCTGTTTTGTACTTTTTACTTCTGTTAATAACTTTAAGTAATATTTATCAGGATTTGAAATACTAAAATTCGGAACCATTGTACGCTGTTGTTTGGGGATGCTCTTTAATGTAACTCAAAACATCTCTTGTTTCCCTAGCAACCTCTCCACCATCTCAGGAGCATCAATGGTTCCGAGCTAGAGCTACCGCACTAAACCATCAAATCAGCTCAGCTACGACTTGAATTTATTGTAAACAGATTGTTTATGATACTAAATAATCTATGCGTGTCTTTTAATCTGGACCACCAAAATGAGTCGCTTTAATACCACGGTTCCTGTCGAAGAATATCTCGGTAGGTTACATTAGGAGACATTTTGGCTAGCCACTCGAACAGCCACAACATCGGGATAAATTAAAGCGTTTGTAGTTTGGGGATGTCAGATTTTGACATTACATACATTATATTTACGCAATGAAAGGACAGGGATTTCTATTTATAACGTAAGATAATTGTGTTAATTATTATTTTATACTCCAGCGGACAGTAATGTGATGTTCTACCTATGTGATGCTGTGACCCAACTTTTGGAACATAAAGAAGAATACACCCAGTTTGGTGTGATCCGTTATTTTGCTGAATAGTAAGTATAAATGCATGCAGCACAACTTGTAATTTGCAATGTCATGCTAGTAATATGTCTAAAATATGTGTACAGTTTCAGCAGTGTGAAGAACAGCAACCATATACTCTTCAGAGAGTATAGCTACATAAAGGCTACTCCTCACAACAGAACATCTTTCATCAGAGTATTCTGGAGATGCTACAGGCAGATTGGAAAGAGTGGTGGTAAGCAACGAAATCCTCTTAACCAGTGATGATAATGAAAAATATATTTGTTATTCTAACTTATTTTTTATTCTTTATTTAATATGGACAGTGCATATTAATGAACATCTACAATATTGCAGTGTAAATATGCCAGATTATAGCAAAAATGCTCATTTCCATTTGTAGTCCCTAGGCAGGTGGCACCACAGTAAAAACAACAAAAACAATAGCAAGTGACAATAACAGCAGTTAAACATTAAAAGTGTCCACAAGTCTGGTTTTCCTTTAGCCGCTGTTTCAAATATGATTTGAAAGTGGCCAGTGTTGGAGTTATTGATAATGGGAGAGAGTTCCAAACTGAGAGCACAGTTTGTCCAAATGTAGTGCGTCTGTGTGCGACCTCACAGTTCCCCTGGGCTGTGGTCCTAGTTCCCATCCCACTGACAGAAAAATCCCACTTAATTTGCTATGGTTATATTCTGTAGATATTAAATTATGAATATTCCTATGAATTCCTATGATTTATCCTCATCTTTGAAATATGAATTTGCTTCCACCTTTCTTACTTTCTTATGTTGTTTAATTTTGATTTTCAGGTCTACTGTCTATGCTGGAGTACAGGTCCTTGCTACAACTGCTGTGTCCTGACTTTCCCATGGAGGTAGTGCAATGTGCAGCCCGGTGAGGACATTGACAGAGTTTGTCGGTATACTCTAAGTTGATCATCACTAGCAACATTTTCACAATCTAAACAAACCAAAAAAACAAACATTCCAAACAAATTACAAGTTGAAATCACATGTGACACAATATAACACACATCTGTCCTGTTTTGAAGGATTGTCCTGATGGATGATGCTATAGATTGCTTGATGTCCTTTTCTGACTTTCTCTATGCCTTTCAACTTCAAATGTACTACCAAGGTATTTCTGGGTTTAGTTTCTCTATCCGGCTTAGTTCAATTTTAGTTTGAATGACAAAATTGTGTGTGCAATGCAATCTGTGTGTGTTGTGTAGACTTTCTGGAAAGCATCCTGGAGATTTATCAAGATTTGCTTGCTGGAAAGAGTCCTAACACGGTCATTGTCCCCACCTCCACGTCCATTGAACAGCTCCCTCCTGTGGCTGCAGAAGAGAATGACAAAGAGGAGCAGCAGCAGGATGGAGTCGAGACCTCAACTCTGGCACAATGTATAGAGGCCCTCTGTGACCGCTTCAAACACAAGTAATGAAACTACCTATACCATTGTAGCTCCGTATGAACCTCTATGTAAACCACATTGCAATTAGAAGTATTAAAGTGTTTTCTTTGTATTTTAGTTATCCTCCTAGGTCATGTATGAGAGACATCCTGAAACAAAATGACAAAGTCTCATACTACAGCTTTCTTATGAGCTTGGCAAAACATGAAACTGTCAACCGAACAATTGGTAAGCTACAGTATATGCTTTATGACATAAGATTATCTTTTTTTTTTCATGAAAATTTTCCACTGCCATCCAAATTGTCTACACCTGTCCATGATGCTTGATAAGGTTAAATCTGCTTGAGTTATACAGTATAAACTTTTATTTCCTCTATATTTAGGTGCACTGCCAAGCAAAGCTGAGCTGCTCATTGACCCAGAGATGGACCAAGAATTAGACAAACTGTAAGAAGCACTCAGTTATAATCCTATAGTAAGTCCATACCACAACACTGTTGTGTTGTTTATTATTATGTTATCTTCTAGAATTGCGCAGATCTCTGTGAGCCCAGGCAGTAACAGCAGCGGCATTGCAGTGGGGGCCCTGAAGGAGGCCCAGAGGAAAGCCTCTCCTCGAAGGAACATCCACCACAAGAGAAGGATGGAGGTGGAGAGTGACGGCTCCACAGAAGAGACTGATTCCTCTGAAAACTGAACTTACACCTTGAAAAAAATCATCCATTATATAAAACATGCCATCATTTAAATGTTGTCTAATCAAGTACATTTCTGAAAATGTTGCAAAGCGGTTTATGCAACATTTTAGCTAACAATGCTGATTTTGTTTTGTTTTATGTTGCGGGTTTTACCTCTGGGTCACTCATCTCATGCACATAACTGAGTTTAAAAGTACTGTACATATTACTTATTTATTAACCCTCTGAGACCCAAGCATTCATTTCCTGGATGACATTTTTTTTTAAACCTCTTTAACATGTTTTTCCTAAGCCTCTAATGCAGAAAATAATTTGTTTTATCTCTTTTTCTTTTCTGTGAGGAATCTGTGGAAATGTTGCAACACTGGGCTTTAGTGGTTACCAATATTACAACTTCACATTTAATAAAAGCCAACTTTCTATTAGTTTTTGCTCACTCCATAAAATCAAAACATATTTTAAAATGATTTTTTTATACAGAACAGCACTAAGGAAACATGAGAGTGAACTTTTTTTTTTTTTTTTTTTACTCAAAACTTATATTTAATACAACAATCCTGTATATGAACAAGAACATTAAATGATGTGCTGCAGGACTCTTCTCTTTATCATGTCACTCATCAAATATGAAACTGAAGAAAGCAGTTTTTGTCATCTCTGAAGCACAAGCGGACATCGCACTCCATGCAAGAGGTGGATGTGTATCCGCTCTTACCTGCACCGGCCTTTTTTATCTTTATGAGGAAAGTGTCCAATGCTGTCCTTCGGATATCAGGAGGCGGAGTGTTGTACACTGTCTTTTTAGCACTTAGTGGTGATCTTTTTTCATCCACTGAAGGTCTACCTGTCGGTACGGTGTTTGAGAGAGGCAGAGAGCTGTACCTGGAACTGTCTCCTGTTCAGCACTTCAGATCAAAAAGATCAAGGATCAAAGATCAAGGTCAGCTTTATTGTCAATTCTGCCATATGTGTTCAACATACAGTGAATCGAACCATTTCTCTCTGGCTGGGTAGTGCAAAAAGACAGTGTACAAAATACAATATAAAGATGAAACAAAACAAAAACTAAGACTAAAATTTTAAATCTGAAAGCAGTGCAACAGAATAAATAAATACCTATTTACAGATCCAAAAATGTGCAGTGTGCATCAAAAATGTAGTCTGGTTAACACCTGACCATATCACAAGTGAGATATGGGTCTGGAAACTTGCTTCGAAAAATCCCGTAGCGGAGGTGTGGTTAGCGATTGCCAACGGCCGTTTATTGGGCGTTATGAATGTCTATCATTGAGCGTATACGTAAGTCCATAGCCAATCATGTCAGTTGTCAGTTCAAACTACAAGCTTCCGTTTGTCATGTAGTACGCGTCACCGTCTTGCCACACCTCCCCCGCTCTCTGATTGGGGCCCTAAATCTGGGACTCTCGCTTGGACGAGTTTCCAGGCCGCCTTCCAGTTCGAAACGAACGGAAGCGGCCTGGGAATTCCCAGGCTATCAAAAATGTGCAATGGAAGATATAGCAGTGAAATGGTAATGTGCAATAGAATGTGCATTGAAAATAAAGATAAAAATAAATGTGCAGCAGTAGGGGATCTGCAGGGTCTTACAGTTGCGCTTGTATTGCAGTCAAGCATTTACCACGGCAATGATGATGGTGTGCCAAAAGATGTACATGTACCACCGTTTGCACCTCATGTGCAACAGCAGACTGAGGTCCACTCTGGCTCTCTCGTCTGTGTTGGTACATCCTCTTGTGAACAGCCACTTCACAAATGTTAGGGATTCTCTGTGTAAAAGGTGCACCCTTTGTAACCCCGTGTTGCGTTTTTGCAACATTTACATATATCACTCTATATCATGTGTATTATACTTTTCTAACACTAAACATGTTATGAATGAAAGAAAGAAAAATTACAGATTGTATACTTACTTTTAGATTGGTTAAAATTGATCCAGAAAAGAGAGCTGGGTGGTCAGTAGAAGGCAGCTGTGTCATTTGAATTTGGAATGTAATATTCCCTCCAGTATTAAAAAATGTCCCTCCAAAAATGTTGTATGATGCAGTGTGGGGTGCTGGGATATGCAGTTTTTGTTACATTCAGTCAGTGTGAGGCACTACTAGACAGTTTTAAGTAAATGTTGCAATTCTGCAACTGTGGGTCTCAGAGGGTTAATATTAAATTAACTGAATTTACTAACTATAAAAAGTAATCGGTTATTGGTTTCTATCTCTGTCTTGTACTTTCTGTTGTAAGATGGAATGGAAATTGGTGAATACTTGTATACCTGTACAAAAAATGTGCATATTATTTGTCAGACACATAGACAAGGCAAAACAATTAACTTTATGTTAACATTTAGATTTTTTCTGCTCAATGAAGATACCAAACATGGGAGGATATATCGCACTATTTCCAACATGTATTTAATTCTGCTTTTTAGTTGTAAACATGGTTTATTGACAAGAGCTTTGTTAAACAATTCTCCATATTGTCTCCATTTGACAACATTAATATCATGCAGTGTTACACCCATCTTTTGGTCAAATTGACGGCATACAATTATAACTCTATACAAACATACATACACTTTCTATACAGGATATATACTGTGTGATGATGGTTTATTTACAATTTACTATAATGGCAGAGTCACATGTGAACAGACAAAAAGGACATTTTCTGGTGGATCTGGTGCCACAGTTTCAAACTAAACCATCAGTAGCACATTGTGTCATATCTAATATATAACTCTCAAAAACACTGCAAAGTGGCCTTGGGCTGCAGACATTTATAAACAGAACACAAAAACACATTAAAAAGTCTTATCAGTAACAGAAAAGTAAAGATAGGCACTATTTTCAGAAAATACTACAAATCCAGGCTTCATCTCGATTGCTGTATTGCCAGACATTGTTTTTATGTAACTGTATCCAAATCATGCTGTTCTTTAAACAATGGAAGTTCTTATATGTTCTTATATGTTTTGCTTTTCCAATTAAAAAGTTCATTATTCATCAGTCCTCTTTTCTTATAGTGCACAATGAAAGTAAGAGGGGCTGGCTCACCAGCTGACATGCATCTCCTTTTTTCTATGCTTTTCACAAGTTGAAAAACACAATTTATACTTACTGTATATACAGAATGAGATCTGAGTACATTTTATTTTGATAGTTCTTACACAAATCCTATTCTAATTTAGAGGGTTTTTCATCAAATCTACTAATTTGAATTTTGGTTTATATTAAAGCAGACAATGCAAAAAAAGCCTGAGTTGAGAACGCCACTGCTGAGGATGCCATTGTCTGAGACATCACTGCAGGATCGTTGGTTAATGACAGAAATTGCACAGCGTCATTTAGGCCTTAATCACAATTAAAGGAAAAGAGCTTTGCATACCTTGGTAGATGAAAAAAATAAGCAGCAAAAGTAAAATTAGGCACCTTCAGTATAGTAGATCAACAGTAGATTGTCATGTATAGATAATGTTTATCATTTACATAGTTATTTTAGATGAACCCTCATTTGTGCAAGAAAAAGTACTAGGTACACTGGTCCTCACCAAATGTAAAACAAGGCCATGTTGTTATTTTGTAGAATTTTGTTGTTCTGTATTTTGTTCACTTTTGACAATAACACACAATATAGTAAGCAATGTAACCATTAAACTTTTATGCTGGCCCTTTATTGAATATGTATCTGTGCCAACTGTCATTCTGTATTGTTGCTTTGTTATAACACAAACTATGCAAAACAATCATCTACTATATAACTAGTGATGGTTCAACCTCCAAGGGGATTATGCTATCATAAAGCAATGCACATTCTTATGATTAACATGTTAAATTCAGATGATTTTTAGTTAAATGTGAGGATATCCCTGGTCATACCATTAATATCCATTGTTATACATAGTGACAGAATAAAGCCAGGGACAGTGTGTTTCATCCCAGTGTAAAAAAAAAATCCACCATGCAGAGTCAGAGAAAGTAGAGTCCAGTTTAGATGTGTAAGACCAAGTTTACATGTGCGCAGTGAGAAGGCAGTGTGGTCTTACTCAATGAAGATGTCTTCAGTAGGACATGAGTAGCCAATATTCTGCTTATAGTATTGTTTGAATGCTCTCCTGGAAGGACAAAAAGTAGACAGGTGAGACAGAGTACATTTTTAAACTTATATTTGAAGTTGGTTAAAAAAAGGTTTATTTATTTATTGTTTATTTGAATAAGGACAGATACAACAACCAATGATTAACAATAAGTAATGCAGGTATCACTGTGTTTATAGCCTTGGCTAATTCACAACATCAGTCCTCAGAAGGCCTTTTAAACTGCTCAGATTTGACTAAAAACAACGGGGTTATGTGTAGAAAAAACATAGTGAATTTGTCAAGAGAAGCAAATAGTATTAAAAAAAATCACACACTGACAGACACACACTTGCATTTCACTCTTCAGTTTCACTCTATGTTAAAGCTTGAGGTACATTGCCAGTTTGACACACGGTGTGTGTTATGAGTAATCAGTGTCTTACCCTACACATTCAGCCAGAGGATGCAGTGTTGTATCTGACATCAAGACGTGACAGGCAAAGCGATGTTGGTCAGGGTGTTTGGTGATGAAACCAAAATATCTATTGTGTTTTGGATGGCATCCACAAAAGGAAATGTTTTTCAATTGGAAGAAATTAAAGCACTGGTCCCCCTGAAACAAAACGTGTAATTCATATTTTTATATTATGTGGTATTCCACTGTGTTTTGTATTGCAAATGGATAGTAATTTGATTACCCACATTATTATGTACCCTAAGATTGTTTTATTACTACTGACAAGATAGTTATAACAGTGAAGAGTGGAATAAAGCCCTACCCTGTGAGCAGACTGGCACTGGTCCTGCACAATGATCTTCACCCCTTTTACACTGACCTCCAGCACACAAGCAGAGGCGGGCTGTCCTGCCTGCCGTCTGTTACATGCCACCTGCAAGACACCAGACCACTGGGAATTAAATGGACAACAAACAGGTATATAATGTTACACTATTGTGTGTTCTTATTATTTGCCTATTGTTTATATCGATCTCTACAAATAAATACCTCAAGTTGCAAGATTGCTGTATACTATAATAACCAACCTTATGCATAGCAGCACAGAGCACATCATTGCCTTTGAAGATTGGCACCTGGACAGATCCAAGGAAGCGCACCATAAACTGCTCCAACCAGCCTTCTTTTGGGACTGAGAGAAAAATAGAGAGATATAATAATATAAATAACAATATTTTAAGATATGTATCAAATATTTTGAAAGAGTGCCAGAATACCATTGTTAATATCTTTGCACACTTTAACCACATAGAAAGCAGGGAAGATGCCAGTGGCTCCTGTCCTCATATTGTAGCCCTGACACCACAGGTCTTCAGACTGTTTCAGGATCAGCACTGGGTCATCTGTCTCTAAGTACAGCTCATCGGCGTGGCGAGGAACAAACCTACAAATACATACATAGACTAACTTTCCTTTGCTGTATGTAATTAGTGCTCTATTAAAGGGCCTATATTATACTATTTTCTGATGCATGTTATAATGCTGTTACCTCATAAAAAAAACTTACCTGGAGTTGTTTTGTTTCATTCACACATGTTTAACACACAAATCCTGCATATTTAGCCTGTCCTATTGTCTCAATCAGAAAACACTCTGTTCCTCCTTGTGATGTCATGTTGTAATACAGGAAGTGCTCCATTGTGTTTTTAAACTCCATACACCTTCACTAGAATCATTTGGATAATTTTAGCCCTGGAATTGCCAATCTCTACTGAACAAAAGATAAAAGGTCACAGTCACAAGATGGAACAAAGTATTTTGAGCTTTGGAAATGTAGACAGGCTAATAAACCTGGATTACTCAAACATGGGTGAAAACACAACTCCAGGTATGTTTTCGTTGAGGTAATAATGGCTTAAAGCTCACAAGAGTCAATTTTGCATAATATATGCCCTTTAATATGGTTGGTAAGTAAAATATTACCTGTAGACAGCTCTGTGGCTCTGTTGTCGCTCCACTCCATTTAAAACACAGGAAAACATTCCAAAAGAGCTGGCACCTGATCAAATGTAACATACAGAAAACAATAAAATATCTTGTGCAGGACCTAAGCCAACATCTTCAGAGCTTTACAGATGATAAAAGTCTTTTCATTAAACCATAAAATAAAAACAAAAATGTACAACAAATGTAAAATGTGTATTAGCTATTCATATGGCATAATAAGAATAAGTGTGGTCTTAATAAAGTGTTTTTATTTTATTTTTATACAAATGACTAAAAGTTGTTTTTTATTTTTATTTAGCACTATTCTCTTTTAATGTAAATTTTATGATAATCTTTACGTTTAGATTTGTATTGTGATTTTAATGTCTTCTGTAAAGCACTTTGAATTACTTTGTGTATGAATTGTGACAGAAAAATAAACTTGCCAACAGTTCAGCAATCTCATTTATAAAGCACGTGTAAGACTTATTCAAAAAACCTCAGTGACTTTCCATGTTGCGTTGGTGATCTATGAAAAGACAACTTTGCATAGGAATGTGCTATCTAATCTAAAAACTCTGAACTTGTGTTTTGGTCATACCATAGACTATATATATACATATATACACACACACACACACATATATATATATATACATATATATAAATGGACAGTCTACGGTCCGTACGTACACTTTCAGTAAGAATTCCACATAAAGTGTTATAAATTATGCAGTCTATAAAATATCAATTAAATAATCAGTTTTAAAAAATCACCTGTTTCACTGTAATCGTTGTCACCTCCAAAAAGGTTGAGGAACTTTTTGCTGCGCGGTACTGTGGCCTTGCCTTCTTTGGACTGATCGTCTTCTGCAGTTGTTGTTGTCAATCTGAATTTGGGATGTTTGTAAAAAGTAGCCACTACTTCCCTCCTTCTCTTCACCTCTTCATCTCTCCTCTGCTGCAAATCCTCCTCTCTTCTTTTCCTCTCCTCCTCTTTCCTCCTCTCTAAAAGTAGTCAAATGAGAACAATAAAAATAATGTATGGCTAAAATAATTTATTTTTTATAAGAAACACATTTAAGATTGCACCATCTTTTTTTTTATTGTATCCACCCTTTACCTACTGAATATATCATGAATCAGATTGCCTGTTCTTTATTATATTATATCCAACAATTATTATTATACTGTGCTTGTTCTTACATAAAGGCTTTCCATATCAAGTGAAAGTGATATCTGACATATAATGTAGTCTCATGAGGCCAGTAGTGAATAAAACATGTCGACACTTGTGATCACTGAAGGAAAGATAGTTGAAATGCAAGGCTTGTACTATTGAGCTATTTGCAGGCCTATTCCTGTTCCACTATTTGTACAAAGTATTAAAAAGTAGGTCCTCTTGAACAGCGTTTTTGCTTTCATCTTTATATGCTTAATTTACACATTTGCACACATTGCTTTAAAGGTGTACTAAGCAACTTTTCTGATGGATGGTCCACCACCTGCTTTAGCTCCATGGAGACATTATTGCTTCACCTGAAATGTTCAGCAGTAATGCTATCATTTATTCAGATAGATAATTATTATTATCTATAATTTATTCAGTTAGAGGTGTTTTCATTTCATCATTATACAAAAACACAACATATGACCTGTAACTCTACCTGGTGGAGATATCTCCTTGAGCAAAAAGTTACACAGTGCACCTTTACTTAAAAGACTAGTGCCCACATGCACATACCTTGCTTCTTGGTCTCGTCATCCTTCTTCTTCCTCTCCACCTCATACTCGGGATCCTCTTCCTCGTTGGCTGACTGGTAGACCGTCTCTGTGTCACTGTCATCTTTGTGCTCACTGTAGCTGTGCAAACAGTCCTTGAGGCTGACCAGCTCTAACTGAGCGTGCTCATCCACCACCAGAGTGTATTTCACAGAGTCATAGTTCAGCCCTGCGGTGGTCTCACTCTTTGGGACAGTCCAGACCACACCATGGTCCTCTGTAACAGTAGTGCTATTTTGTTCTGTGGGTTCTGGTTCTAGTTCTGGTTTGGGTTCTGTCTTTTCTTCAGGACAGTTCTGTGTTATGTTCTTAGACGGGGTGGGCTCTCCCTCACCATCCTCCTCACTGATATCTGGGTTGGGGTTGTAGGACAGGGAGGGGTGCAGAGGTCCAGGCGGGGGGCCCTCTGTGTCTGAGCTCAGGGACATTCTGTTGGAGCCTCCCTCACTGCTGGAGCGGGACAGGGCAGGAGGCTGTTCTTGTTTCCTGTCGTGGTTTTGGCCTAGTCACAAATACAGCACATGATGAAATTTTACAGATCACAAAACAACAGATCAGAAATATACAATATATTTCAAAATGTTTTAATGTTATTTGTATGAGGTTCAGGGTAGATTATAGTATTGATACTGCAGCTGATAGACTTTAATCTGATCTTTGTCACAACATAATCTGAAGAAAACCTGACATAGTTGGAACTACAACAGGTGAGCTGATTTGTGCTGTTAAACAAGTCAAATAACATGACAGTCACAAGCTAGCTCACGTTTGCCGGTTACATGCTGTTACATACTGCCACTCCGACACTGATGTCTAATTGTTAGAGTGGAGGCATTTCCATTTTTCATCAAACGTCCCTGCGCGCCAAATTTTTTTTTTCCTTGGTCGGAGTGGCGGCACTAAAGCATTTTTTTCAACATTCCACCATTCCGACAAAGTAATTATTAAAAATACGTGGGCTTAATAGCTTTCAGAAATATCTGTGTGCATAGGATAGAAATCTGTGCATATTTGGCTGTACAGTAGTTGAGCATAAAATAAATATTTGTAAACTCTCGAATGAGTCCAGTCGTACATAAAATGTATTGTGTGTATTTTATTCATCAGAATACGAATTGAAAAGTTACAACATCAAGAATTACAATCACAAAATGAAAATTTGCGATTACGCTTTCTTCAGTACGAATATGAATTCACAGACTCGCCTGTCAAAAATACATCTCTTCCCTTCACAGGCATCACTTATTAATTTGGCGACACGGTAGCTGAGTGGGTAGCATGGTCTGGGTTCGATCCCCGGGTCGCCTGGGCCTTTCTGTGTGGAGTTTGCATGTTCTCCCCGTGTCTGGGTGGGTTTCCTCCGGGCACTCCGGTTTCCCCCACCAACCCAAAACATGCACCATAGCTTAGGTCCTGACCAAGCCGAAGCAAGAAGATCATGGAGATGGTCCCCGGGCGCAGTAATGTGCTGCCCACTGCTCCTAATAACAGGATGGATCAAATGCAGAACTGGAATTTCCCCACTGTGGGACTAATAAAGGCATAGCTTTCTTTCTTTCTTAAGCAGAAGAAACATAAATCAAGATGCCGGACCTTTGCTCTGCATACGGATTGAACCAGGACTGATCCCAGGACTGAACCAGGGCTGAACCAGGACTAAACCAGGACTGAACCAGGACTAAACCAGGACTGAACCAGGACTGATTCCAGAACTGAACCAGGACTGATCCCAGGACTGAACCAGGAAGAATAAACCCCGAGCCCACAGAGCAGGGTGTCCGCAAAGTGTGGCCGGGTGATGGCTACACTTAGCCCCATGGGGTGCGGAGCTCTGCGCCGGTCCTTTTACCTGCGCTCACCCAACAGTGTACGCGGGCGCACCTCCAGTCCCGTCCCAACACTCAGTCCTGGTTCAGTTCGGGTTTAGTCCTGGTTTAGACCTGGTTTAGTCCTGGTGTAGTCCTGGTTTAGTCTTGCTTCAGTCCTGGTTTAGTCCTGGTTTAGTCCCGGTTCAGGCAAAAAAGGTGCTTGTTGGAATGGCGGAATAATGATTGTACCCCACATTGGGTTAACAGTTTTTCGTCACTCATATTTTTGTTGAAAATCAAACACCTAAACAGGATTATGACCACTTGTATTGGTCACAGGCTCCTGAAAATGTGTTGTTTAAATCAACTTAATATTTTTTCTCAATGTTAAAATCTTCCAAATATTTTTGGCTGTGTTTGCTAATGTGTGCATTATATCACCATGGTAACTGCTGAACATACATGCAGAACACCCCCAGCATGGTGTCACTGCAACGTATTAATAAAAACAGATAGATTGTGTTTCACAGTTTTAGAATCTCTAGGTTGAAATATAACTATCACCAGCAACAACAACTATATGAACAGAAGCTTAAGGAAACAGTTAAGAGGTTTTAGAGTTGTGTAATAATAGATAAGAAAGGGATTACATAACACAGGAAATATGCAGCCAACAACTCAAAGATTACATAATACTGTACAAACATTTCCTGAAATAATTAAGTAAAGATCTATTTATGATTTGAGGAGCCTGTAAGATATTTTAAAGGCCCTATATTATGCAAAATTCACTCTTGTGAGTTAGAATGTTAGAATGGTTTTGCCTCCTCAAAAACATACCTGGAGTTGTGTTTTGTTTTATTCACATGTTTGAATAAAACAATGTTTGAGTAATCCTTTATGCTACATCACCAAAGCTCAAAATGCTCTGTTCCACCTTGTGATGTCATGAAGCGGTAGTTTTCAAGTTAAAAGCTACTTTTTACTTCTTGTTCATTTGAGATGGATAATTCCAGGTCTGAAATTATCCAAATGATTTTATGGAAAGTGTATGGAGTTTAAAAACACAGTGAAACACTGTGAAAACAAAGTGTTTTCAGTTTGAGAGAATAATTCAGCCTAGATATGCAGGATTTGTGTGTTAAACATCTGTGAATGAAAGAAGAAGAAGAAGTGACTTTATTGATCTCACACAGGAGAAATTCTTCTCTGCATTTAACCCATCCTGTTATTAGGAGCAGTGGGCAGCACATTACTGCACCCGGGGACCATCTCCATCTTGCTTCGGTTTGGTCAGGACCACAGCTGGAGGATTTTTACCTATGGTGCATGTTTTGGGTTGGTGGGGGAAACCGGAGTGCCCGGAGGAAACCCACCCAGACACGGGGAGAACATGCAAACTCCACACAAAAAGGCCCGGGCGATCCAAATCAAACAAAACAAAACACCACTCCAGTTATATGTGTGATGAGGAAACAATATTATAACATAGATCAGAAAACAGCTTAATATGGCTCCTTTAACTACAAATTTCACAAATTAAAACAAATTTTTTACCCTTTTTTTTCAAATCTTCAGTGTAATTTCACCTTACCTTTCTCTTTGCTCTTGTCATTCTTTCTAGGTGCAACGGGTGTGCGAGGGACCACCATGGCGGGCAGGTAAGGTTGATGGTTGTTTAGCATGTTATTTGCTTTGCTTCCAGCTCCTTTGGCGGGAGCTTTAGGGGCCGCTTTTGTTTTGGCCTCTGCCCTGCCTCTTAGTCCAATCGTCTCCCTTACTCTGGAATGTCCATTTTTGTCTCTGCACTTCTCCTCACAGAGCCGTCCCCCTCTCCTCTCATCTTTGCCTGGTCCATCCTTCGCTTTTGGGTCAGTCTGGTTCCTGTCTCGCAGTCCACCCCGTCCTGC
This sequence comes from Paratrypauchen microcephalus, assembly GCA_036785185.1. Lineage (NCBI taxonomy): Eukaryota > Metazoa > Chordata > Actinopteri > Gobiiformes > Gobiidae > Paratrypauchen > Paratrypauchen microcephalus. The sequence continues at coordinate 3,193,349 of JAVJIX010000020.1, forward strand.
ACTTTTACCCCCCGCCCCTGCTCCTCCTGCCCCCCTGCGCTGGCTCCTGGGGGATTGGTTGCTTGCACTGGTGGACCCCTGTCTCTCTCTGACCCGTGCACGTGCGTCAGCTGTAGCAGCAGTGGTAGGTTGTCCGTTAGCTCTGCTGTTTGCCCCATTGGTTACAGGAGGTTTGGGGGCCGGGCGACGGGTGCTGGGTCGGACCTTGGCCTCGGCTTTGGGCTGGGCACCCGGTGGTGTTTGATCCCCTTCACATGCAGAGACAAAGAAAGCTTATGGACTGTTACATACTGTTTTGAGCAATGAAATGAAGACTGCGGATAATCGTCCACTGAGCAATTTATAACCAAAACAGTAGATTACCTTGAAGCCAGAAATACACTGGACTGCAATATTGGCTTCATTGGCTTCCATAAAGATAAAAAAAAGGCCTGTGTTTTTGGTTGTTTAAGATCTAAAGATACCATATTGTCACAAAAGAAAATAAACAGTGCTAGATAGATAGACAGAGAGATAGATAATTAAAATATTATTAATTACTTATTTCTATTTTATTGTATTTTTACTTGTACATATACATTTATATAATTATGCCTTATTTGACAACAGCCTCTTGCTATTTTTGCCACTTATTTATTATTACCATTAAAATTTCTTCTCTTTGTTATTATAATATAATGTGATGTGCGAGCTACTGGGTCCAAGTAATTTCCCTTGAGGAGCAATTAAGTTTGTCTAAGACTAAATCTAAAAACTGTATTAAATCTGAAGGCAATTTCAATGCTTTTGCGAAATTGCTTTATTTTCTTTTTAGACACTTCTTCACAGACTTTTTGTATTTTTTTTATGATAGTGCAACTAAATAACTATATAAACATTTTATTAAAGTTTATTTATGATTATTGCTCAGAATCCCAGATCAAATACACTTAACAAGCATCAATGTCTTGGTGAAGATACTCTCCAGTATCGTTAAATATAAAGAGCTGTAGCACATGGGTCTTGACTCTGGATTTGTTTACTGTAAACACTGAAGCCAAAGCTTTATTAAAATAACGCATGAAATGCTGCTAATGTTATTGATTAGTTATGTGATACAGCAGATCAAGGCTCTCCTCACCTGTGATATGTGGCGAGGACGAGTGAGAGTCTTTCCAACTGTCCTTTTTGCCAAGAGAATTGTTGTTTATGGTGTCCTGGAAGAGAGTAGACACATAATGTACATTTCTGATGGAAAACACCTGGGCAAACACACCATGGGCCTGTCTCACACTTAATACCGGTTCAGGCATTTTTAGGCTGTATGTACAGAACATGTGACGTCAGTGCCAGGAAGGGAACAAGCAGGAAGTGTGTGGAGATTCTGCCTCGATGTCAGAGCGCTGACTCACACTCATATCCCATCATGCATCTGCTGCTCAACTAGCTGTTACTATGGTTACGTGGAAACTGTGCAAATGTGGCAGTCCTGACACGATTTAAGATGGAATTTTGTATTTATTTTGAATCACTCATGACATGATATGTATTTCCAGCACCACATCAACAAGCACTTAACGTTTTATTAACCTGACCCTTGTCAGTCCACTTGTCTCACATTGCTATGCAGGTTTTTTATCATTATGAATAATTTAGCCTGGCTACTCAAGATTACATGCTTTCTCTATAGTATAAAGACATTAGATACTGGTTCATCAGGCTAGGGGTAAATGAGGTACAAAGCAATTCCAATTCTTAAAGGTCCTATATTATACAAAATGATTCTTGTGAGCTTTAGGCCATATTTTAATTCTGTTATCTCCACAAAATCATACCCGAAGTTGTGTTTTGTTTCATTCATATACATTTGAGTAACCTTTTATTAATCTGTCTACATCTCCCAAGCTCAGAATACACTGCTCCACCTTGTGATACCATGTAATGGTAGTCTTCAAGTTAACAGCTACTTTTTACCTTTAGTTCATTGGAGATTGGCAGTTCCATGGCTGAAATTATCCAAATGATTCTAGTGAAGGTGTATGGAGTTTAAAAACACAGTGGAACATTTCCCGTATTACCACATGACATTACAAGGTGAAACATATTTTTTTCTGTTTGAGAGAAGAAGTCTGTCTTAATATGCAGGATTTGTGAGTTAAACTTATGTGAGTGTAAAACAAAACAGGAATCTTTGCGATAAGGAGCATTCTAACAGGATCAGAAATTAGCATACTGTAGGGCCTTTAAAAACAAGTTATCTAGTGGTACTGTAGTAGACCTAATAACTACTGCTTAAGACATATAATTGTGCATGAAAAAACTAAAATAGAAAAATAGAAAAAATTAAAATAGAAGAGCAGATCAGAATAGAGGAGAAATCAATATATTTAAAAGGATCAGAAAACAGAGCCAGGTCATCCACTGCAGGATGGAGACAGTGAAGTACAGAGAGCACTGGACGCACTGTTCAACAGACAATAATAGATACAGTAATGCTTTAGGAGCTTGTCTTTAGGTCCTTGTTTGCTTGTCTTTTTCCCTTGTGGAAACTGAGCTGTAAAACATTATTTAAGAGAACATGTTTAGGGAAACTAATCATTACAGCAGTTCAGTTCATCTGAGCCATTAAAGGAAAAGCTTAACTGTAAATTTGAATATTGTATTATATGATATGATATGATATGATATGATATGATATTATATTATATTAATTATATGAGCCTCACATGAGTCACTCATTTGGGTTGCCACTTTCAATGCTGAAATCCAGTTGAGCCTTAGTTAAACTATAAGGATTCTCTCTGATTTAAATCCTCACAACCTAAACCCCAGCACCCGCAGCCAATCATTAATCAGTGCTAGTGCAGCCTCTGCAGCTCTGTGAGTGAATTTTGGAGGCTCTGAGCTTTTCACATGAGTCATAGCCTGTCTGTATACTGAAAAAACCTGTATATGTCTGGTTATATCTGGAGGTTAAGGCATTGGCGACCAAGTTTCAATTGTGATTGTACCTTTTTGCAAAAATAAGTCACACAGTCTACATACAGTTCTTTTAAACAACAAACCAATTCTAACTAACAAAGGAAATTATGTGTTTAAGTATGTGTTTAAAAAATTGTGTTTAGAACAGCAGCAGGCAATAAAAATACACTGGAGGTGTGTTGTGAGATTGTTTTAGACAAACTCAGCATAGCTCATAGCTCGAAGAGGCCTGACATTGAAGACTTTGTCCACATCAGCATTTTATCTTCTGATTATATTTCATTAGGATCACTAACAGACAGACAATCTGCCCTGACCTTAATCAGAAATGAAATACACTGTGCACATGTCTATTAATAACATCTGTAAAGTCTGAAACATATAACATATCATAGCCTTCTCAAAACACATGTAGCAGATAAAGTGAAACGTGAGGAAATGAACATTTCAAGCAGTGTTACGCTTGTTGTTTAAACAACACAACACAACACACAATTTCCACCATTTATGAAATTTCAAGTATTTTGTTAGCTTGTTAGATTGAAATAGACATTGCATTATATGTTATTTATTTGGAAAAGCTGAATATGTCATTTCAAAAGATATATTCAGCTGTGTGCTCTACATGCACACTGAAAGGAACACACTGAATAACTGAAATCAAAATAATACATAACTGTAATGCTCTGACTAAATGCCGTGCTATAAAGTAGTAGTTCATGGTATTATTTGGTGGAGATCACTCACTTGATAAAAAATAATAACCCTGAGCTGAGCCTTTTTTTGAGTTGACGTTACATTAAAGCTAAAGCTGGGAGGAGGTGATATGACTGTGCGCTGATGTGAGCTGACACAGTAAATGGGATGCTGCTCAGTTAAAGAGATAGAGCAGGCCACTACTACTGTCTCTGCTGCTGCCTCTAACAGTATTCAGTACTGGCCCTGGACTGCGACTTCCCTGATACAATACTATAACATCCTATCCTTGGGACTATGTTAAAGACAAATGAAGCATCACACTGTACAGCATAGCTTTGTTTAGGAATGTTTAGGAAAGAGAAGGCATCAACATCCAGTGTCCTTGAGCATCACTAGAGCTTGTACAAAACATGTTGGTGGAGCGACAGGGTGAATTTATGAATAACAATACTACAGGGCATCAAAAGCAGGCCGACGCAGCTATTTTCCCCAAAGTGCCCAGGCAAGATCACATCCCACGGACAGCACGTAAGCAAACGGAGCTACTGAAGGTGTTGACATTATCCCAAAGCCCCTGGCTCACATACACTGACCCATTTTCTCAGCTATGAAAAAAATAACAGTGGTCCCCTCCCCGGCGCTCTTACCTGGGAGCCGGCTTGTGGCTGCTGTGGGAACAGAGCCAAAGTGGTGGGCCTCTTTGGTCTGTATTTGTCCATGACCAAAGAACAGGTTGGTGGCCCTGCGCCCCCCTGCTCCCAGTTCAATATTAGGGGCTGCTCCTCTTCCCGGACAAGGCCTCCTCCTCCCCCACCCACCTCTGCTACCTTATGCTCTGCTCCCTCTTCCTCCTCAGCCTCCTCAGCATCGATCAGCTCCAGGCTGCTGCTGCAGACACACCCCCTCCACTCCCTAGCTGAGAGCTGGTTGGTCGGCTGAGCTGTCACGTCATTATCAGCGTCTTCGTCATGTGCCTGGTAGGAGCATAGCACAGAGATGAGATAAAGAAGGGGAGGGGTGGGAGGAAGCGAAATGACATGGAAGATGGCAGGGAGGAGGAAGTAAGAGCAGCCAATCAGAGCGTACGGGTGACATCATCAGCTGTCCTGCCTGTGGCATTTTGAGTAAATAAGGCTAATAAACACAGATGGTGTATGGCCCACTAAAATAATAGCACGCTTTGTCTGCTATGAAAGAGACAGACAGGGGAACGTGTGCAGTTAAAATTGGGCAATGAATGACAAATATGATCAAGTAATCACTGATCATAATTAAAACTGTGGCTTTAATGAACAGTTTGTATGGTGAAGTCCTTTATTACAAGGCTCCTTTAATTATACAGTAGTTATTGAGGTGCAAATAGTTCTTAATCGCAGTCATAGTACAGTAGACCCTGTAATGTGCAATTAGTAAGCCTAGACTCTTATTGAAAAAGAAAAAAAATTAAAATACTTCTTTTTATCTCACATCCTGGTGTTAAACTCAACTCTGCCAGATGAGCTAGGCCTATTTGTTATTTAGCTGTCCAGCTAGTCCAGACTGATCATCAAGAAATGTTCAAAGTTCAAAAGTTCAAAGTCAGCTTTATTGTCAATTCTGCCATATGTGTTCAACATACAGTGAATCGAAATTTTGTTTCTCTCTGGCCAGGTAGTGCAAAAAGACAGTGTACAAAATACAATATGAAGACAAAACACAACAAAAAACTATCTAAGACAGAGATCTAAGTTAAAACTAAAGTCTACGATCTAAAATCTTAAAACAGTGCAACATAATAAATAAACTATACTATATACAGATTTCCAAAGTGTGCAGTGTGCATCAAAAATGTGCAATGGAAGATACAGCAGTGACTTGGTCATGTGCAGTAGAATGTGCATAGGAGTTAAGATAAAATAAGAATAAATGTGCAACAGTAGTAATTCTAGTGCAGTAACAGGAGTAAACAACAGTACTAAAATTCCAGTAGTCAATGTGCAATAACAGTAGTAAACGACAGTGCAACGGGGGTAAAATTCAATAACAGGAGTAAACAACAGTACTAAAAATTCCAGTAGTAAATGTAAGTGTGCAATAACAGTAGTAAACAACAGTGCAACAGGAGTAAAATCCAGTAGTAAATGTAAATGTGCAACAGTGCAACAGTAGTCCTTAGCAGCAGTTTTTTTTTTTTTTTTTTAAAGTGTCTAGAGTGATAGGTCTTTTTATGGAATACAGGTTATGCCAATATGGGGGGTGGGGGGTGGGAGATGGGTAAGGTGGGAGTTCGGGTGTGAGTTCGGGTGTGAGTTCAGCCTCCTGACAGCCTGGTGGATGAAGCTGTTTGAAAGCCTGGTGGAGTGGGCCCGGAGACTCCGGTACCTTCTCCCCGAGGGCAGGAGGCTGAACAGGCTATGTGCGGGGTGGCTCGGGTCACCCACAATGCTGGACGCTCTGCGGGTGAGCCGGGTGTTAAAAATGTCTAGGAGGGAGGGGAGAGAGACACCAGCGATCCTCCCAGCTGCATTCACTATGCGCTGCAGGGCTTTCCTGTTCTGTTCAGTGCAGCTCCCGTACCACACAGTGATGCAGCTGGTCAGGACGCTCTCAATGGTGCCTCGGTAGAAGGTGGTCATAATGGGTGGAGGGGCTCCAGCTCTCCTCAGTTTGCGGAGGAAATAGAGGCGCTTCTGAGCCCTCTTTGCCAGTGATACAGTATTCACTGTCCAGGAGAGGTCCTCACTGATGTGCACCCCCAGGAATTTGGTGCTGCTCACCCTCTCTACAGCAGCACCATTGATGGACAGTGGGGGGTGCTGGGTGGGGCCTCTCCGGAAGTCAACAACAATCTCCTTGGTCTTTTCAACATTAAGAAGGAGATTGTTATTGCTGCACCACTGGGTCAGAAGGCTCACCTCACTCCTGTAGTTTGTCTCATCGTTATTAGAGATGAGACCCACCACAGTCGTATCGTCCGCAAACTTCACTATGTGATTGGTGCTGAACGCTGGTGAGCAGTCGTGGGTCAGCAGAGTGAAGAGCATCGGACTGAGCACACAGCCCTGGGGGGCTCCTGTGCTCAGTCTAATGCAGCTTGAGGTGTTTCTGCCGACCCGCACTGCCTGTGGCCTCTCACTGAGGAAGTCCAGCAGCCAATTACACATGTTAATGAAGTCGTGTGCAAAAATACTCAATAACTTACCAAGTCGTGGTCTTTAATGTCCGTCAGCTCAGACAAGTCTTCATCTTCAAACTCATTCAGACTGAAGTCGTCTGTGAGCCTGAAAAGTAGTACAACACTTTATTAAAAATCTTTAGATGTGACAGCAACGACTGGTCCTTTTGCTGACATCTAGTGGCAAAAGTGAGAGTTGCAGTAGCACTCATAAATCCTAAAAACCCTATCGTGTTTGGGTCTCTGCTCCATGAACTGGTGAAGGTGAAAGCCACAGGATTACTTTGCTTTACAGTGACAAACAATGATCAGGGAAAAGATTTTCTGTGTTGGTGATTTTGTTTAGAATTCAGATTATTTATTCATTAGTTGACCATGGTCCTCCATCTGAGATTTTGATCTGTGTGTGAAAGTGGACCAATAAGGCACACATTGAATACAGTAATCACAGAATAAAACGGAGTAAAAACATAAAAAAGTAGCTCTAGTTCTTCTCGTTAAAAACTAATTTAAACAGATTATTAAGTAAAATAATAATAATGTATTCTATTTGTGGGCACTCAAGGACACTGTACAAACCACATTTAAGACAAACAATAAAAAATAGACTACCATTTCTCTACTTGATCCTCCAGATCATCTCCATCAGGCTCCATCTGAAGTACAGCAGCCTAGCCCTGGACCAGCCCCTGGTTTGGATTAAAAAAATTTATCTCTGGAACATTTTAGGATTTCAGATTATTTTGTGCATTTGATGAGGTGCTGTGTTATCCATAGAAGACGTTTAAAAAAGGACATCTTCCATAAACTCCTCAAAGAGAAAAAGTCTAGAGTCATGTTTTTCAAGTTATTTCCCCAATGTGGTCTCACCGCACTGAAGTCTTGACTTCACTGCAGTGCAGTAGAACTTTTCTTCAGTCCAACTTGTGTCCCCCAGTCTTCTGAAAATCCATGGTCTAATTAGTATTTCAAATGTAATCCAGAAGATGCAGTTTTAGCCATGTTGAGTCCCTGCTGTGTGAAAGGTACACTGTATAAACTAAGGACATCTCTGTGCCTGTGCAGAGTAATGTAGATTGTCTCAAATGCCCTCTCAATTTTCAGGATTGGACCGGACAGCTGCTCCTCTAATCGATCAACAACCAATAGGAGTCACTTCCTCTGCTCTGCTCACAGCCCTGCTCTCTGGTTGGGCCTCTATACCTTATAATTTGTATAAAGCTTTGGAATATGGGGAGATGTTTGCCTCCTGAGCGCCTGGACAGAAGATTACTCTGCGATTAACTGGATACTATGCAACAAAGTTAAAACTGCATTCAATTGTGTATTTCAAATGTAAATTCATATAATGCCTTAGTCTTCTGGATTTGATTTAAAGCAGTTCCTGTTTCAGCATGTTTCTTTTCGAGCACTGAAGTGTCCAATATCAGCCAAGCAGCAGATCATGCTGCTTAGACTCATATCTTTTTTCATCTACTGGGAAATGCAAAACACTACGTTTAGAAATATACATATAGATCACAACAGTTTAGATTAGTTCATTTCATTGTAATCTGCAAATAATCATGACCCTTCTGTTGAAAACTAAGCAGTTGCCTGAAATGTGAATAAAATTTCTACAGAGACACTGTTCTCAAAAATTCTTTAGGCATTTTATTTAAAATAAACTTTTTGTACAATACAAAACAAATAAATAGCCACATATCCATCTTAGCTTCATAACTTCATACTGCCATCACCTGGAATGTACAGTCACGTCAACTGTTAATGTGTATGAGGAGGATGTGGCATCCGTTTAGATATTAAAATTCCAGAAAATTATTCCATTAGCTTGTTAAATCTATTACCATAAAATTTGTGAGCAGATTGTTTTTAACGCCAAGGTTTTTAAGTGTTTTGAGACTGTCCAACCCAAATTATCTGCAGAAATTTGAGTGAACAGCATTATATGTTTTTATATGCATGTCAGAAGGAAACAGAGCAGGAGCGTTTTTAAATGTTCCATCCATCCATTATCTGGAAAAAAAGTAATTGGTTAGTCCACGAACCAAGGTCATTAGAGCAGATGAAGTTCCATGAGTTCTCACCAAGACCATTGTACGACAAAGTTTAATAAACCAGACAGTCAAGCAGAGGTTTCACAAAGTCAGCCTACAAGAGATTACTCACTAAACATTAAAACATTTTTTTAAAATAAGTTTCTTGAACCTGCAATAAAAAGCAGTGATTGTCACAGCTCTACATGAATTTAAAATGCACAAAAGTTTTACATTTTGAATTTTCCATTCCAGTTAGCAGTTATCTAGATCCCAGTCTGTTTATTTTATCACAGAAACGGGTAACTTACACCAGTGTTTCCCAACCAGGGGTACAAATACCCCTAGGGGTACAAATACCCCTAGGGGTATGCGAGCACACTGTGGGGGGTACTTGGCAGTGTCGCTGCCAGGCACAGGGGGAGATTTTTGGAATTTTTTAATTCTAATTTGAGTAAATTTGAGTAAAAGAAAAGAGAAAATGACTGAGAATAAAATTTTCAAATTAAGGAGATGAAATAAAAATGATTTTCATTTAATAATCCATTGTGTCACATTCTACTTTTGGAGAATTATCAACACGTATGAGTGAGGGGGTACTCAAGGTATGACAAAAAGGCTCAGGGGGTACACAAGACAAAAAAGGTTGGGAAACACTGACTTACACAACATAACTATCAATTTCATAGAAGTATATTTTTTGCCTGGCATCCATAAAACACATCCAATTACCTTATAAAGCTCATTCTGGAGTTGCCAGGAAAGAACACTATTATTTGGGGGTGAGCAAATATTTAGTTGGTTTTGTAGCACATAAAATAGACCGACTGTTGGCAAGAAATGTTTACAGTAAAATTTAGCACTGGGTAATAAACACAATACATAGAAAAAATCTCTATTGCCCATTAGTGTACATTTTTGGGGACAAAAAGATTCAGGTGTGAGCATTTGTGAAACCGCACTACCGACCACCCTTTTCTCATATTATACAGATTTTTACATTTCTACTCAGCAAAATATAGTACATGACAATATCAATTCCTGACATCATTCCAAAAAAGCAGCATTTTTCTTGCCAGAGAAAAATATGGCAACTTCCAAAATCCTTCAACATTTAATCTACAGTATGCAAATTACTTATATAATAAATTTATATCATGTATGTTTAGTTAAAAAGCTCTTGCCTCTGCCCAGTATTTACATAGATTCCTGCTACAGTTTCATAGAATTTTGACGCACAAATCAGGAAATATTATGGAGGTGGAGATCAAAAATATGAGATTCCAATGAACTAAAAATATATATAAATAGGACGCTGTGTTAGTCACACTTTTGAAAAAAACAAATAATTTCTGCGGTGCGTCACAGACTCTATGAAAAATACATTCAATGAGCAAAGGGGCAAGTTCAGAAACCGCTGCTGCCCACATCAGTCCACAAGGGCCATAGTGCATTTCATCAGGACTCCTCAATCAGCTGCAAGAGTTTTCCTGGTACTTGTTTCTGTTTTTACTGCCTTCTGTGGTGGATGGCTTGGGTACCATGGATTTCATTTTGGAACTGAATGACAAGTTTCATCTGGGAGTCTCCTGAAAGAAGAAATATATATTAAATACATATAAACACATTCTCAAGACAATTTTTTTTACTTTATTTATCGTTTGCACCTTGACAACCATTATTGAATACATTATTTTCTGTAATTTGGCATTTGGCAATTTAAGCAGAGAAAACATGAGAATGACTTGTCAGTGAGCACTAGTGATGCAAAGGTATTGCCCCTATAGGGGCAATATAAGAATATTGCATCAATGAGACAATGCCCATCCGATTCAGGTGGGTTAGCTTGAAACAGGAGTTGTCGGAATTGTATAATACCAGATATTAGACGATAAGAAAACTAGTATCAAGATTAGACATTCATTTGAGGAGGTATTAAAACTGAAACAATTACATTACATAGAGCAAAGTTGGTTCTTTCCTGAATAGTTTTAAATTGTCTCTATAATGTGGGGTAACTGTCAGAAGATACACATACACTACAATAAGCCTCACCCCATGCATGCTTTGGACCTAAAGCATTGGACCTCAAAATATATTTTATTGAATCTAGGCTACATTATGTTTGTATTTGTGTTTATTAATGGCACAAAAGATTACTTGATATTCAGAGTGATTTGGTTCTAAGTTGACTCACAGCACCAAATATATAGAAAAAGTGTTTTAAGTTCTGATCTTGAGTCACACCAGTGCTTCACTTGTGCACTAAATATTATACAGCTATTTGGTGAATACCTGTTACTGCAGATGTCCTGGTGACTCTCCTCCAAGCATTTCCTCTTCCATCTTTTCATCATCCTGCTCAAGTTCCTCCTCCATCTTGTCCTCTGTCACTGTACTGTCCCGGGACTCTTCGTCTGTCCTCCTGTCCCCCTCTTTCGTTGCCGTGGCGCAGTTCTGTCGCACCCTCTGTCTCTGGCTACGTCGAGCCTTACGGGCCATGCCTTTCCTTCTGGGACCCAGAGAAGTAGAACGACCAGGGCTGGGGACTACATTTGGACTTGGTGAGGCAGGAGACAAGGGTTTGGCCTGTGTGGTCATAGGGTCAGGGGAGGTGGAAGATATGACGGTTGGGGACTCGTTCTTGGGGCAGGTGGTTTCGTCAAGAGCCGTGTACGGGACAGTCACTGAGAATGAGGAGGGGTCCATGGTGGATGAGTCAGGAATGGTGGAGCACCCTGCTGCCTCAACATCAGGAGGCTTGGGTGGAGAGTCTAAAAAATAAGTAAATGCAAGTTATGACAAATAACACATGAATATATTGATTGGTTTCTTCTCTGTCCAGCTCAGAAAATCAGGCTGATGCACAGTGATGATAAAATTACTGTCTAGAGGTTTTGTCTAGATCTGGTCAAATGACAAATGAAACAACAGAAGGCTTATGGCTCACTAATGAAAGTGGGCATTATCTTTTCGCTAAAGATATTTGAGACCGTTTTCTCACCAGGGCCACTGCTCGTTTGAGACTCATCGGTCATCGGTGGCTCTGCTTCTTCTTGGATAGTTGGCACCGATGCAAGTAAGCCTTAAATATAGTCAGAGAATCAGGCATTTGAACATAAGTGCCAGTTATTTTGGACATTTCAAGCAAAGTCCTATAAGCAGCTTACAACTGCATCCAGCTAGTCACCAACAAAGGTATTGTCTCTACAGTCATGTACATATTTTCCTATGGGTTTTTATGACTATAATCTGCTAGTAGCCACAAATGTTAAGAACAGAGCCAAATGTTTTCATTCAGTTTTCATAGAAATTATCTGAAATGTGTCAAATTATACTTTATCCGGGGTTGTGCTTATGCCTATAATACTACTTTTTATTTAGTACAAAAAAATTGCATGTATTTCTATCCTCTAAAAAAATCAGTAGTATTTTCACACCTCTCTGGATTAAGGATGTTATAAAGTATATTATATCACTGTTATATTATAGATGATTTGTGAACTTACTGAGTCCTCTGTAGTGAGACAGCTGCTGATAAACTTGCTTCATTCGTTCAATGTTGAGTCTACTTCCCTCTGCGTGGTTTATCATTGGTTTCGGATAGTCCACTCCCACCACACAGTTGGCCGCCTTCTGGACCGATTCTGGGGCATTCCACGGCTCATAGATGTAGCGATTTGGGTAGTCCTTCAAAATTGGGATGTACCGTCTATAGAAAAAAATTATATTACAACGTAAACACAAGATTTTTAAATGTTTTTTTTTTTTATTTGAATAAATTTTAGTTTCAAATGAGATACACAATTGATATATACCTGATATAGTCTCCAGTTGGGTCGGTTCTCCTCCCAAAACCAACTGGACAATAGCAGTGGAAAAACTGTTGGAAGAAGGCACTGCAGGACAGCCACATCCAGCTGCCAGCATTGACACTCCAGTCAGCATCCAACAGGAGCTCCTCAAACACCTACAGAGAGACTGCATTATTAAAGCCATCTCATATCATAACATATACACTTCTGTATTCCAGAGTGTGCCCAGCACAGTACCTTCATGCCACTCTCCCAGCTGATCCACAGGTCTCCTCTGGTCAGAAAGCAGGCCACAGCATGACGGGCCAGGTGATGAATCCACCCTTCCTGTCTCAGCTGGGTCATAATGGCATCAATCCAAGGGAAACCAGTGCGACCCTCAGCCCACTTAGCCAGAGCTTCTGGGTTCTGGTCCCAGGGAATCTGAAATTTATTTTAAACAAAAACTGTTGTAACCATATGTCAGAGTAACTCCAGTAAAATGTAAAGAAAATGTATTATTAAAGGTTGGGGAACCTGAACACAGATGGGGTTCCCCTCCATGCGGTCAAAGTTGGGATTGTTTGTGGCAGCGGTGTAAAAGAACTCTCTCCATAAAAGCTGCCCGAAGAGGGACAGAGGGGGACTGCAGCGCTTCCGCAGCTTATGTGAACAAGACAAAGGCAAAGGAAGTTTTATTTATTTAATGAAATCTAGGAGTCGAGATATTACATAAATATTAGGGGTGGGTATTGGCAAAGAAGTCACGATTCAATACGAATCATGATTCATATGCCACGATGCGATACTATCACGATGCATCACGATACTTGAATTATTGCGATGCATTGCAATATATACGAATACTTCAGTGAAAATGTACCAAAAAAAGATGATATGATAACTTAAATATCAGTGGCTGTGTATCTGGGTAGTGTCTTCAATTGATACATAACTCTGAGCAACTCAATTCATAACTGAATTTATTGAATAACAAAAACAAATACAGTGGTACCTCACCTTACGAAATTAATTCGTTCCAGAAGTGGTTTCGTAACGTGAATTTTTTTGTAAGTTGAGTAGCTATTTCAATGGAAAAGGGCTGATCCGTTCAAAGGTTTTTTTTTTATAGTGTAACATTTTTTTTTATAGTGTAACATTGTGTTCTGCTTCCTGATTGGCTAAGAGACTGTAGAGCCAGGTCTAAACCTGGACTGGACCTGGACTAAACCAGGACCGGACCAAACTGGGACCAGACCAGGATTAAATCACCCCGTGCGGCTTTCCGCTGGCCTCCATCCCCTGCGGACAGCCCCGGTGTCGCCGTGTTGACGTCGCTTTTTGATCCTTTGATGTCGGCTCTTCCCATCATTGTGAAGCAGAATTCACCAGGCGTTGGATTGTTCACTCACTAAGGGAACGTGAGCTGGGTTTAGACCGTCGTGAGACAGGTTAGTTTTACCCTACTGATGATGTGTTGTTGTGTCGCCGATCCCCTCGCGCGTTCGGCGCTATATTGAGCCGTGTCCCCCCCAGGCTTCACTATCAACACATTCCGTTGAAAATCTATGAAAGTTCAAGTGTTCAAAGGAGAGAAATGCGAGAAAAGCCCAACTCCAGTCTGAGAAAAGCGTAGAATGTGTGTGGTGAGGCATTTACAGCCCTAAAACATGTAGAACAATTGCAAAATACAAAGTTGTCCTACCTCGCGGACCTCTCCCACCGCTGGCCACCTCTGGAACCTAACCCCGTGTGTTGATAAAGTGTATTTACGTTTCGGGGCGTGCATCTGAGCGCGCATTAAATGAATTTTTGAGATTTCGCGTTTCGTAACTTGAATCTTCTTTCGTATCTAGAGACCAAAATTTAACATGAAGGTGTTTCATAACTTGGATTTTTCGTACCGCTGTAAACCAAACCAATAACAAAAAAAGTGCATAGGATTTTTTTCTAAAACAAAAAATGATGTTCAAACATTTGCCATTTTGGAGGTAGCTACCATCATAACAAACAATACCCTTTTACAAAGAAAAAAGTGCATAGGATTTATAAAAAAAAAAAAATAATAATAATAATAATAATATTTTTTTTATTAATATTAAATATTAAATTATTAAATATTAAATTATTAATTAATAATAATCAATTTTTGGCATCAAGAATCGATGCAGTATATTGTGAAAGTTAGTATCGCGATGCATTGTCATGACGATTATTTTGCACACCCATAATAAATATACATAAAACAAAGAAAAAGAAAAGAAAAAGAAAAATAAGTTGTTACCTTCATATAAAGCTCTCTCAGGTTGTAGTAAAGGACGCGACAGGATAGACACCCAAAGCGGAGGTAGGGGCTGAGGCCAGTGGGGCTGGCATACAGAGAGCATGTGCTTACCCGAGGGTGTTCAATACTGGCCACCCATACCTGAAAACAGAGGAAACCCCTTTTCACTGTGGGTCCATAATCCTTGTGTGTAGTAGTCAAAGAACTGTACATGAGGTAATGAAGTGAAACAGTCTTAGACAACTGACTACCTTCTTGTCCAGGTGTTTGTTGAGTCTTTCCAGCGCTTCAGACTCCCCTCCTCTCCACACAGCTGTTGGCAGCCCTTCTGTTCGAAAACCTGACACATAAAGGACAAGAATTACATGTATTCCAAGTGGAATATTGTGATTGATGACATGTAGTATAATTCACTTAAAGAGGTAATAAATATTGCGATACCTAGTTCTTCTAGAGAAGGTATGTTGTAGAGCTGGTCGTGGTTTTCAGAGATTTCCGTGTGACACTTGTCCATCTGCTGTGGAGTGATGGGTGGCAGTGGTCTCCGGGGCAACTCCAGTCTGCTCACAATCGTCTGAAAACGCTTAAAGGTCAAAGGAGGATTGTTGTTGTTCATCTCAATAATCCTGTACAGAACAAAAGAAACATACAGATGGTGATAGCAAAAGTATCAGGCCTATGTTCATATTTGAAATAGACACAAAGCAATACAATCAGGTCAGGCAAAACAAGTTACTGTACATTACAAAAAACACACTGAATCAAGCTTTGAGGTTAAGTAAAATGATCAGGTAAAATTTAGAGATTCCATACGTGTTTACAGTTAGAATTATTTTTTGTTTTGTCACACTCAATTAGGGCAGTTAGGCCAAATTTCCAATGGGAATTTTCAAAAATTAAAAATGTCAAAGCTTAGAAAACATATTCCGTCACTGAACTATGTACAACTTATTTTAAGAGTTAAACATGTTTTTAGTAACATAACGCCCAACCTCACTTTAATTAATATACTGTGCCCTCTTCCACCAACGAGGCCATGTAAAACAATACAAAACATGACAGTTTTGCCCAGTTAGAACTAAGTTAGGTCTCTCATCTGGATTGTGAAAGCACTTGTATTTGCTTAAATTCAGATTGCTATTCTTCTGTATATCCCTCCTTGTTAAAAGATAACCTTGAGAGGGGCAAATGTTTATTCTAGACTGGCCTTCCTTTGACTGTTTTTATCTAGATTTAAAAAAAAGTTATATTATTATTAATCTATTCATTATTAATTGAGATGTTTGATCCTATTGGCAGCACGGTACTGAGTGGGTAGCGCTCTTGCTTCACAGCAAGAAGGTTCCGGGTTCGATCCCCGGGTCGCCCAGGCCGTTCTGTGTGTGTTCTGTGTGGAGTTTGCATGCATGGTCTGGGTTCGATCCCCGGGTCGCCCGAGCCTTTCTGTGTGGAGTTTGCATGTTCTCCCCGTGTCTGGGTGGGTTTCCTCCGGGCACTCCGGTTTCCCCCATCAACCCAAAACATGCTTCAGGTAAAATCCTCCAGCTGAGGTCCTGACCAAACCGAAGCAAGAAGATCATGGAGATGGTCCCCGGGTGCATGAATGTGTCGCCCACTGCTCCTAATATATATATACATATACATACATATATATATATATATAGGATGGGTTAAAATGCAGAGAAGAATTTCTCCAGTGTGAGATCAATAAAGTTCACTTCTTCTTCTTTTAATTATTCTGTTAACTGATCTCTGACTGATTGCTTCATTGTCTCTTTATATATGCTTTGGGTATGCCATTTTATAATTTGATTTTGTATTATTGTTCTATGCTGAGTATACAACACTTTGTAAACCTTTGAAAAAAGTGCTCTCTAAATAAAGATTTATTATTACTAAATTCCCTGTTTCCTGTCTATTTACAATTGAGTCCCACAGAAATGTCTAAAATGATGTATATTTATCTTTGTTGTTCAGTCTATTCACCATCACTGTTACAATTCCATCACATTGCTTAAATAAAAAAAAAGATTACAAAGAAATATCTTCTTTAACATGCACAGCGACACAACAGGTGAAGTGCAAAAGTAAAAACACTGGATTCATAAATAATAGCAGTTTGCAGTGTTTGTCCAATAGAAAGAGCCCCTGTATTTATAGTGCCGCCTTATACAACCAGTCTCGGCAGCAGCCAGTTGGTGGATTTGCTGCAGTGTCAGTTCCCTATTGGTCCATTCACTGTCACAAATATAAACTCAACTGAACACACAAGCTAAGCCCTCACACTGTCACACACACCGTACTCTAGTTTATTATGTAATCCCAAGCTGTAATATCGGCCTTGTTTATACACTAGTAGCCTAGTATATAGATGGCAGCACTGAGCAATACTTGTAAGCTCAAGCCTCACGATGATCACTCTCTTCTCATATTATGCAGCCACCTGGCCTCAGCACATTGACAACGGTGACGCCAGCAACTTTACCACATGACCACTAGGGGGCTCATCGTGGGACATTTCTGATGCATCTTAAAAAAAATAATAATAATAATAATAATCATCATCATCATCATCATCATCTGAGGATTTCCAACACTGAGTAAAACAAAACATCACATTTATTGGTGGGAATCATTTACTTTGAACTTTATTCTAGCATTTCCGGCTATAAAACTATAACAACATACAAACTGGTTGGCTGGCTGGTTATACAAACATATGTAATGTCTTGTACCACAATATTCATTGATATTATAATCCTATTCTCCCTAACAATGGAAGAGAATGTATAAACTCTTAACTCTTCATCTTAAAAACCTGTGAAACCTTTGTTACTATATGTAACCTGTAACATCTTTAATTAGCAGTAACTACAGTCTTTGACTTCAAACCAGCTGTGAAAAGGTCCTTAAAAAGCTGAAATTTAACTGACACAAGAATTAACTTGTTCATTTTAATATAGAATATGACTACAAACTAGGGATGCAAATTATCGGTTAATTCATTAACTGATAGTTGATTGACCTTATCGGTCGATTAACGATTAACTGATAAGCGGCGTTTTTCACCTGAATTTTAGTGTTTCAATAGGGTCTTTAAGAATATAAGCTATAGTATACATAACACTGAGTCATAAATATATCATAGTATTATTATATTGTATATTCCTCAATTATTCCTTAGTAAAAAGCAGACAAATGTATTGATGCTGAATAACAAAATACAGTAATCCCTCACTCTATCCAATTTTTTTTTTTTTAATAGTGTAACATTTTTTTTTATAGAGTAACATTGTGTTCTGTCCTGATTGGCTAAAAGACTAGACCAGGACTGAACGTGGACTGGACCAGGTCTGAACCAAGTCTGGACCTGGACTGGACCGGGACTCGACCGGGTCTAGACCTGGACTAGACCAGGATTAAACCACTGTGTGCCGCTGCTGGTTTCGCCGCGCCCCGCGCTCCGAGCCGTAGGCCAGCCGCGCGGGGCTCGGGGCTCGGGGCTCGGGCTGCGGCGAAGCCAGCAGCAGCGGCACGCATTCCGGGTTAGATCTCGCCTCGCGGTACACCCGGGGCTGCTGAGCAGTGCCGTTGGCGCCTGCGGTCGGCTGTGAGTCGATCTTAGCGCAGCGCGGTTGCCTTGTTTCATGACCACGCGGGTGCGCATGTCCGCGTTTAATTACAATTAATGCATTTTGATCGACCAACGTCTTAATCGACAATTAACCGTTAATCGATTAATTGTTGACATCCCTACTACAAACATATTAAGAATAATTTTTAAAAGATACAAATGGCTGAACAAGAGATCCGCTGATCTAATATTTCCCTCCTTCTACTATAATGCATGCAGCTTCCATGGTGTTTTTTCCACAACAATATCATGCTGTCTGTTGTATAGGGAATATGAAACACCTGACCTCACAATGAGAAAGGTGCCTCTGTTTAGCAATATGTAAATGTTAGCACAAAAGCAATTCTAAAGCTACAGTAGTACACACTGCAGGAGGAGTGAAGTTAACAGACCTGTCAAGGTTGTACAGCGTGTGGGAGTTTCTGACGAGGGTCTCCACACCAAACTCTTGTGCCATTTTGATAATGGCCCCATCTCTCTCCTTCCCATAAGGCTCCGGGTCATACTCAAAGGTCAGCCTTGTCACATTCCACTCCTGCATTTAAAATATGACAATGGATTATGGATTACACAACAAGCAAAGCACATATTTCATTATGAGTGGGTAAAGGTTTGGTACTTAAAAACAGCACAGTTTTGGTATATGATCTGAACTGCAGCAGAACACACCCATTATTGCAGGAAAAGCCTAACAATGACTATCCACTCATGGTTAAAGAAAGCAATGTACTGTGTGCCAATTTACATCAAACGTAGACCATAATGTACTGTATTACAAAATGTTGGATACAGATTCATTGTATAGTTTCCTGGGTTTCAACCATGATACTGAATGCAATTTTTTATTGAGTAGATTAAGTTTAAAATTTTCTACATTTGGCCCGTTCATTTGCTCCAACTTGTGCCACTGGTGCATATCAGTAGCAGTGAGCTGTTGCAGTACATTGCTCAGGGACCCATCTCCAGATCTTGAACTTGTCTTGGTCAGGACTATATTAGCTGGAGGCCTGACTGCCTATGCATGTGTTGGGTTGATTGGGGAAATTTGAATGCCCAGGTAAAAAAAAAAAATCCAGACACAAGGAGCGTATCCAAATTCTGCAAAGAAAAGCCTGGGCCACTGAGCACATTATTTATGAGCCTATGTTGCCAAGTCCACACAGCTGTTAGCCAAATTATTTTTTTATTTTCTTGCTTTTTTTTATCTATTATTAATCCAAGGTACATAATAACACATACTTTAGGTACATAATAATACATATTTTAACACCACAATAACATTCGCAAAGCACTCAGAAGACACATCGGAAGACACATTCTTGCTAATACAGCTGTGCTGACCTTTTCTTGCAACATAGTTCCTGCACGCTACTAAGATTTTTGGATATGCACGTCTTCACTTTGAGCACAATGTTTTTCTTTCAACAGGTGATAAACAAACTACTAACCTTAAAGAGTCTAGGGAACACGTCTGTTGGTTGGCCTCTGATGACAAACAGCCTGGAGTTGAGCTTCTTTAGACTGTTGTCCAGGTCCTCAAGGGCCTCTAGCAGGAACCTGAAAAAAATACCAAATGCAATGGTTTGTATAAACAAAACAAGTACATGTCATTTTCTATTTAGACAGCCACCATTCACATTCAGCCTTATCTGCAACAAAGAGCCATGGGTAAGTTCATTTTCATCCAGCTGCATACAGCAAACTCTGGCATATGTAAATTCTTAATTCAAAATAAGATAAGAATTTGGTTTGAGAGTAAATATTTCAGGATATAATACATACCAATTAGTACATTTGAATTTTGTAAACATAATTACACATAATCAGTGTTATTTTAATTTGTGTTTGTGACAATCTACAATCTACAATCAACAAGAGACTAGCCCATATAACACAGACTGGAATGAATAATGTGGTGTGTCGGTCAACCTGCTGAAAATTAAGACAAGCTAAATTTCAATCTTCTCATTTCAACCAAAACACTCATTATACTATTAAACTAACAATGCGGTAAGTATCACGCGGTACAATTGTTGTCTGTTTTTATAAGGAGCAATATTATGACATTATGACTAGAAATGACAGACTAAATGTTTAAGAAGGTGTTTTTTACATAGGCTAGCCTAGCGGCTAACTAACGTGCTATGAAGGCCTGAACCATTCCCGCTACGCACCGTATCTTTAAAACATCCACATTTAGGCAAATTTTAAATAGTTTATTTTACTAAACATATCAAGTACGAAGCATAAAGCTGTATTGATTTGTTACAAACCTCCATCGGTTAATCCCAACGTTAGCGGCGCCTGCAAACCAGGGGTCCAGGATATAAACACAGCGCACTGTGTCCGCTCCATTCAGGGCCTCCTGTAACGCCGGATTATCGTGCAGCCGCAACCCTTTACGAAACCAGTGCACCGAATTTACCACCATGATCTCTCTTAATCCATCTCCAAAAAGAAATACGCAATCCACAGCCAAATCTTCGTAAACTAGACCAAGCACAAACTGTAAACTTCTCGAGCTGTCAGAGACAAGCCAACACCAAACGGGACGTGGGCTGGCAGTAGGCGTGAACAACACCTGACATCCCTGAATCTGCCTTTGATTGGACGCAAGGATCTGCGTCAAAGGGAATTATAAAAGTGCAGCGTTTTCATTGGTAGAACACGTTACAGCACAACCAGAGAGAGAGGAGCCCTGTCACGTTTAGAGAGAGCCATGGTCCGTGCTGCAGCTGAACAACATGGAAGTCAACACTAGACAACTTTTCCATGTTATACAAGTCTGCTCTTGATGCCGCTATGATTGGTACAGTCAAGAAGATTTTACTACAACCCTGAATGGGACCTGAAATTTCCCACATGATATAACAGCAAAAATTGTCTACAAAAGATGTATGCTTATGGTGTGGCACCGCTGCACCAGGCAGCTGATATTTGTGAATGCCAAACATAAAGTCAATACTAATATTGTTATTAGGGAACAAATAAATTCACTTTAATCTCTTGAAAAAGGATGAACAATTTTAGGCATGTCCCATTAACAATAACTAAAATAGGCTAAAGGCTATTTCACCACAATACAAGCCTACACCATAGACTGTATTCTTTATATACAGTCTATGGCCTGTGCTATAATAAAGGTTGCATAACCTAATATTGCCAAAAGAACCTCAAGTTGTGTTTTAAACTTAGTTCCTTCCTTAATTCTGTGTGTGTGTGTGTGTGTGTGTGTGTGTGTGTGTGTGTGTGTGTGTGTGCGTATGTGTGTGTGTGTGTGTGTGCGTGTGTGTGTGTCTGTGTGTGTGTGTGTGTGCGTGCGTGCGTGCGTGTGTGTGCCATTAAATTCCTTCACTTTCACTCTCACTAATATTAAACATGTCTGTCACAGGGCTCTCCATGGTGACGTTGTCATAGTGAAGGTGACAAGTTCCAAACAATCTGTGTTTGGGTTCAGTTCCTGTTCAGTTTCAAATCCAGCGTGGCAGAAACAGCACGTTTTCAAGGTAACGGATTTATATTTATTCTTAGATTAAAAATATAGGCCTATATTATCTATAGTATCTAGTTTAGTTTAAATTAACTGAACTACTAGTAATTTCCTTGAATAAATATGCTGTTTTGTTATTTTATGTGAAAATGAGATCACTGAAACATTTTGGCTAGCTTATGTTACTCAAGAAATATTTTTGTTACATAAGAATCCAAGTAATATTAGGGTATTGCAAAAAGCCTCTAAGTATGGAAGAACATGATGTTATTTCATTCATTAGCATTATTATATTCAATATTTTGTCTTGGATCTCCTCCAGCAATGCCCAGTGCTGAACCATGGGTTGGGTCATGGAGACCTCACAAACCGCTGGGCCCTATCGCTGCTATGTACAAGAGCCCAGGCCCAAAGTACTCACTGCCTGGACTTATAGGTAAAAGTCTTCATATATGTCTTTGTAATCGCTCATACACTTTGCAAATTACATCATACTTTAATCAGCTACCTTTTACATTTGTACTATTTTGGTTTATTCTTAAAGGGGACAAAGTGCACTGTTTGACCAAATATAAAGCACCTAACTACAGCTTTGGGACCCGTCATCAGCTGTCTGCCTCCAGTCTTTCCCCTGGACCCAGATACCTGGTGCCTTCCAACATCACACGAGTGGGCAGGGATGGGACGCCTGCCTTCTCCCTGCACGGGCGCCCAAAGGAGCGTAGGATATTCCAAGCACCTGCACCAGGTCATCTGTAGTAGCTTCTTAGATTAACCAGACACAAAGCTTATACAACAGATAAAACTGAAAATAGTTACCGTCAAGTACAAACATAGGTAATTTGATTAACAGTAAATATTTATTAAGTGTAGCATATATTGCTTCATTTCTTTTTACCATTGTTTGTGACCTATATTACCTGCACTAGGGCTATTTGTATAAGGCAGACCTGGGCATTTCAAGGCCCGGGGGTCAAATGCGGCCCACGAGCTGACTCTGACCGGCCCGCAAAAGGTTGCTTGGAATTAAGAAAATAAAATCTACTTTCAAATTTGTACATAATGCATTTGTACTGATGATCATCTGTCAGGTGTGCTTCACATCTCCACCTCAAACATGCAACCTGACTTTGATGCACTTGTTAAAGCTCAACAGAGACTAGATTTCTCTCATTGATCAAGAAAAAAACACTAAATATGCTAACTTTGACTTTTTTTCTACACAGTTTGGCAGTTGGACAAAAAAATGTGACATATCTTGTATTATATTATTTGGCATACAAAGACATTGTGGTGTCTTAATATAAAGTTAAGAAAGTTAAACTCAGAAAGCATTGTGGGTTTAATGTGATTGAAAAATGTTTCACGTTTACCATTGTTTTGAATTATTTTACTGAATAAATTCAGTTTTTGTAAAACCTCACTCTCTTATTACTTAATAATAACACATAACTTACCAGCGTCTGTAAACAATGCCATTTACTGATTTCAACGTAGAAATAAAATTAATAACCAGAGTAGACTTCAAACTTTTGGCCTGGCCCTCTGCAATATTTTCTGCTTCTCATTTGGCCCCTGGGGAAAAATAATTGCCCACCCCTGGTATAAGGTATAAAATATCAGTTAGCATTTTCAACTGTGAACCAGAGTCTAAAACAACTACTGTATATTGATGTTTTGCCATACTAAATTGCTGCACAATTACCTGATGAGAATCTTTGTTGGTACATTAGGACACTATTCCCCAGAAAGGTCAACAAAGTCCGTCTTTCGGTCTTCTCCTGCATTTTCACTGTCTGGAAGAACCAAAGAATTCACAAATGGCTGTGTACCAGGTAAATTATTCACCTGGTTTTAATTTTTCAATATTTTACTTTGGTAATGTCACTAACTGGTCATTCTTTGTGCAGGCCCTGCTTCTTACCAGCTGCCTGAAGTGATGGGTGCAAAAACTGTGGTCACCTCGTCAGCCCCCATGTACTCACTATGTGGACGCAGCAAAACAGGTTCCTTTGCTGAGGACCTGAAGAAGGTACTTTTTATCACAATGGATTATATTTTTCTGGAATCCACATAATTGTTATTGTAAGATGACCATAAAGTGACCAGTGGTTGTCTCTGTAGTTGGAATCTGTTCAATATAATGTGACCTTTTTGTCTCTTTACATAATCCAAAGAAACGCAAATGAAGTACCCTCAGTGAGACCCATCAGATGTTTGTAGTGAAACTTGCACAAAATCACAGTGCACAATTTTCTCTGTCCAGACACCCGGTCCTGCTGCCTACAATGTAGTGGACTCCAGTCTCTACAAAGAAAAGTCTCCTCACTTTAGTATGACGGGTCGCAACTTTGCTCCAGGAGAAACCACCAAGAAGCCTGGACCTGGGGCTTACTGCCCAGAAATGGTAGACATTTCTTTCACATTCAATTTTAGGTCACCTGAAATATTAGGGTTAAAACATGTGCTAGTAATTCAGATTATTATATTTTGTTCATGTTTTTCTTCTAGGTGACATCAACAAGAGCTAAAGCCCCTAGTTTCTCATTTGGATTGCGCCATTCTGAATATGTTATACCTCTCATTGTGGATGGGACTAAATAATACACAACTGGTGTCCCATGTGAATATCACAGAACTGAATAAAGAACACAGAGAGCTGCCTTGTGTTTCTCATATGACTTTCAATAATGTAATGTGTTGGCATAAATCATACAGTAGATAAAGAATAAGAATGTTAGTAATGGCTATTTTGTCTAATTAATAATGCCTAATTAATCCTAAAACACCAAAAACTTTGTACAGATTAAGTATTTCAAATGATTCAAAGTGGAGTTTCATCATGGAAAGTATCACAGAAAGGGGAGTGTTTTCTTCCCAGTTGGACATGTGACACATCTGGACACACCCTTTGAAACTGCAGCACCTGTTGGTGATGAGCAATCACAGTTTAAAAAGCCCTGAGCGCTGAGCCAACTCTATTGCACCTTTGGGACCTCTGGATGCTTTGGTAGATGAAGTTTAACCTCCTGGAAGCTTTGGGGTATCTGTCAAAATGAGGTATTGTAAATGTGAATGTAGTTTTCATTGAAGGGACTTGTTTAGATTTTGATATTTAATGTTTTTTCAGGGTGCTGTGGATGTCCTACCTTCTGTTTAAACTTGCTGCCTGTGGACCTGTGTTGAGTATGTTAAAAAAAAACAACTGACAAGTCTTTTGATTTGTATTACAATGTTTTTTTCTTTTTAATCTCCAGCCTTTGGTCCCAATTCTGCTAGTTCAAGTTTAGTGCAGCCCAGAAGTGCAGCTCACAGCAACCAGGCCGTTCCCCCGGGCCCCTTCCCGGCCGTTCCCCCGGGCCCCTTCCCGGCCGTTCCCCCGGGCCCCTTCCCGGCCGTTCCCCCGGGCCCCTTCCCGGCCGTTCCCCCGGGCCCCTTCCCGGCCGTTCCCCCGGGCCCCTTCCCGGCCGTTCCCCCGGGCCCCTTCCCGGCCGTTCCCCCGGGCCCCTTCCCGGCCGTTCCCGCTGGCCCCTTCCCGGCCGTTCCCGCTGGCCCACTCCAGGCCGTTCCCCCGGGCTCCTTCCCGGTCGTTCCCCCGGGCACTGTTTTCACTGACCCCTTCCAAGCCGTTCCTGCTGGGCCTGAAGTGTATAATCTATACAGCCCTTCTCTAGGCTCAGTCCCTTACACTGGTGAAGATAAATATGTTTCATATGCTGTGCCTTCTCCTGAGGGTTCAAACCAAGGGCTGTATTGGTGGTCTCCCCCTTATGGTCCTGAGCCCGCCCATGGTCCAATCCAGCTTCCACAGCAAAAGGCCTTCTTCAGTGATGTGTCTGATTTGGATCCTGTCTACAATCGCAACAGTCGTTCCAGATCTCAGTCAGGGAGAGCTGTGTTCGCTCAGTCCCGTTATGTCCCAGGAAAGCCACAGTCTGGACCTCAGCCTGTACCCTTTCCTGAAGTCTTTCTCGTGCCTAATCCTGCCACAAAGCCTCAATATTTCAGGCAATCTCAACCTGCTGCACCCACTGTACCACTTTTCTACCCTCCACTCCAATGGGGTTTTGGTGACAAAAGTGAACAGTAGTCAGTCACTTGACTCTGCAAACTTCATTTCTGTGGCAGTAACGTTGTATTATGTAAAGTGTAATAAACCTTTTACTCTGGTATCATGGAATATTTCAGTGCTTTTATTTTTCCCCCTGCTATAATCTAGACAGAATCCTCATCTCAGTGAACCACTAGAGTTTAGGCCAGACCTGGGCAAACTGTTCAAAAAGGGCTGCAGGTTCTTTCCAACCAAGCAGCAGTACACTTGCCTGGTTTACACCTGACCATGTCACAAGTGATATATAGTCTGGGAGCTACCTTCGAAATATCTCGTAGCGGAGGTGTGGTTTACGATTGCCAAAGGCCGTTTATTGGGCGTTACGAATGTGTCATTTGGCGTATATGTAGCCCATAGCCAATCATGTCAGTTCAAACTACAAGCTTCTGTTTGTCACATAGTACGTGTCACTGTCTTGCCACCCCTCCCCGCTCTATGATTGGCTCCCAGAATCTGGAGAGCTCGCTAGCCATAGTTGCCAGGCTGTTTTTCAGATCGGAATGAACGAAAGCAGCCTGGGATTTCCCAGGTTAGCAGTACACCAGACTTGACTCATTATCAACTGATCTGAGTCTTCAGACAGTTCAAATGTGTGCTCTTGGTTGGAACAAAAACCTGCAGCCACACCGGCCCTTTGTGGAACAGTTTCCCTACATCTGGTTTAGGCCAGGCTACTGACTAATGGCAGGTTTCCTTGTCACAACATTTATTCAAATTTTTAATGTAGGTTAAACTCCATTACTATGCAGTCTATGGCCCCAGCAGGTTGAACTCGAGTACAGTAAGGTCATTTAGCAAAATATTCATTCACCTTTCATTTAAAGACTAATCTATATACACACAGCGCGCTATAATTGTAAATTAAACTCCATTGTGTGTTGCACTGAACTGTGAAAATACTACAGTAGATTATGAGCTCAATTCAGGGTGACGTTTGCTACATTCCAACAAATCAGCGGTACCCTGAACGCAGCATTACCCAATCAGAGCGCGACGCACTGTGACGTGTATTTCCGGCGCAGTGTCGCATGTTTTGTGTGTCTTGTTTTTGGTTTTCAGACAGTTTTAGGCTTTATCGATTCGAAGTAGTCTTTTTAGTTTTGTATTATGAAATGACTGCGGCACTGTTTTCGGCCATAAATATTCTCATTAAATCTGCTGGTGAGTGTTTCGTAATTGGTAACAATAGATCATCAATCACCTTTTTGTTCACTGCTGAATGTAATAAAATGTATGTATTCTTTATATAGTTTATACATTTAGTTACTGATGCCGTCTTTTCATTTACAAGCATTTGTGCAGTATGTGTTATGTTTTATCTATGTTAAAACAGCTACTTCAAAGTCCACATGCATTCCACCATTTTAACTAGATAATTCACTAGACTTTTTTGTGCTGTTCTTGATCTGTGCGTTGCAACGCTGGAATTTCCCCACTGAGGGACTAATAAAGGCATATCTTATCTTATCTTATCTTAAACAGCTTACATGCTCCGAGAATGCCAAGCAGTAGTTTTGGAGGTTTCTTAACATAATGTAGCCCTAAAGTAGAAACATAGCTCAAAGATGGCTTGTACACTGCAACAAAAGTATGTGTCACTATTGTGTGTAGAATCCTTCAGTCGTCCAGGTAGAAGCCATGTGTCACTATTGTAATTAGTCCAGCGAGTATCCACATTGAAATCCAAGTGAATACAGCGAGACAAACAATCCTTTAATAAAATGTTCCGTTATTTTAATCCAATTATTTCTAATTTCTGTAGAATCTGTTGGTAATGCCCTGACATCCCAGGAGGAGGCGCTGCTCTCTGCTCTCCAGGCCAACAGGAGGTGCCTGCTGCAGCACTTGGACTGTGATCCAGGTTTTGCTGAAATTCGGAGGCTCAGGGATGAGGTTATCTCTGAGTCTGTTTGGTTTTGCAGTGAAGTAGACAATGACCACATTTGGGCCTATGTTCAGGAGTGTCTTCTTTTGCTACTCGCCCTCACACGGCATCTCTCTCTGGAGTTGGATTTGTTCAAACAAACCCCTCAACCGGTCAGCAGAGTACGCACCCCTGAGTCTGCCCCACCATTACCCCCTGATGTCCTTAGCGTTTCCCAGCAGAAGACACTCACCACTGCCCTTCAGTTTGTGGTCTCCTTGGGGGTCTGTCCGTACATGGCTCCGGGAGTGGGGGTTCCTCTGGGCTGTCGGTCTGCATTTGGAGCAGTGGTGGACAAGCTGATCCAGAATGGGACAAATAAAATACTTGGACAGCGACGCCTTCTAACCATCACAAATGTCCTGTTGAAGATGACAGAGCTGTCTTCTCTGGCTACACTTGTCTTCACAAGACACCTGGGAGATCTAATGGCTGCACTGTGTCAGCTCGGATACCAGCCTCCCAAAAAAGAAAAAGAGACATCTGAAGAGGGCAAGGTAATGTAGGCCTGTCATGATAACAGAATTTGAAGTAAAATATATTGTTACAGTGAAATATTGCAATAAATTATAGTATAGAAACTACATTATGCCACTGTTACAAAGAAGGAAAATACCAGTAAATCTCCTAGCCATAGAAGTTATTCTGTTATTACAGCTCAAATCTAAAACTTGATTAAAGAAAATTTTTCAGTAATGTATCTGAATGAACTTTAGACTAAAATCCACCCAAAAGTACCTATATTGTGTAGCCATACTCTTTTGGAAAGTGTACTTATTTTGTAAATTAGACATATGTATTTATTGACAGTAATAATCAAAAACACTTTTTATTCCAACAGGAGCTGAGTGCTGACCAGCAAAAGAGGTGTCGTGAGAATCTCAAAAGCCTTCTTGGAAAAGTCTATCAACCAATAGTCATTAAAGAGTTGCTAATACTTCAAGGTCCCAAGGTTAGAAATTTGTTAACTTATGAAATGTGTAATTGACAGTTCCAACCTGCCATAAAATTGAATCTTTTTTTCTAATCTTTTACTTTAGTCTGTCCCCGGTCGGAGCGTGGCTCAGGGGTGTACCCCACTCTGGCTTAGGCGTCTGTGTGGGCAGTTGCTGTCAGACCGCCTAATACAGCCTCATGGAGTGCAGGCAGTGGTGAGGGCCATTCTGGAGGGATCAGGTCAGCACACATTGAAGAGATAACAATAGAAAAGCTCAGTTACACAAATTGAGATCTGAAATAGTGATATTTATTTGACTGGAAAATGTATGAAATCTTTTATTTCAGGGACAGACTCTGACTGGAGGAAGTGTGATGGTGTGGCCAAAATCCTGGTGACTTGTCCTCAACAGTCTACATCAACAGATAGCTACTACAAACAAGTGTGCCCTCAGGTTAGCTTCATACACACACATAGAGTGAGGAAAATAAGTATTTGAACACCCTGCGATTTTGCAAGTTCTCCCACCTAGAAATCCTGAGGGGTCTGAAATTTTCATCGTAGGTGCATGTCCACTGTGAGAGACATAATCTAAAAAAGAAAATCCAGAAATCACAGTGTATGATTTTTTTAAAGATCCCATCACATGGTACTTTTTGATGCTTTTATATGGCGCCTTAGTGGTTCCCTAATACTGTATATGAATCTTTCTCCAAAATCAAGCCTTGGTGCATGAGAGAGCCTCTTGGAGGCAGCCCTATTGAGACGTCTGGCTTTTACACAGTTCATTCTGGGCGTGTCGCTTTAATGCAAATGAGGACAGAGACAGGCCAGTGCAGGCGGCTGGGGGTGTGGCCAAATACACCACTGTTTCCTGGTTTATGCGCTCTGAGCTGTGCTCTGTGTTCCATATGTGTATCGGAGGAAGGGAGACACGGATAAGCGATTTGCAAGTCCAGCTCTGTATTGTCCCATGAAAATAAACACTCATAGGCAAATTTCCACAGAAAATAAAATTAAACCACTGCTGTTTCAGAGGCTCGGTCAAGAGGTCAGAGGTCGGTTCAGAGGTCAAACATTTCCTGTAGTTTTTCACCAGGTTTGCACACACTGCAGGAGGGATTTTGGCCCACTCCTCCACACAGATCTTCTCTAGATCAGTCAGGTTTCTGGGCTGTTGCTGAGAAACAAGGAGTTTGAGCTCCCTCCAAAGATTTTCTATTGGGTTAAGGTCTGGAGACTGGCTAGGCCACTCCAGAACCTTGATATGCTTCTCACGGAGCCACTCCTTGGTTATCCTGGCTGTGTGCTTCGGGTCATTGTCATGTTGGAAGACCCAGCCATGACCCATCTTCAATGCTCTAACTGAGGGAAGGAGGTTGTTGGTTGTTCCCCCAAATCTTACAAAACATGGCCCCGGCCATCCTCTCCTTAATACAGTGCAGTCGTCCAGTACCATGTGCAGAAAAACACCCCCAAAGAATGATGCTACCACCCCCATGCTTCACAGTAGGGATGGTGTACTTGGGATGGTACTCATCATCCTTCTTCCTCCAAACACGGCGAGTGGAATTAAGACCCAAAAGTTCTATTTTGGTCTCATCTGACCACATGACCTTCTCCCATGACGCCTCTGGATGATCCAAATGGTCAATGGCAAACTTAAGAGGGCCCTGGACATGTGCTGGTTTAAGCAGGGGAACCTTCCGTGCCATGCATGATTTTAAACCATGACGTCTTAGTGTATTACCAACAGTAACCATGGAAACGGTGGTCCCAGCTCTTTTCAGGTCATTGACCAGCTCCTCCCGTGTAGTTCTTGGCTGATTCCCCACCTTTATTAGGATCATTGAGACCCCACGAGGTGAGATCTTGCATGGAGCCCCAGTCCGAGGAGACTGGCAATCATGTTTAGCTTCTTGCTCTAACAGTGGATCTTTTTTCACCAAGCTGCTTGGCAATTGCCCCGTAACCCTTTCCAGCCTTGTGGAGGTCTACAATTTTGTCTCTGGTGTCTTTGGACAGCTCTTTGGTCTTGGTCATGTTAGTAGTTGGAGTCTTACTGATTGTATGGGGTGGACAGGTGTTTTTATGCAGCTAACAACCTCAAACACGTGCTTCTAATTTAGGATAATAAGTGGAGTGGAGGTGGACTTTTTAAAGATGACTAACAGGTCTTTGAGGGTCACAATTCTAGCTGATAGACAGGTGTTCAAATACTTATTAGCAGCAGTATCATACAAATAAATTGTTAAAAAAGCATACACTGTGATTTCTGGATTTAAAAAAAAAATTCTCTCACAGTGGACATGCACCTATGATGAAAATTTCAGACCCCTCCATGATTTCTAAGTGGGAGAACTTGCAAAATCGCAGGGTGTTCAAATACTTATTTTCCTCACTGTACACATGCATCTAGCCAACTTCCCATTGTGACTAGTTTGCATTATGTTGTTATACAGTATATAGCAAAACATCTCCTTTGCTTAAGGACATGTTTAGCACCATCAGCCAAATGTTTTCTGTTGTGTAGATCCTGGACATGCTGCATTTCAAAGACAAGCTGACAGCTCAACAGTTTCAGCGAGTGGCCACTACAGCACTGCTCGCTCTGGTGCAGGAGAAGAGCACCTTTGCACAACAGTACCTTTTAGCTCCTATGTTTGCACCTCTGCATCGGTGTATCACTCCATCAAGTCAGTAACACAAACGTTTATTTTTCTGTTTGCTATTGAAACTTATCAATCTCAAGAGCATGGCAAGTTAGTTTGAATGTATCTATGGGTCCTCTTTTTCAGTTCATGAAAATGTATGGCTAATGACATTTTACAACATTTTAATTCTAAGTTTTCCTTTATTTTTTATTGTGTTAACAATGTACAGTATATCCATAACACTTGATCTGTGTTTCTAGACCCAGGCCTGTCTCAAGATGCTGTAGAGGAGTGGGAGCTAACACAATGTGTAGATGATTTGTTCAAAGTGAGAAGTTGATTTCTCTTTATCCTCTTTATTCCTCCTCTTTATTCTGTTTTCCTGATTAGGGTACTTTCTAACTACAGTGTGCTGTCTTGTGTGTTTCAGGTTTGTGTGGTGGGGAATCAGCCTTCAGCTCCTCTCCTCACAGCTTTACAAGAAGTTCTGTCTGTTATCTTTACTCTGTTCTGTTTTACTAAACAGAATGTCTCACATCTACGGTAATGTTTTTCCCAAACACTGTTTTAAAAAGAAACATTTAAAAAAAATAATTAGACATGCCCTGTTCAGTAGTTCATATTTCTTCCCACAGTAGTCCCTGTCAAGAGATCATGCTGTGGTACCTGAACCAGTGTGAGCAGGCAGCATCTCTGTCTGCCCTGAGGCAACTCTCGGGTCTGAAACAACATGCACACCATGTGGCACCAGGATTTCACTTTTGCCCTGGCAGTGATGGAGGAGTGAGACTCCGGTCAAGGGAGAACTGCAGGTGACTTAAACCACTTTTAACTTGGTATGTTTTGTATGTTTTATGGTATTAATTAGAGCTCTTCTGTTTATCAGCGATGAAGACGATGCTCTGTATGAGAAGTTGTCCGGGGAGCAGTGGAGACTGGAGTGTCTAAATGAACTTCTGACTCGGCTCAAAGACAGTGACCTGCCTGGAGACTTTTTCCTTGACCTGCTGCAGGTATACAAACTTGAAATATGTGACAAAAGAACTAATTGTCATTTGATTTCAATAGAATACAGCCTATGTATTACTTTTGGACCTTTTTAAGCTTTTAGCCACTACACTTATAAACAAACATATTTTTTTCAACAACCTCTTTCTGTCAACTGTAAATATGCTGCTGTAGCAAAGTTCTATTACACTTTGCTCATTATTGTATCTAGTTTAAGCCCCTTAGGAGTAACCCTGTTTATTGGTAGGATCTCACAAGTTGGGCTGCTGAGGCTGATGAAGAGGAGCACCAGGAGCTGTCAGAGATGACTCTGTTGGAGGTGGAGCAGAGAGTCCTATCCCGTACTGAGTGGCAGGCCCAGAGACTGGCTTTGCTGCAGGTTCTGGCTGTGATGGTGGAGTGTCTGCCCCATACTTTACTGCTAAGGAAACCCACGCAGGTCAGTCTCATCAGCACACTAACAAACCCTGTTCCTGTATAGAAATTCTACTGCCTGGCGAGACAGCCCCTCTTACTTTCGTTTTGAACATCTTTATAAAGTATTTTAAAAGCATGTATGTATAAAGAGTGTAGAAAGAAAGAAATTATACTAAAAAGTGTGTCCTCTACTACATTTTAGTGTCCTAAAATGTCCTCAGTTGTACTCAATAAACATGTCTGCATCTTTATTCTATTCTATAGCTTCTAGGAGTTTAGTCAGAGTCATGTGTGGTAAATGTTGTGTTTTAGACTAGACTTTTACAATAGCCAAGAGTGTTCTATATATCCTGCAGATCTGTTCTATTTTTGGGTATTAAAATAGACCAAACAGTGACAGGACCCGTAACTTCCAGTAGGGGGTCACCTTCCTCTTGTTTTTGTGTCACACTCGCTCCAGTGTTATAACTCAGGAGCTGCTCCCACGAGCTGTTAAAAAAAAAAAAAGCAGGGCACATTGAATTGTGTTGTATAAATGTCTATTTTAATCTAGAGACAGTTAAGATGTTGACAACCTATATTTTATGTAATTTTTATGTAATTTTTATGTATCACTTTACTAGAACTGTAGAGCTCAAATTGTACCTCAAATATGGAAATGTCTGAGAGAGAGACGGTGATAAGATTAGCTCTGAACACAGGCCTCTTGCTGACCATGCCCTTTTAAGGGCTTTTGTATTGTATTGGGGGGAAAAAAACACAAAAGCTCAAAGATAAGGAACAAATCAGTTTCACACAGTGCTTGTATAAGGCCATTACTGATAGTGTTTCTGAACATTAGCTTGCTATTGTTTTCTTGTTTTTTGTTTTAATGACTACTGCTCCAATAATTAAGCAAGTTATCAATATTAAATAAAAAATGCCATTGCCAAATTTGAATGACTGATAATTATATTTAATAGTTGCATCAGGGGGACTAATATTTTTTTATTGTGTAATTCTCATTCATTATTCTTTAGTGTGTCACACGTCATTTTATTGATCTGTCTCAGGTGGTGGACTTCGTACTGACTTTGCTCCAGAGAGCCTGTGTAGGCCTGAGTGATGAGCCTAGCTCCAGATGTGAGAATCCAGTGGAGAGTCAGACATTAAGCATGGGCATGGGTCTGGTGGCCACACTACTCTCTGTTCCTCAGGTATACCGGTAGATAACTATTGTAAAGTAAACCCATGATCCTGGAGGCTTACAGAATGATTTAACGCGATTACATATTGAATCCAGGTGGCTTTTTATGAAATTCAGAATAAGGTACATGATGCAGCCTAATGCACTCAAATTGTTGTTGACCTATACAGTTTTCATAATACTGTATAAAAACACACACCATCCTTACTTTCACAGAACTCTGAAGATCATCTATATTTTACTCATTCAACACAGTATCATCTGCTTATGAACAATTTTCCTTCTGTACTGTTTCTTCAGCTCCATCCTATTTTCAAAGATTAATAATTACAATGTTTACAATAAATATTTTCAGGTGAGCTCAGAGGATTATCATTGCATGTCTTGCCTGCTGTCACCACTGGACACACTATCTAAGCTTCATCCAGAGGTCTTCATCCAAGAGTTGGCCTCAAACCTCAAAGCTGTGATTGCTACACATGGCTCCTATAAGCCTGATGATCTCTCCACTGCTCACTCATCCCTGAGGTCTGATACAGTGCAAACAAAGCAGACTCTAAAGACCACCAATAAGACTAGCACCACTTCCTCTACACATAGTTCGAGTCATCCTAAAGTGCCCCTTAAGCAGCCGGCTCCCTCTGAGAACTTCCCCACGAAACCTCTTTCTGATTGGATCTTGGAGGCTTGTGATCCAGATGTACCAACAAAAGCATTTGCACTGAGAGGCCTTACCCAACTGGTGCAAAGGAGACATCCAGAAACAGTTCTGGCCCAAGATAAAATCCTTGTGGTAAGTTTGGTATTCATTTGCTCTCAATGTAAACTTTGGATTTTTCGTGCTTCGTTAAAAATATCTGTATATGTATACTTCTGCATGTCACTAAAGAGGGGCTATCATTGCATTGGGCTTCTTGTACAACATGCTATTTCTGCATGTTTTTTTATACAGTCATTTAAGTCACATTGTATCACTCTTATTGTATCAGTCTTATTATGATTCTTTTAGGTCATTCCTGGAACACATTTATATTTAATAAGGCTCTAGTCTCTCCAGGGCTTCAGCTGGCTCCGTGGTCACAGGGGACTTGTTAGGGGCTACAAGCCAGAATAGATAATGATTCATTGAGAATTCCCTTTCATGGAAGTTCTACCTTGGTTAACCTTGAGAACCAACAAAATCCATGTAGCAGTGACTTCTTGGCTCTCTGTAGGGGTCCCATAGATCTCCTGGGGCAAATATCTGTATTATTCCTTTTAATAATATGCTTATAATTTAGTATACTGTGTGCTATAGTATGGGCGGAATGAAACAAAGATATGCAATTCTTTAACAAATTTTAACCTTGTCTAATATCTTTATTTATAGCATTACTGTATACACATTTTACAATGTATGAATTTAATTTAATTTAATTTCAATTGTCTCTCCATCCTTAGCTCTTTTTAGAAAATTTGGAGCATGAAGACTCATTTGTCTACCTCTCAGCTATTCAAGGTATTTCTTTCATTCACTATTTTATTCAAAACTAATTAACATCATGCACTATTTGACAGACGCATTTACTGTTGTGCAGAAATATAACAAAATCTCTCTTAATGTCCACACATCTTATATTAACAGTTTAATTCATGCATTCATAATATTTTCCAATACAATTATTAAATGTTCTTTCTGCACACTTACTCTAGGTTTGGCTGCTCTGGCTGACTTCTTTCCTCAGAGGATCCTGGAGCGGCTGCTGCAGGACTTCCAAGCAGGGCCCTCTCTATCCACATCGAACAAGCACCGATCACTGGAAACACGACTCAAAGTTGGAGAGGTTTTAATGAGAGCCACTAGAGCCATGGGTGAGCTGCTCTGTTCTTAAGTATATCTATTGAAGAAATTATTGAAAATACTTTAAAAAGATGAGACCGTGCTTTAACATTGAACAATTGTTTTTTGGCCTACATCTCTTTAGACAGGTTGTATGTTGCTAGACCAGAACAATGAAAATGTTTTATACTTCCTATAACATTACTTTCTACCCTTTTTTGGTGGACTCACTGTTGAATACACAAATAACTGGCTGTAAATAATCTGTAAAATGGTCTGGACTTTTAACATCTGATGAACTTATCATACAAAAACTAGGGATTGAAGGATTGAGTTTTATGGATAAAAAACTGGGCACATTGCAGCTGCATCTGTTTTAGCAGGTGGTGTACACTGATACGCTGATGTAATCTTGAGCTTTTAAATTTAGCAGTGGGCACATTTTTATGTACTTGAATTTCAATGGTACATTTTGTTCACTCTTTAGGGGAGCTGGCACCACACCTGGGCCGACCCTTGTTGGGGGTATTTCTACAGAGTACCAAAGACCCAGACCACAGCGTCAGGGCCAGCAGCCTGTCCAACCTGGGGGAGCTGTGTGAGAGACTGGACTACGCACTGGGACCATTGGCTCAGGAGGTGAACACCAGCTATCAATTAACAATATTGGTCACAACAAATAACATGACCACTAATTAGCATGAGGGAACTTTATTTTGCGTATAATAAATAAATGAATTATATGACTACAATATTAACAGGTACATGAGAAAGTGTTATCTCATTTATTTGAATATTGAGACTATACCCTGCCCACTATTCCAAACATGCTTTATGTGTTAGTTGCCCCTCAGCCTCACGTGGCTGACCACACACCAGTCGATGTGTTCTGAGGTCAGCAGTGAAGTGAAGCTGAATGTGTGGTTTTCTGACAAAGGGACATGTCAAATGAATCCAGTTTCTTTGCTCTTGACCCTGCCAGCTCAGCACCTGTCTGACGGCGCTGATAAAGACTGAGAAGAAGGCGGAGGTGAGGAGGGCTGCGGTTCATGTGATCGCTCGGCTACTGAAAGGCCTTAGTGACAAAACCACACAGGTACTTCAACAGTTCAATACACAATTACTTTTGAAGGGGCTAACGGACCTCAGTGTAAGTATACAGTGTATTCACAGTGATTATTTGCTGTGTGATTACGTAACACTCCAGATGATAAAGCCACAAATTTGAATAACTGAAAAGCCAATTTTCCAAAATGGATAATTGAATACCATGCTAAACAGAAAAAGCAAGTAATTCAAAATTTAAGTGTTACTATTATTATTTTAACCATATTTTTTTCAAGATTTGACATACTTTTGTATGGAAAGCCATTCACTGATATGTATAAATAGAGTTTCATACTTATGAAAATGCAAATGATGCAAATGCATGTACAGATCTGTGCTGGCCCAGTGATTTATGATCCTTTATGAGAGCTGCTTCATTATGTTTGCTGCCCTTCTACAAACATCGGGCCAAAAGTTCAAGTGTCAAAGTGGACCAGTGTGTCTCCATAGCCCAAGAATGTCCCTCCTGTCTCTGCGCTCTCCCTCTGGTCTCCCAGGTTTAATGAAGGACAGGGCAGTGCGGCTGCTCCTGTAATCTACTCATCACTGCAATTACTCAATAGAGTTTCTCACAAGAAGTGAAGGAAAGACTTGGGCTTCATGTAGTTTGATGTTTTCTCTAGTGTGAAAGTTTCTCAAAGTTAGTTGAGATTAAGAAAATAAATGTAAAACATCTTTTTTCTGACCTGTGAATTTTTAACAGTAAGAACATATTTTACATTTTGGGTTTTTACTTTGTTTATATTGAGCCATGTTAGATATGTGGCATGTGTGCTTTGAAGACACCAGAACTAAGCAATAGAATAGACAATAAAGATGGCTTAGGCAAAGTTACAGTTAATAACTCGCATTAAATGTGCATTGCGCAAATTTTCTGGTGGAAGGTCCACTACCTACTAGTCTCTATGAAGATGTTATGGCTTTCACTGGAATGTTCCATGGATATTAAACATATCCAGCTAGCATTTATTCATTACGGGTGTTTCTGTTGCTGAAAAATACAATAGTTCCTTTTATGAGTAGGGGCGACTCTCCACAGATCTGAATTGTAATGTAACATACTCTACAGGCATAATCTATACCGTGGAACATTAAAGATAAAGCAAAGACATTTTCATGGAGACAAGCAGGTGACTTATCCTTCACTAGAAATGTTACGCAGTGAATCTTTAAGAATGTCTGTTTGAATGTGAAAAACACCTGCAATGTTCTATATGCAGTAAAGATCAGTTTAACACCCTACACTATAACAACCAGTCTCCATGTAGACAAGCAGGTGGTGAACCCTCTACCAGAAAGGTTGCATAGTGCACAGTGCATACATAGTGCTTACAAGCAATCTACACACCTCTTTGCACAGCCCATACTACACGCAATCAGTATCATGTTAATTGAGCGACTGTCTCGAGTCCTTCTTGCACCTCACTGAATTCACTTTTGCCATTAGTAGATGCCGTTATCAGACTCTGTGCTCAGCTGCTTGTGCTGGGACCTGTCATTAGTGGAGCAGCTGGAGAAGAGGTCCCCTGGACCAGCTGCAGGACCTTAATGACACACAGCCCCATGGGAACAGGAGGGACTGGACAGTCTAATTAACTTAACAGGACCACTGGCTTTTTCTGTACAGCTATGTTAGTTTACCAAGCCAAATGAAAAGCTGTTGGAGTGTGAGTTATGAGCATCAGTCCATGAGAGTGCACTCTTTCGATGCAATGACTCAGTCTATTTGTTCTGTAGTATGGTATTTTAATCTCAGTAGGTGGGCTTTTGTCAGTTCACAGTATTGATGGCAAAGGAGAAATTCAATTTGTCAACTGGACACAACGTTTATTTTGCTAAAAAGAATTTAAAAAAATAAATAATCGTTTGTCCAGTTGACAAATTGAATTTCTTCTTTTCCATGGATTCTACCTGGATGACTGAGGGATTTTACACACATCTTCACAGTATTGACAGTAACATCACACTGGGGGTGTTCTACAATGCATCTCTATTAGAGGAACGTTCAGCAGTTCCCATGGTGACTGAATGCATACATTAGCAAACACAGACAACGTTTTAAGATGGTTTGACAATTAAAAAAAAAAAATACAGTATGGATTTAAACACATTTTCAGCAGCCTGTGATTAATTTAGGTGAGAGCGACTAGCTGCAAAACTGCTGTCTAACTCTAGCTCACTTGTGATTGTAATTTAATGTGCGAGAGACGTGTTTTACAGCACAAATCATCTAACCTGTTGTAGTTCCAACAAAATCAGCTCCTCTGGCCAGACTATGTGAAAATAAAGCTCAGATTTAGTTCAAATTGAGTAATAAAAATTGTAACAGAGTAGTGCTTTCAGTTAGCATCACACCCTCAGTGCATGTTGATGACATCAGCTGCAAAGTATCAATACAAGATAAATTTATTGAGTTTCTTTCTTAATCCACAATGTAGGTGAATGGAATCTAATGCTATTGACATGTTTCCAGTGGTTGCTCACTCTGCCCTCTGTTGCCAGGTTCTTGCTGATGTGCTGCTGGACCTGTATCGAGCCCTGAAGTGGGTGGTGCGCTCAGACCCGGACAGTGTGACAGTGCTCCATGCTCAAATCGCTCTCGAGGAACTGGACGATGTTATGAGAAAGTTCATTTTTCCTGAGCAGAAGCTGGAAAAGAAAATTGTTATCCTCCCATAAACTCTGAACTTCTATTCACTTTATTCTGCCCGCCCTCTTTTGTCACTTTCTTGTGCTGACACTTCCTGTGACACAGGAATTTCAATGGAGAATTTGAAAAAGTTTTGCCGATTAAATATGACATAAATTAGGGTAAACTGTGTACAGTGTTCAATTTCCATGCGCACCAACAAGTCAACACTGCATCGATTCTCTAGGAGGCTTTAAAACTGCTTCATATTCTGTATTGAACTTATTTGCTGTTAGGATTGGTAGCCCCATGCAAAGTAATACAACCTTCACTTCACTCTGGAAACCGTTTTCAAAAAACGCTGTTTTCACCCACCCAAAACGCTGGCGCCGTGTGGACGAAAGGCCAAAACGAATACAAACTTCTGTTTCCACCAAAAACGTTGTGTGGACAGGGCCATAATGATGGTGGTACGGCAATTTCCATAATAAGGTGAATAAACCATCAAAACGACTATACATTGTTTTACATGTGGATTACTATAACATTTTACAATTATTTTTTGTTGGAAATAACCCAAAACATACACACATTTTTCTTCATTAGTCTACTCTTATTACCTGATTTTTAATAATATTTATCCCAAAATTATGCAAAAGTACTATTTTTTTCAGTGATGATATTGGCCGTGAAACCAAAGGTAAAAACCTTTGTTGTAAAAATGGAAAATTAGAAAATTAGATCAACCTGATAAGAAATATAGAAAGAAAAAAAGTTGCAGTGCTAATGGTGTATTTATACATTACTACTGAGTTGTAATATTTGTTTTAGGGGTTATGGGTAAAATGTCATAGCAGGAATGCCATTTTCTAAACAGGTAGGGTTTAAATCACATTGGACAAAGCTGAGTGAGGATGGGTTCATTGGACCAGGGCATTGTTTCTTTTGTGATTTTTTTTTTTTTTAGCGCTTGTTCATTGAGACGGATGTTGACAGTGTATGAGCCATGACCTTCTCCATCTCTGGTCCTGGGAGAACGTTCAGAAGGCAAACAGCCACACTACAATCTTGTTTGCAGTGCCGCCCTCGACCACCACTGTCAAGGCTGCCCTGTGGGTGACTCTTAAAAAACTCCACATGTAGGTCATAATCACAAGAGATTCTAAAGATCTGCTAAATCACAATGAACTTTTATCCCTCATCTCCAACAATATATATATTTTTTGTGGCTCTTAACTTAAGCATAATTGTACATAAAACATAAAGCTGGTACCTTCTATATAAAGTACTGTTCGTTGCTTAAGTTAAGCTGTGAAATGATGTAAAATACTAAAAGCAACATTTCAAGTGCAATAGTTAAGGTAAATGCATTTTAGAAATATAATGCATCAGATCACAGTAGTAGTTCAATAAATCATGTACAAAGGTCTGTTTCTGTAGAGCTGTGGGTGATGGCAAAAAGATTTTTTTTTTTCCTTAAATGACTTGATTTTGAGTTTTGATTTAATTTAATTGATCGTCAAAGCTTAAAGGTCCTTCTTATGCAAAATTGGAGACCTTCTGTGAGTTTTAAGCAATGTTATTTCCTCAAAAACAGTGTACATTGATGATAGCAGGAGAAGTTCAATTTGTCACAATGTGTACATTGATCAACATGTGTTAGTACAGCATATAAATGTGCCAGAGTTAGCCGTGCAGGTTAATTTTCATCCATAGTCCCATTGGCAGGTTGATGGCAAGACAAAAAACAGGACAGGCACAATAACATTCAGTCCATCACACATGACAAAGACATTAAGATCAGTGAATATTACTTTTGTCATATTAGTAAAATTTGAAAATACCAAGCCTTTCATCGATGCCTTAAAGGGATAGTATGTTGTTGGTTTTTTTATGTTAATCTGTATGGGTTTCCTTCTAAAAGTTACGTGTGTTGACACCGGCTTACCTCTGACAGTCTCAGCTGATCCCGGTTCGGCTCGCTTTCTGGAGCCCATGTAAGTAGGTCCGGTAACTTCCCTGGAACATGAAATAAAGCTTGTTTTTCTTCTCAAAACAAAACATTTGTTAGAAAGGTGATATATTTGCATCCAAAACAGTTGTCCACGAAACATCCAGCAGCATATTTTGCATTCACATATTGTCTCTCCACTCGTATCACTACGCCCATGTTAAATCAGCCTGTTCACCTTCAGCGGATGGCTACGCCAAAGTTTACAAGTGAACAGGCTGATAAAGTTAACATGGGCGTAGTGATACGAGTGGGGAGAGACAATACGCGAATGCGAAATACACTGCTGGATGTTTCGTGGACAACTGTTTTGGACGCAAATATATCACCTTTCTAACAAATGTTTTG
This sequence comes from Paratrypauchen microcephalus, assembly GCA_036785185.1. NCBI lineage: Eukaryota > Metazoa > Chordata > Actinopteri > Gobiiformes > Gobiidae > Paratrypauchen > Paratrypauchen microcephalus. The sequence continues at coordinate 3,235,552 of JAVJIX010000020.1, forward strand.
TTTTGAGAAGAAAAACAAGCTTTATTTCATGTTCCAGGGAAGTTACCGGACCTACTTACGTGGGCTCCAGAAAGCGAGCCGAACCAGGAACAGCTGAGAGTGTCAGAGGTAAGCCGCTGTCAACACACGTAACTTTTAGAAGGAAACCCATACAGATTAACATAAAAAAAAACAACGCACTATCCCTTTAAGGCATCGATGAAAGGCTTGGTATTTTCAAATTTTACTAATATGACAAAAGTAATATTCACTGATCCAGGGATGAAAGAGTTCCGTTTTTTAGCGGATCTCCGCTTTTTTTTTCAGCCATGGGGTAATTTTTTTTTTTTTTTTTTTAATATCTGTGCAAATTCGTTGAGAAAGATTTTGGGTGTATATATATGTATAGTTGTGTTTCGGGTCGCCAACCGTCCCTTGAAAAACAAAATCGTCCCGTATTCAGAACAAAAGTACGTGTATCTCGTATTAAACTTTGTATTAAACTTCGGGCTGCGCGAGCCCGTGTCTGGAGCCGCGGACTGAGCGAGTGAGCGCAGCTCTTTCTCAACAGCGTGTACCATTGCGTGTACACAGGTTAAACTTTATAAAACATCCTATACCTCATCCTACCTGCCCGTGCCTCACAACGCGTCGCTCCTCGCTTTTTCACCTGCGCCTTTTAGCACGCATAAGCTCCTCCTCAATGCGCTCTGATTAGACGAAGTGCAAAGCAAAAACAAATCCAATACATACTACTAGTAGGCCTACCTGTTAATAAAGTGTGGGGTTTTTTTTGTACTTTTATGTACAGTTTTACTTTATTGCTAACATATAGCATATAGAAATCCAAATTTCAGAAATTTAAATTTTTCCCGCGGGGGGGGACTTTCCGCTTTTTTCATAATTGGCCACTTTCATCCCTGCTGATCTTAATGTCTTAAAAAAAAAAAAAAAACACTATCCCTTTAAAATAATTAGATCTATATTTGATTAAAATGTGATAACTTGCACACCCCCAGTTTCCTGTATCACAACTGTTGGGTGTAGAGCCAATTTGCGAAGCACCAGCAAAACTCATTTAACATTCACACTACGTTTGGGTCCATGTTTTATTAATAATACATATTATTATTCTCTGAACAGGCTCAAAGGATGCAGCGTGCTCCAGCCCCTGAAGACAGCACCTTAGCCTTTCACTGACCTTCACCACCTCAAATGCACCACTATGTAAAAATCAGCTGATCAGCTGCTGCTATTTTGATAAATCATGACACAAATCTGAAATGGATAACCAGGATGAGCATTTGAAGCACTATTTCTATTAAACTGTAATGTCCAGTCATAATATTATTTTGCTATACAAGTTGTCTCAGATTTAATATTATTTTAATCAGATTGTTAAGATAATTTTTCAATTAGTAATGAAGAATAGATATAATAATGTAATCATTCTTCCATCATTGCCAGTCTGTGCCCTCTTCCCCTGTGAGCCCATGAAACGGTCTGCCCATGTTTTATATTCAGTCACTGTGATTTGCAGGGCACAGAGCTTATCTGCTCCTACACAAGCAGCTGTAGCTACAGTGGGCACTGTCTGAGCTATCTACTCTAATGAAATGTGTTTGTGTGTTTGGCAGCCTGCATCGATTGTGAGCGGTGTGCAGCAGTTTGTCCTGCGCTGGTAGCCGACTGTGCTCCTGAACCTGCAGCGCGTCAGCAGCTCTCCGCAGAGGAGGGGTGGATAAATAAAGCCATAAAGGATGCTTTGAGTCCAGCTAAGGTGCAGAGGGGGCTCATTCAAACAGGCCCCTGGCTGTTGGGCGCTGCAATGCAGAGGAGAAGGGGTGCTGCCGGCAGAGGAGGGGGTGTGGCGGGACAGCAGAGCGGTGCACGTACCCCAGCCTCTCTCCTGTGGCTCTGAGGGTCTTGCTGCAGCATGGAGAGCCCAGGAGGGCTCGGGGCACACCAAGAAGAGCTATAACATCAGCCTGAGCTCTCTCTGTGGAACAGTGCTGGAGGTGGGGGCTCATTCATGTCCCAGGACAGTGCTGGGAGACAGGGGAGGAGCAGGGGCCGGCGTGAGTGTGAGTGCTGGAGGGGGGTATTTTGGGATGTGGGATCTCCTGAAACCAGTGCTGGAATAAAGATGTAGTGTACACTGCTGTAGGAGGGACAGAACAAGGAGAGAGCTGTGCTGTCAGAGGAGAGCAGAGGGCAGGACGTCCCAGCTTCAGCCACCGAGCTGGACCACTGAGAACAGGGGGGGCCAGCGCACACGGTCCATCGGGTCAGGAAGGTAAGATTTCTTTAATTGTTTAAGGTCAAAACAATCAAATTGTACATTCACATTTCAGCAAGATTATGTATTTAGATGTGTATTATATAGATAGATATGTATTATAGATATGTATTTAGTATAAAGACTGCATAAATGGTTAAGACTGCAAAAAATGCAGAAATGTTATCTATAACAAGACTGGTTCCATAATAAACTTTTTATTATTATGTTGACTTTTATCTGACAAAATGTCTCTCTATGGTTCCTTCACAATGGTCCATTTGGTTATATTGGTTAGTCAGAACAAACCTTCACATTTGTGCTTGGAACTGGACTATTGACTGCCTTCAGACATGAACCAGTGATGTTCTGTTTTAGAAGTTTTAGAAATAGTCTCTATCAGGCAGTAGCCTTGTCTATTAAGAGCTAATATTCATTAAATGTAGTTCACCAAGATATTAAGTGAGTACAGAGTAGGCGCCCTGTGCCGGCAGCACAGAGACTTCAGTGTAGACTGAAGCAGGATCCAAAGGTTATTTTTGACACAGTGACTTTAATATGCATTTTGGAGGGATAATATTGCATTTTTTCTATGACCTCCTTTTTGGTTTGAAACAAGCAGCAGTGTCATAGTCTGAGAGCATTGTCACTGTGTCCAAAGAAAACTCTGTTGGCTGTTTGGTTTTCCATGGCATCAGAGCTGGGCCTGGCACCAGTGCCTCAAACACAAACGGTCACACCTCACTCAGCTCCAGTCCAAAGACTGCAGCAAACACTTGGGGAGTTGAACACTTTTGTGGGCAGACACCCCATTTCCTTGATGATGTCATAGTCCTGTGTGTGTAACTGAAAGTTTATCCTGTCACTGGAACCAAATCCCTCTAGTGGTGGTTTACCTCTACCCACTGTTAGTAATACAGTAAAGTACAGTAATCGGCCAATTATGCTATAATTCAATTATAAATATACAGTCCTGTCAAGCCTGTCAAGAATCTTTTAACATTTCCATTTTAAAAGAGGAGATCAAAAACTATTTAAATGCATTTATTAGTTTCAAGATGCAAAAATTAAGTAGATGTGTCCAACATGTTACAGCATGTCAGAATAATGAACATTCCTATTGGCAAACAGTGATCTGGTACAGTTTTTGTAGCACTAATCTTAATGTAACACTCTTGACCATAGAAATCTGTGTGGGGTCTGGGATCTTAAGAGGTGTGATTGATCACTGGTTCACTTTTTGTACTCTACAGCTCACCTCTGTTGCTCCCTAGCCATAAAAACCAGTGGAGCAAGCACAACATTATAAAGACCCAAATTACAAAAGTTAGGTTGAAATCATAAATCATTTTCATTTTAATTTGATTGCATTTTAGTAAAATTACAAATTCCCTACTTAGTTATAAGTACTTTTTTGAACTGATATTACTTGTGTTCTTTGCCATTTTATCACTCAACTTCCTGGACATTTGTAAATATCGCCAGCTTAATTGTTGCCATCACTGCTGCTGCAGCCCAGACACGGTGAGAGAGCAGAGAGAAATTTCATGAATGAAAGGACAGGATTGTTCGTATCTCTGCAGCTTTTAAGCCTAGTCTTCAATTTGAGCTATTACCTAGAGTGACTGAAGGGGAGTGCCAGAGGAGCTGATGGAGCCAGGATAGGACATTTTTACTACTTTGGTTGAACTACTATTTATTTTTATTTATTCCTTCTTACTATAACCAAATATGAAGTAAATATCTCCTAATAATTTTGCTTACAAAATGATTATTATTATGTCAAAATTAAAGTATAGACCTACCTTCATGATGTTCTCTACAGGATATGAACCCTAATCATGCCATTTGTCTTTGAAAATAAATTTGCCATTCATTCTTACGTCCCAAACTCAAAACAAAATACTATCTGGCTAATATGCAATACAGTGCATAAGCAATTAATTATTATTATCATATAAATATATTATATATATTATAAATATATATCATCTTCAAGGGGGTCCTTAATACTGTAATTTTTTTTTTGTTACTTAGTGGTGGCTGACCTGTATTTTCATATATGTGTGTGTGTGTGCGTGCGTGCGTACGTGCGTGCGTGCGTACGTGCGTGCAAATGAGGTGTTTCAGACAGTTTTACATGAGCAAAACAGGAAATGACACTTAGGTAAAATGAAGGCGTACAGACACCCTTTATGTCATCATAGAAGAGAATAAATAAGACAGCTTTCTCCCACATGTGTATGCGTATATAAACCTCCACTATTAATGTATTATACAGTCATAGTTTATTTTACAAAGAATTAATAGAAAGCAACATGTAGTTAAAAACATACATAACTTTTTAAGGTTATAGTCTATGCATTCCCTCGTTCATTCAGGAGTGGTCCATTGTATTGTATTGTATTGTCCTATACTATAGGTCATTATGAAGATTTTGGCATCAGACTTTAGTGTACTGACATTATTGTTTCACAAAAATTCTTAAGTTTAATTTTATATGTCTTCTCAGATGCCCTCTCGCTGCAGAAATGCGGTGAACATTGTGATTACCACTCTCTTTGCAGCAGTGGTCCTGTTCACCATCCTGCTGGCCTATGTGACAGGTTTGTTGGTTTGTTCAAATTCAAATACATTTCACAGCTTGATGGTGTGTATTTTACTCACAAATGATATATGTACTTGACACATCCTTGTATAGCCATTTAATTCCCTATAGCAGGTACAGTATGTCCAAACTTTTTTCACAGAGGTCCACATATAGAAACATATTAGTAGTGGAGGGCCGCAGATTGTTGATCAGTACAGTGAAACTTTCAGATAGATGCATTTTACATGACTATAACAGAGCCACTGTACCTTATTTTAGGTCTGTATCATAGTGAAATAAGATGTCATTGAGGTTACAGTGATATAAATACTTGGATCCCTAAGGGCTAACAAAAAATGGTCTGAGGGCCAGATTTTGCCCCTGGGCCATAGTTTGGACACCCCTGCCCTATACAGTTGTATCATGTTAATTTGAGAATCCTAGTATAATAACAAAAATAACAGCTGTTTTCTATTAGAGGGGGAAACATTTTATCATTCTTGAAAGCGAAATAGAAATTGTGCCTGCCTATTTCATTATGTTTTTTCTAACTGTGCCCTTGTTTTCTGAAGGATACCAGTTCATCCACACTGAGCAGCACCACCTGTCCTTCGGCCTGTATGGGGCCTTCCTCTCCATGCACCTCCTCCTGCAGAGCCTATTTGCCTTCCTGGAGCATCGCCACATGAGGGCCCCAGCTCGCCCCCAGCACCTGCGCCGCACCGTTGCCCTGTGTATCGCCGCCTACCAGGAAGACCCTGACTACTTGAGAAAGTGCCTGCGCAGTGTCCGCCGCATCTCCTTTCCTGGACTCAAGGTGGTGCTAGTGGTGGATGGGAACAAGCCCGAGGACCGTTATATGATGGACATTTTCCAGGAGGTGATGGGCGGGGTGGATCAGGCCGGGAGCATGGTGTGGAAGGGGAACTACCACAGCGATGGCAGCGGTGGGGCTGTAACCAACAGAAACACAGTGCACATGGAGGAAGCTGCGAGAGTGTCCCGGCTAGTCAGGGGCTGTCGATTCTCCTGTGTCATGCAGGAGTGGGGTGGGAAGAGAGAGGTCATGTACACTGCATTCAAGGCCCTAGGAGACACTGTGGATTACGTGCAGGTACATATAACAGATACAGATTTATTTAAAGTTCCTATATTATGGAAAATTGACTCATGAGCTTTAAGTCATATTATAATGTTGCCTCATCAAAAACATACCTGGAGATGCGCATCGTTTCATTCACACATGTCTGTCTGCATATCCAAAGTTCAAAATGCTCTGTTCCACCAGCACCTTTTACCTATAGTTCAGTACAGACTGGCAATTCCAGGGCTAGTGAAGGTGTATGGAGTTTAAAAACACAGTGGAGCACTTCCTCTATACCACATGACGGCATGGAACCGATGGTGGAACAGAGTGTTTTCTGTTTAAGAGAAGAACTCAGACTTAATACACAGGGTTTGTGTTAAATGTGAGTGAATGAACCAAAACATAACTCAGGATCTGTTTTTGAGGAAACAAAATAGTGTAATATAGGCCTTTTAATTATAATTGCCATGAACAATTGTCAAATACAGTACTCATTTGGTGGTGGTAGCTCAGTTGGTAGAGATATTTGCCCATGAATCTTAAGTTCGCTGATTCGAACTCTGCTAATTGCTTAAATTAAACGGATTTCTCTCTCCTTGAAATTATGGTTTTGGAACTTCTGGTAGGGGCGGTCTTGACATCTCTTGCAAAAGGACAATAGAGTGAATTCATTCTATTGATGCTGTTTATAATCGTACTTTTTTGTCTGTGTGAGGAAGCTGTGTCCTTGCTGTGGGTAAGGTCACATTAGCTGACCCCTGATGTGCAGTGGGGGGTGGACAGCTGCAAGCTCTGTCAACGGCCCCTCATTTACCTGATGGATCTGTCCTTATTTCAGGTGTGTGACTCGGACACAGTGCTGGACCCCGCCTGCACTATAGAGATGCTGAAAATAATGGAGGAAGACCCAATGGTGGGAGGGGTCGGGGGAGACGTACAGGTAAATTCTGCTTTTTTGAACAAGGCCAAACCAGTCAGTGTTGTATGAAATGTTAAGTGTAGTAATAAGTAGGTAGTTGTGCCTGGTAATGACATAAGACAGTGGTTCCCAAACTTTTTGTAGTTATGTACCCCCTGAGAGTTTTGATCACTTTCACGTCCCCTACTGCAGTGCACTTCAAGATATGTCTGTTGATTCTGAACACATATTAGGCCTATATACAGTAATAGTTGGAATATTTGTAATTATATCAAAACAACTGTAATGGTAGATTTTTCTATGTTCTAGATACTGAACAAATACGACTCATGGATCTCCTTTCTGAGCAGTGTGCGTTACTGGATGGCCTTCAATATTGAGCGTGCATGCCAGTCATACTTCGGTTGTGTGCAGTGCATCAGTGGTCCTCTGGGCATGTACCGAAACTCGTTACTACAGCGCTTCCTGGAGCCCTGGTACCATCAGACCTTCCTGGGATCAAAGTGCAGTTTCGGAGACGACCGCCATCTCACCAACCGGGTTCTGAGTTTTGGCTACAAAACCAAATACACAGCTCGTTCACAATGTCAGACTGAAACACCAACACAGTACCTGCGCTGGCTCAACCAGCAGACCAGATGGAGCAAATCATACTTCCGCGAATGGCTCTACAATGCCCTCTGGTTTCATAAGCACAGCCTGTGGATGACTTATGAGTCTGTGGTGACAGGATTCTTCCCTTTCTTTTTGGTAGCTACAGTGATCCACTTGTTTTATCGGGGAAGACTGTGGAACATTCTGCTCTTCCTGCTAACAGTGCAGCTGGTGGGCATGGTCAAAGCCACGTACGCCTGCTTTTTACGAGGCAGCTTAGTCATGATCTTCATGTCCCTCTACTCTCTCCTCTATATGTCCAGTCTGTTACCAGCTAAAATCTTTGCCTTGCTCACCATTAACAAGGCGGGTTGGGGCACTTCGGGTCGCAGGAAGATAGTGGTGAACCTGATTGGGGCTGTGCCTGTCACTGTCTGGGCTCTGGTGCTGCTGGGGGGAGTGGCCTACACCATTTACTGTGAAACCCAGGAGCCCTTTAGTGACACAGAGAAGGCCTTGTTGATATCAGGAACAGTATTATATGGGTGCTACTGGATTATTTTACTGGTCCTCTATTTGGCAATTGTAGCCAAGAGGTGTAATAAGAGAGAAGAGCAGTATCAGCTGCCATACACAGAAGGATAAACCTAGTGTTGAGACCAACAGACTCTACCAGCAGGCTCAGGCCTTGCAGCAGCAGGACTAAAGTCCACTCTGTGAGCCGCAGGTACTCGCGGCTTCATGTGGTGCTAAGAAGCGAAGAGGAACAGGTCTCTGCTCCAGGATAGGAAATGGGGCCAAACAGCACCCCTGTTTGTTTTGTTGGTGCTTCAAACACAGAGCCAAATACAGTGGCTATGAGTGGTTTATGCACAAGCTCTTCTGAGTAGTAAGACATGGTATAAAACTGTGATGAAATAGGACAGTGTAGTCAATGACAAATCAGTGGAATTTATCTTAGTGTGAACAATCAGTCCAAATGACAATCTTCACAGTTGGTCATTTTGTCAGGGCAGCTTGAGTTAAGATACATCCACTCTTAGTAAATTAACATACTTTGCTTTGTTCATTCATTGAATTTGAACACTTCAGTTTATGACAAGTCAAAATCTGTATTCCTGTTACTTTAACTATAATTTGGCCTTTATTACTGCTCTGCATGTACGTAACCAAATTGACCAATCACAAATTTTACCAACTTGAGTTGCTTCAGTGGGACTAAACACCTCAACTCCACCCACAACCAAAATTTAAAACGGTAGACTGTGGAGTGTTTAGTCCCACTTTAACTTTTCTATCTCTGTCTTTCTTTAAATCTTAGTTTTGTTGAATTCTCAGTGTTATTGAATTGTGCAACGTTCAGAATTCAATGAATGTTATTTATTTATTTAGATATAAATTAATGAAAGTTGTTGTCAATGCACTGCAAAAGTAGTACTTGTATGTCCATACAAGCTGTAAATAATATCGGACCACTGCTCCTCATGCTCTAAAGGTACTACAATATTTTTTTAAATCTGTGAAAATACAGCCTTGTCAATGGCAATGTTCCTCTATGAGATCAAGCTTAGAGATGAACATGGATCTCTCTACACTTTCCTTAGCAGTATTTTAATGTGTCCACTGCCAGCCAAGATTGAATAAAAACAGTTACAGACAGCACCTGCCAGTGTGAAAGTATTAAATATCACAGTTTAGTATTATTCTACTTTTCAGTGTTGCATTGATAATTGAGCTATTCTTTGGGTGCTTTTAGGTCTCAAAACAAGCAGAAAGGTCTCTGGGTTCACAGCCTTGATACTTTGTTTATTTATTAGTGATAAGTTGTAATTGGTTGATAACTGATTTTAATTCTGCAAATATGCTAATTTCCATCTCCCATTATAATCACTGTGGACATTGGGTGCATACTATTGTGAAATTGCACAAATCATGTTTTATGATTTGGATAGTCCAGCTTTTTAAACATGTGTGGTGCTGAGACAATTACTGTACATCATCAATCTGTCTGTTTTACATATTGTCAATTTTATAAACAGAAAGGTGCCAAATCATGCTTTGTAGCAATACAGGATTTTTAAAGAACTGTTTGTGTCTTTTAATCTACAATGTGTATAACAGAGTTTAATAAAAAAAAATAATTAAAAACTCATTTATATTATTGATCCATCAGGGTTGAGTTTGTTTGGGATTCACTTAAAGGTACATTTTGTTACTTTTCTGGTGGTCTGCCAAATGCTTTTCTCCTTGGAATTGTTATTACTTTGTCTGGAATGCTTTACATGGTATTAAACCTTTCTATCTTCATGGAGACCAAACCAGATCAGGTCACAAGTCAGATCTGTGGAGAGTCAACCCTGCTACCAGTCAGAATACCTGTTTTTCTAGGTATTTTTGAGCAATAAAACCGCTGTAATTAAATAAATAAATAAATAAATAAATAAAGTAAGGTAGAGCTGTTTAATGTCATGCTGTGGAACATTTCAGGTAGAGCAATGACATCTCCATAGAAACAAACAGGTGATGGATCCTCCACCAGAAAAGTGACACAATACGCCTTTAACATGAAAACAGTCAAGTTGTGCAGAGACTATAACTAATAAGAGATCACCAATAAGCCAGCAGAAGACAGGCATTTCAGTGTATGCATCATATGTAAGCCATTTATGTTAAAGGATGTCCAGTTGATCTTGTGTGTGTAGATTCTAACACTATAGATGACGGAGCGGAGTCGAACAGAAAGGAGGAAAGAGACAGACAGACTAAATGTCAATGTATTCATATCAAGCTTATCTGAATCTGGTATGAATGGAGTGATTGTGTCTAAAAAGGAAGGTATTTTTAATGAGCCAGAAAATGTCCAGTAGCTGAGCATGACACAAGGCTTTCTTTAGAGCCTAATTTTACAAAGAAATATGACAGGATGGGTATTATTATTTAATATAGTTTTATGGTTCATTTATTCATTATATTTAGCTGTTAGGTGAAAATACTGCAAATGTCTGTCAAATGCTTATCCCCATAGAAATGTTATTGCTTTGTCTGAAATGTTTCACAGTATGGCTATCATCATGGTTACTGGTCAGATCTGTGGAGAGGCTCAGTCAGAATGCCTGTTTTTCTGTGTATTTTGGAGTAATAAAACCACAAGTAATTGAATAAATGCAAGGTAGATGTTTAATGTCAGCTGTGGAACATTTAATGCAAAGCACTGACATATCCATAAAAACAAGACGGTGATGGACCCCCAACCAAAAAGTTACACAATGCACCTTTAATGGACAATTTCAGTGACTCCCATTTCTTTGGGAATGGGAGCTAATAAAGTAGCACAAAAAGCCTGGATATGTAATGGTTCAGAATTAAAGCCATTTCCCTGGTAGATATATAATATGGACAAGGAGCAAGGATATAAAATATAAAACAAAATTTGATCTAAATTTGTGCAGAGCTGCTGCTTTAGAAGGTTAAATCCACATGAATGGCCCCTTTACACAGAGTGAACTAACAGGCACGCCTTTCACTGCTGGGGTTACACCTCAACATCGGACCCACCTTCCTTAAACACATACTGTAAGCTCTAAAATGTAAAGTTTGTGTTTAGGGAAATGCCTGACACAAAATAAATTATAAGAACACAAATTAAGCACAATTTCTTTTCATAATTGCAGCTAATAGCATTTAGGGTGCATATTGAGTAATGGTTTTACTTATTTAAAATAATGGCAGTCTTGAAATAAAATATAGAAATAATATAAACCAATTAACAAACTGGAAGATTTAAGTGAAGGTTCTAAATATATTCCTGCTTGTTAACAAATACACAAGTAGCTGTCAAAATGTTTTATTCATTTCAGGGAGAATATATTTATGTATGTGTGTTGTCTTTCAAATGCAATAAAACTATTATACAATATACAAATGAACATTCATGCAAAAATCTCTGTTACAAAGTCCATGAAGACTCTTCCTACTTGGACTTCCTAAACTTTGAATATGAATCATGTCCACTCTTTCGCCTTCTGTCCACTGGAGCTTACACCTTTTTGGGCACATTGGTAATGATGGGTTTGGGTCGTGTTTTGAAGATAAGTTTCTTCTTGATCAAAGCGGTCACAGAGTATGTTGTGGAGCTGGGGGCCTGTAGTTCTGTCTCCATGGCTTCAGAGGCATCATCATCCATTTCCTGGGAGTGCCCAGGGTGCTTGATGAGAACCGCAAACGGCTTCTCAAGTTTGACATGTTTCCCATACAGGATGTGATGGCCAACTATGAGCACTGGCACCCCCTGGTGGAAACAAGACAAAGAGCAGATGGTGAGTTCTGAACTTCCAATATGTTAGGCACAAAATAAAAGATGTAAAACAAGTTATTTGTTTTTTTCTGCATTTGTCTGCTTGCCATTTGGTGAGTAGAATTATTGGTATGGCTAGTTTCAGCTTGGCGTTTTCAGCTTTCAGTGGATATGAAGAAGAAGAAGCAACTTTATTGATCTCACACTGGAGAAATTCTTCCTGTTATCAGGAGCAGTGGGCAGCACATTACTGCGCCCGGGGACCATCTCCATGATCTTCTTGCTTTGGCTTGGTCAGGATCTAAGCTGGAGGATTTTACCTGGTGCATGTTTTGGGTTGATGGGGGAAACCCATCCAGACACGGGGAGAACATGAGAAAGGCCCAGGCGACCCGGGGATCGAACCCAGACCATGCATGCAAACTCTACACAGAACGCACACAGAAAGGCCTGGGCGACCCGGGGATCGGACCCGGAACCTTCTTGCTGTGAAGCATGAGCGCTAACCGCTCAGCCACCGTGCCAGATAGTCACCTGTTTAGATAAACACAAACAGTACAGTAGACGGGCCGACCGGCCTCAAGGGGGCTATATTGTGTTTTCGAGGACTCGAAAAATCCGACCTTGACCCGGATGTGCGGTAGGGGTGGGTATTGGCAAAGAAGTCACGATTCAATTCGAATCACGATTCATATGCCACGATGCGATACTATCACGATGCATCACGATACTTGAATTATTGCGATGCATTGCAATATATTCGACATACTTCAGTGAAAATGTACCCAAAAAAAAGAGGATAACTTAAATATCAGTGGCTGTGTATCTGGGTAGTGTCTTCAATTGATACATAACTCTGAGCAACTCAATTCATAACTGAATTTATTGAATAACAAAAACAAATAAATGATAAAAGGAGAAATTCAATTTGTCAACTGGACAAAGTTTGTTTGGTCGGAAACGTTTCGGCGCTCATCCGAGAGGCTTCGTCAGAGCTGACGAACTTTGTCCAGTTGAAAAATTGAATTTCTCCTTTTATCATGGATTCTACCTGGACGACTGAGGGACTCTTCACGCAAAAACAAATAAACCAAACCAAGAACAAAAAAAGTGCATAGGATGTGCATAGGATTTTTTCTAAAACAAAAAAATGATGTTCAAACATTTGCCATTTTGGAGGTAGCTACCATCATAAGAAACAATACCCTTTCACAAAGAAAAAAGTGCAAAGGATTTATAAAAAAAACAAAAACTAATAATTAATTAATGTATTTATTAATATTTATTAAATTATTAAATATTAATTAATAATAATCAATTTTTGGCATCAAGAATCGATGCAGTATATTATGAAAGTTAGTATCGCGATGCATTGTCATGACGATTATTTTTCACACCCCTAATGTGCAGCTATGTTGGAGATATTTCTCATTCAAAGTAAATGCACTTATAAAGCAACCGTGCAGAAAAATAAAAAAAATCAAAATTTTGCAATAAACCTTCCACATCGGAATCCAAAACTTCTGATACAGTTGACCAGTTATATAGAGCAGTGTTTCCCAACATTTTTTGTCTTGTGTACCCCCTGAGCCTTTTTGTCATACCTCAAGTACCCCCCTCACTCGATCCCCGGGTCGCCCGAGCCTTTCTGTGTGGAGTTTGCATGTTCTCCCCGTGTCTGGGTGGGTTTCCTCCGGGCACTCCGGTTTCCCCCACCAACCCAAAACATGCACCATAGGTACCTCCAGCTTAGGTCCTGACCAAGCCGAAGCAAGAAGATCATGGAGATGGTCCCCGGGCGCCCTAATGTGTGTGCTGCCCACTGCTCCTAATATATGTATATATATATACAGTGCCGTGAAAAAGTATTTGCCCCCTTCCTGATTTCTGTGTTTTTTGCATATTTATCACTCAAAACATTGTCAGATCATCAAACCAATTTTAATATCACACAGAAACAACCCAAGGAAAGACAAAATTCAGTTTTTGAATGATGATTCCATTTATTAGTGCACAAAAAAAATCTAAACCTATCTGGCCCTATGTGAAAAAGTAATTGCCCCCCCTTGTTAAATCACAAACTAACTGTGACTAACCACAGTTTTGAGAAAACTTAGTTCAGTTCTACATGCCACACCCACACCTGATTGTCACCACCTGTGTTGAATCAAGAAATCACTTAAATAGTTCCTGTCAAACAAAGTGAAGTTGGCTACAACATCTCAAGAACAAACACATCATGCCACGATCCAAAGAAATTCAAGAACAAATGAGAAAAAAAGTGATAGAAGTCTATAATTCAGGAAAAGGTTACAAAGCCATTCCCAAAGCTCTGGGGCTCCAGCGAACCACTGTCAGAGCCATTATTCAAAAATGGAGGAAACTGGGAACAGTTGCAACCCTTCCCAGGAGTGGTCGACCAACTAAGATTACTCCAAGAGTGCGACGACGGCTCATTCAGGAAGTCACAAAAGAACCTAGACGCACATCGAAAGAACTACAGGCCTCGTTGGCCTCAGTTAAGGTCAGTGTTCATGACTCCACCATTAGAAAAACACTGGCCAAAAATGGCATCCATGGAAGAGTTCCCAGGAGAAAACCACTGCTTTCACAAAAGAACACAAAGGCTCGTCTCACCTTTGCCAAAAAGCACCTTGATGACCCTCAAGACTTTTGGAGAAACATTTTGTGGACCGATGAGTCTAAAATTGAACTTTTTGGAAGGTCTGCAGCCCGTTTCATCTGGCGTAAAAATGGCACAGCATTTGATAAAAAGAACATGGTGCCCACAGTAAAGCATGGTGGTGGCAGTGTGATGGTCTGGGCCTGCTTTGCTGCCTCAGGACCAGGACAACTTGCTGTGATTGACGGAAAAATGAATTCTGCTGTTTACCAGAAGATCCTGAAGGAGAATGTCCGGCCATCAGTTCGTGCCCTCAAACTCAAGCGCTCTTGGATCATGCAACAGGACAATGATCCAAAACACACCAGCAAGTCCACCTCTGAATGGCTCAAAGAAAACAAAATTAAGGTTTTGGAGTGGCCAAGTCAAAGTCCGGATTTAAATCCGATTGAGATGCTGTGGTGTGACCTTAAACGGGCAGTTCATACAAGAAAACCCTCCAATATGGCAGAATTGAAACAATTCTGCATAGAAGAGTGGGCCAAAATCCCTCCCCAGCGGTGTGAAAGACTCATCACCAATTATCGCAAACGTTTGGTTACAGTTATTGCTGTCAAAGGAGGCTCAACTGGCTATTAGATTAAGGGGGCAATTACTTTTTCACATAGGGCCAGATAGGTTTAGATTTTTTTTGTGCACTAATAAATGGAATCATCATTCAAAAACTGAATTTTGTCTTTCCTTGGGTTGTTTCTGTGTGATATTAAAATTGGTTTGATGATCTGACAATGTTTTGAGTGATAAATATGCAAAAAACACAGAAATCAGGAAGGGGGCAAATACTTTTTCACGGCACTGTATAGGATGGGTTAAAATGCAGAGAAGAATTTCTCCAGTGTGAGATCAATAAAGTTCACTTCTTCTTCTTCTTCACTCATACGTGTTGATAATTCTCCAAAAGTAGAACGGATTATTAAATGAAAATCATTTTATTTCATCTCCTTAATTTGAAAATTTAATTCTCAGGCATTTTCTCACTTTTCTTTAACTCAAATTTATTCAAATTAGAATAAAAAAAAAAAAAAAAAATCTCCCCCTGCGCCTGGCAGCGACACTACCGAGTACCCCCTGCAGTGTGCAAGAAGATATTCATATGAGATGAATTCAAGTTTGTTCAGTGACAGCGGCGATTTGTCGATTCTGCTGCTGTAAGCTGTCCCGATATTGTGAACTACCTGGTCTTCTCCCCAAGCCCTTATACAGCACAAGACTTTAAGAGCTATAAAGGTCTGGAGGCCGACAACCAGTTTGTTTGTGGCTGGATATGAGAGCACAAAGTACGGAAAATTGGAGACAAGCATATTCTGATGGCAAAGGTAGGCATACTTATATTACATGTGTAACATCTTTAAGTACAAGTATATTGCTTTTTATTGTTCATGTTTTGCTAAGATTAAAATATTAACATTGTCTTTTCGCCTCTGTCGCCTCCTTTACTACTACTTTAGGTAAACGATAGAACTGCAGGTGTTTTTCTCTCTCTCAGTTATTGTGACAGCCTAGGACCCAACAAAAGTAACCATTTTTCTTTTTACTTGATGGCATAAGTGCAATGTTTGTTTCCTTTCGAGTATCTCCGACATGGCTGACTTCCGGATTATGACGTCACGTGAAAACACACTATAGGCGCAGCTATGTATTAGTTCTTCGTACCTCTTTGGTGTAGAGCAGATCTCCCATTACATTCCCTGCCAGGCCGGCGTTATGGCGGGACACCATCTCCCCCTGCAACTCCACCAGTAACCACTCAGGAGGCTTACTCGCATCCTCGCTGCCTCTGAAAACACAAATGTTATGAATGGAAATTGTGGGATTAATACTAGAATAGCTATAGCTAGCCAAGTGCTCCTTCAGAAATGTGCTTTACCATCCATAAGAATGTTATAAAATGTCCTTTAAGTTATGTCTGTGTGATTTCTGACTTGTCCAGGTGGAATCCATAGAAAGAAATTAATTTTAAAAAACTGTCCAGTTAGCTTAACATTATTTTGCTTCTGCATAAACATAAACTATTATTACAAATGTATGAGTCAGTAGAACGTATACTTACCCGTTTATCATCTTATTCATACTTTTAATCTAGAAACAAGCAAGTTCTTACCTTACTATTATTTGAACCATTCCTGTCAAAGACCAAAAACATCCAACTCACTTCGCGCCAGATGCTTATTTTGCATCATGACGCACTTCCGCTTTCTTTACGTCTTTCTCTTCCGGTTCAAATGTCCTCAACGTGGCTCCTGTGTGTTTTTTCTCGCGTGTGGGACCTGGAGAAACAACTATAAATTAGTAAAACTAACTGCGTTTATAGTAGAGCTAGTTAAAATTGTATATTCCCGCTTCGTTGGCTATAATGTCAAAGTTATTCTAAAAAGGTGTAAACTCGGGCTCATTGTTTGTAAATCACACTTACAGCTGGAGTTGAGAACCACCAGGGCACCACCGTGTCTTTCCTGGACACAGAAGATGGGTGACTTCAAAGTGCACCGGGTCCGGTTTTTCGAGTACATGCCCAGTGGGATCCGAGCCATGGCATTTAACCGAAACACGGAGCGACTGGCCGTGGCCCGAGATCTGGGGTCTGTGGAGCTCTACAACTTCACTGATAACTACTGCCAAGAAAAGGTAACAACACTGTCTCACCTTTCAGTCTGTTTGTAATAATCAGTGTCAAACGCTATTATTAGGACTAAATTACCAAACTGTCATTACCGTGCATTTTTATGTTTATATTTTTATGTTTATAACAAGTACTGTCTGATCTGTGTGCCAGGTTATCCCGGGACAGGACGGCCGGTCAGTAGAGGCTCTGTGCTGGGTTCACTCTCGGCTCTTTAGTGGTGGTTTGTGTGGACTGATCACAGAGTATGACTTGAACAACCTGAGACCGAAGTACACAGTAGAGGCTTACGGTGGATCTGTCTGGAGCATCAGCTGCAACCTCCAGGGGAACCTGCTTGCAGTCAGTGGAGAGCTATGCATGTATTTGACCTGTTAAACATGTGCTTTAATGTAATATGCTTGTTTCAGGTTGGTTGTGAAGATGGGACAGTCAAAATTTTTGAAGTACTGGATGACAGAATTCAATTTCAAAGAAATCTGGACAGACAGAAGGGTAATATAAACCTAAGCCTGTTACAAGAACAATGTTATGACTTTGATATTATAATCTTAAAGGAGAATTAACGTTTCTTACAATCTGAGCCTTATTTCGGTAGTAAAACAAGTTGTTTTACTCACCCATAGCACTTTGGTGTCATATGGAGCCTTTCCGGAGATGTTTTAGATTAGCGATCTCCGTAATGTGAGTTCTCGGGGCAAATGTTTGCAGTCTCCAAATAACCCAAACTTTAGCACTTTTCAAATCATAGAAGCTCAATGTCTTAGTCTACGCTTTCGTTTGAGTCAAAAGTGGCCTGTAATCTGAGATTTATCCATAGTTTCGAGTAGATGAGGACGCTAGTGCGCATGTGCGGAGTCACATCTTATTTCGCTCTCAGCTCTCGGGACCCAAACATGAAAAGCAAATCTGTAAATTATGGATAAATCTCGGATTACAGGCCACTTTTGACTCAAACGAAAGTGTAGACTAAGACATTGAGCTTCTATGATTTGAAAAGTGCTAAAGTTTGGGTTATTTGGAGACCGCAAACATATGCCCCGAGAACTCGCGTTACGGAGATCGCTAATCTAAAACATCTCCGGAAATGCTCCATATGACACCAAAGTGCTATGGGTGAGTAAAACAACTTGTTTTATTAAAAACGTTAATTCTCCTTTTAAGGGATAGCTCGGTTTATTTGATGTGAATCTATATGGCATCCCCTTCAGCAGTGTCGTGCATTAACACTGACTTACCCCTGACAGTGTCCTCTGAGCAGAGTTCTGCCCCGGTTCTGGCGCTGACGAAAGTAGGTCCGGCAAGTTAGCGGGGACAGTTAATAAAGCTTGTTTTATATTTGTCCAAAAAGTGATGTATTTGCATCACAAAACAGTTGTTCAACAGTCTAATTCGCTTGGTGCTATTTTATCTTGTGTCGTATCACTGCACGCTTATTATTATTATTAGCCTGTTCACTTGTAAACATCGCCACTTACAAGTGAACAGGCTAATCATAATAATAGGCGCGCAGTGATGGGGATGATGGAAGGGGATACCATACAGATTCACATAAAAAAAAAAAAAAACTATCCCTTTAAAGCTTCACAATTCAACCATACCATTGTTCATATTTTATATCTGAATTATTAAATAACCTGCTATTCATATTCAATATGATTTTGGCTTCGCATTGTAATATTAGAAAAAAAATAAAATGACTTATTTTTTAGGTCGCATCATTTCTGTGAGCTGGCATCCATCTGGGACAAAGATTGCTGCTGGTATGATGGACATGATCCGATTATTTGATGCTGAAAGTGGTAGGTAGACAAGTAATACTAATAATATATTATTGCTTGTGCAGTTTATGAAAATATGAAATAATATATTTTTTCTCAAGGCCATGCCACGCACAGACTGCTGGTTGAGAGAGGTGTAGGTACTGCTAAGAACAGAGAGGTGGTGGTGTGGAGTCTGGCTTATCTTTCTGATGGCACCATTATTAGCGCTGACTCCGCAGGAAAAGTTCAGATCTGGGATGGTCTCACAGGAACACTGATCCGGAGTCACCTCATCACTAAATGGGATGTCCTTGCTTTGTCTGTGGCACATGTGAGTATCTAAACCTTTCTATATTTCTGCTATAGTAAAGGATCATTCTGTAGTAACATTAGTGACAGAAAAGATAAAGTATTAATCTTTGACATATTCTGGCATATTCTTTGTTCAGGACGAGAGCAGTCTAATTGCTGGGACATCAGAAGGCACCGTGGTCCAGTTTCAGTTTCTCTCGTCCTCTGGGGAGCAGGACAAAGAGTGGATCAGAACCAGGACTTTTAAGAACCACTCCCATGATGTCCGGGCCCTGGTCCTAACTGATACAGCTGTTGTCTCTGGAGGTACTTGTGTATTTTTTTACCAAAAAGGTTGCAAAAATGACCTTTACATCTTCAAGAGAAACCTCATGTATCTTAAAATAATTTCAACATTGTTTAGGTGTGGACATGCAGTTGGTAGTGCGCCCCCTGCTGGATAAAGTTGAAAAGAATACACCTGAGGCTGCACTACGCAAAATAGTTTTCCCCCTTGTAAGTTTGTTAACAGCCTTGCTTCAAGACACGCATACATCACTATTACTATTATCATTATTATTTTTATTTGCTTTCCTCACTGTAGAAAAGTTTAGTTAGTTGTGCGAAGAAGGCTGGATTGCTGCTTTTCCAGTTTCCCGACCATCTGGAGGTTTGGAGACTTCAAGAAAGTGAAGGAAGTGGTGAGGCTTTGAATTACAAAAAATATTGATAAGTGTTGAGTGGTCTCATTTATTCTTATCTCTTTCATTATTGCTTGTGCTTTGTTATTAGGGAAACCTGGAGATTGGCTACCAATCAAAAGAGCACCAGAGAAACTGATTCATCTAAAGCGGAAGGTGTGTGCCACATTCACATTATTATTATATTATTATTATATTAGGTATTTGAGATTACGCTACTCGGATGCGATTGCAGCTCAATGCACTGCTGTAGTGTCCCTTGGCAAGCCACTTCACTCGTCTTGCCTATGTATAAATATGGTATGTGCATGAATGATGGTGGTGCTTGGAGGGGCCATTACCACCAGATTAGTTTTTTGTTCAGTTTATTTTAATCCCTTTTGGCATCTGCAGTGTACTGCATCAGCAAGTTTTCCTGTGGTCATTCTAAATAATGTAATTTTACATTTTAGTTACAGTTCACAATCGCATTCAAAATCATTTAGCTAAAAGCAATACAGTACGGGCTTTGACTAAGGCTACGTTCACACTGCAGCCTGAAGTGACCCAAATCCGATTTTTTTTCGCCTCTATGCGACCTGTATCTGATCTTCTAATGACAGTCTGAACAACACAGATCCGATTTTTTTCAAATGCGATCCAGGCCACTTGGATATGTGGTCCTAAATCCGATACATATCCGATCTTTTGGCATGCGACTTCAGTCTGAACGGCCAGGTCGCATTCATCCGACCTGAGTGTGTTTCCTCCAATGAGAGTGGTACAAGTAGGCGTTCACAAATGTGCACAAACGTTCTTCTCGTCATGCGAAAATAGTATATAAACTCCGTATCAGTGAAGCGGCGAAGCAAGTAGCAATCCCACCCCTCCTGCCTGTGTCTCTACACCCACATGTTCCTTTCTGCAGACGTTGCTGCCACTGCCCCACAAAACGCTGTGGCCAAAAACCTTGTCCTTCTCCGTCTCCTCCTTAAAACAAATAAGCTGTACACGTTTTGGCTCCGGTACGAAAGCAACTTTAGGCTACTTCCGTAAACATTGAGCGTGTTCGCTGCGTGTGACGTCATCGTGTCCTCCAAGGCGCATGCGGGACACTTTTGGGGAGTTTAGCGTTCACACTGGAGATCAGGTACAGTGAAAAACTGCCCTTCAGAATGCCTTGTTGAATAATTTTGAGTATTTTGAGTTGAGCATTTTTACTGAAAGGGAGTTTTTGATAGACCATAGGTGTCTGAGTTGTTACAATATTTCTTAAAAAGCAACACTAGTTCTAAAAGCTCAAGTGTCATGTTTGCAAACGACTGCACAATCATGACAAAAAAGTAGACGAAACTAGGCTCTGAATGACAGCTGGGATGATTTGTTTAGTTAAGTATTTTGAACATGTTAGTTGCCAGGCTTCCTTCAGTCTACCTCAGGGCAACTATGGCTATAGAAACCACATGCCAGCACCAGGTGTGGAGTGAGTGAAGAGAGTCTTTCAGTCTTAAAAAAAAACAAAACAAACATAATATAAATCAAATGCATCATTCTGTGTGTGGTCTCCCTAGGGTGAGAATCATATCTGCTCCAGTGCTCTGTCTCCCTGTGGAAGCTGGCTGGCCTACTCCACCATCTCCAGTGTTCGTCTCTACAGATTACAACACAGTGGAAACAACATAAGTATCAGCAAGGTCAGATACAATAAAAGCCAAATTAGAGTGGTACAGGAGTTGTTATTCTTGAACATGATGACAGAATGGTTTGTGTCCCTTCATCTACAGATTTCTAAGCAGCCTAAAATCCTTTGTTCAGCCCATCAGCTCTGCTTCTCCCCCGATTCCACCAAACTCTTTGCCTCCTCAACCCAGTCCTCAGTCATTGTAATGTCCCTCCATGAATTAGAGTGCAAATATGTCCACACTCTGGCACCAAAATCAGGTAACTTCTGCAGCATATTCATCTCATCTGTTACTTTGTTAAATTTCTTTGGCGTTTCAACATATGCCTGTATGCTATTTAGGGTTGCAAAGGAGCGGAAAATTTCCATGGAAACTTTTGCATGGGAATCTTGGGAATTTTCAAATTGGTAACTTTGCACAGAGGTTTTGGGAATTTATGGGAATTATTGCAAGTCATATACCAACATAAATATAAACTAGGGCTGTTAATTAGATTAATTAATTACACCGCAAATTAACGTGTTATAAAAATTAACGCAATTAATTATGAGCGGCAATTCAGTGCACGCACATTTTAAATTTGGAGTGTGGGGCCTTTGAACGGCAAGTTTATTTATAAAAATGTGACGGAGCAGGTCCGTTCCTAAGCCCGTTGTCCCTGGGGAGAGCATGTGAAGATGCGCGCGCCCGTTTCCTTATCTACTGCACTCCGCGCCAAACCCTTTTCAATTCCCCATAACCTCTCCAGCGTGTTCTGCCGTGACTAAGGCTGCACACTTGGAAGCGCCAGTTTTGCCCATCCAAATCGCTAAACCCGATCATTCACTCACCCGCGCGCGGCCGCCTTCTCCCTCCTCCCGCGGTGAGATCTGGTGCGATCTGGCAAACCCGCGGGTTCCGGGGGTCATGTAAGCCATGAGTAATTTGCACAGGCAATTATTCGTATTCTCTGTAGGCTATATTTGAAGCTGTGTATATTATTTATTGACGTTGCATGAAAGCTACTGCGCATGCTCACCAGAAATATTCACCATTTAATAGTGAAATGGTGAAAATTAGCTTTTGAATGAATGTTGTGTAATGTGGGAGGGGGAATGGGGGTATACGGGTAACTCTGCAGCTCTGCCAGCAGTCTTGTCTTGTGTGCATGGAGAGAAAGAGAGCGAGCCAAAGAAAAACTTAGACTTAAAGGGGAAGTCTGCAATCTTTTCACTGTACCACTATAAATCGCACATTTGACACCTTTTTTGCACTGTGGGATGGCACAATAAACCACCTAAAAAAAAATGTATTAAAATGCGATTAATTAGATTAATTACAAATCCTGTAATTAATTAGATACAATTTTTTTTAATCGCCTGACAGCACTAATAAACATTTTATTTTGTCATCAGCAGGTATTATTGTAAAAGGGAAACAATTAAAACACATGACTCATATGATTTATTTGTAAGAAGAACTTTATCAATGAGTATCTCTTTCACTGAACAACAAAACATGAACATTGGCTAAAATGTGTCTTATAATTCAAAATTTAAAATGAAAGAAACTCTCCTCCTGTCCAAAACCTTGAATTCAAAATGTAAAATGAAAGCAGCTTTCCCCTCTGTAAAGTCTTTAATGTCCAAGTCTTTTGTCAATCAAACTATTTACCCAAAGCTTCACAAGCCTGGTTTTTGCATGTTCTCCATTTTGCCAAATACTTTCAAGCTTCTTCCTTGCGTCCAATGTTGTGGAGGATGGCTCTGTGTCAGGCTCAAAGAGCCTGACCTTTGAACGTATGGCCACTAATTTCTCCACTCGCTCATTCGTGAGCCTGTTCCGAACTTTTGAGTGTGTGTTCCCAAATAGTGACCAGTTGCGCTCAGAGGCAGCTGATGTTGGAGGGATTTGGAGAAGGATGGAGGCTACAGGTGCAAGGGCCTCAGATCCACAAAGTCCCTTCCACCGGGTGGATGGAGAAATATGCTGTGTAAGATTGTTGATGTAACTGGCCTCTTACTAGCCCAGAACAGCCGTAGCACCCGAAGGGTCAAACAAAAAAAGGAAGAAAAACTTTGAGCTCTTCACCTTTCTTTTAATTTGGCCACACCATTTGCAGAGTTTGACAGACAGCATCTCCCCATGACAGGCAACCAACACAGTGAAACAAAAAAAACAAAAAAAAACCTTATAAAGCCCAGCCTAAACCACTAAGCCCCAGACACAGGTACCTTTACACATACGAAAACTACCAAATCTATTGCGTGAAAAGTCCCTCAGTCGTCCAGGTAGAATCCATGATAACAGGAGAAGTTCAATTTGTCAACTGGACAAAGTTTGTTTGGTTGAAAACGTTTCGCCGCTCATCCGAGAGGCTTCGTCAGCTCTAATAAGAATACTGGTAAGACACTTGCTTATATCTTGCTGTAGGGAGGAGCTACCTAGCTAACTACTTTCCGGAACTATCTCATTGGTTTCCGTCTTTTGTTTCTCTAACGTCTAGCTAACGATCCCTATTCATCCCTACACGCCTGTTTTTCACACCTCTGGCCCTGACCTGGCTAGCCCTATTGTTTCCCTGTTTGCTTGATCTAGGCTTAACAATGGAATTGTAGATGGGATGCAAATTATGTCTGACTCCACCATTCCTGTTCAGAGAAGGATTCTCTTTTTTGACAAAAATAGCCTCTTTAACTCCCCTCTCAAACCAATTCTTTTCCCTGGCTAAGATCTGAACCTCACCGTACCTGGCCGGCGTGTCGGAAAAACTACAGAGGATTTTCAGACAATATGAAATCCCAGTTTATTTCAAACCCACAAACACTTTAAGACAAAAACTCGTCCACCCAAAGGACAAAACACCGAGCCACAAACAAAGCAATGTGGTCTACTCCATTCAGTGTAGTGAAGACTGCAGTGAGCGCTATATTGGAGAAACCAAGCAGCCACTTCACAAGAGGATGTACCAACACAGACAGGCGTGCCAGAGTGGACCGTCTTCTGCCGTACATCTTCACCTAGAAGCCACGGGTCATTCATTTGAGGACAGTGAGGTTCAGATCTTAGCCAGGGAAAAGAATTGGTTTGAGAGGGGAGTTAAAGAGGCTATTTTTGTCAAAAAAGAGAATCCTTTTTTTGTGGGGAGAATCCCACGTTAATGTGGGGAGCTCACATTAACGTTCAAAAACCTCATGCAACTTCAATAAAACCTCTTCTTTCATGAAATGTTACTAGATAACATTTAGCATATCTGGTTTTCCAGTAAGCTAGCACTAACACATTTTGCGGTAACAGCACCATGATGGGGTAACTTCAACAAAATGTTGAAAATGGCTTACATTTAGCATGTAGTTTACCAGTAAGCTAGCACTAAATTTAGTTTTCTTTAATGAAATATTCCTAGATAGCTTATATTTAACATATCTGGTTTCCCAGTAAGCTAATTCTAGCACATTTTGCAGTAGCTAGCATCATAACATAACTTCTTCAGTGAAATGGCGCAAATCTAGTTTACCAGTAAGCTAGCACTATATATTTTTTTTACTTTTCTACTCTAATATTCTTTAATATATAGATCTTTAATATATAGATCAAATATAATCTACTTCATGATATCCTCAACTTACTTGACTGCATGTAGTCCTCTTGCTGAAATGTCTGTCGTCAGTAGGCTGTATTTGCTGTGAGCTCAGAAAAGAAAGATAAGACTTTAAGATAAGATTAGATAAGTAGCTTTAGCTCTTCAGAATTCTAGAAGTTATTGTGCATGTGATAAAGAATGCAAAATGCATATAGAGGGTGTGGCTCGATGGCTCTGCAGAAAATAGTGTCCTACTTTATTCACAGAAATTTGATTATTTTAGCCAAGATAATGCTCCAATATTTTTTCTACCAACTATATTGATGCCCCTAACCTTCAACTTTTATAATTCCCAGTTTATTCCCATTAAGTCATAGTCATAGTCATAGTTTGCTTTATTGTCGAAAACAATCATGTACATGTACACAGAGTGAATTCGAAATTTCGTTTCCCCACTAACCAGGCAGGACAGTGATAGAGTGGCTAGGGGAGGGGCCGCTGCGCATGCGCGCGCCGCCGACTGGGAGATGCAGAGTAGAATAGATGCAATACATGCAATCAGTGACAATTTAACAACATGTAATGACAGAAAAACAATTGGAGATATAACGTACGGTGATCTTTTTCGTTGGTAACAGAAGGAAGGGTGTGGGGGATCAGATTGGAAATCAATGAAATTGATTGAACCTAGAGCAGAGATCAGACCTTATCTAAAGACATTTTCTATTCATTCATTTCTAGTGTCAGTTGTGTCAGTGAGTGGGTGCCATGTTTATGTAGAGTCCAGATAACAAACCACATTCTGTGGCCTTGGAAGTGTTCATGCAGGGAGGTGAAGTCAAAACACAGATAACCATTGGAGCCACAGATTTTCACAGGGAGACATTATTATCCAGAGGGATTAATTAATTTAGCATTGATGAAATACATTTTTAGAGACCAAGGTAAACAATTTAGATTGAGCTTGGGTTTTGCCAAACCCCCATCTTCATATCGCCATGAAGATTCATGAGAGATCTCATTAGTTCCTCTTGGCGCACAGACTGCGCTGCGTTGGCTTTACACAGTTCTGTAAGCATGCCCATGATGATATCCAAACGTCGAGATGTTTCCTTCGGTTGAAATCCTTCCAAAAGGTCCTCAACCTGACCCACTTTCTGATGTAATCCTTTCACGAGATCCCCAACGGCTTCACAATGGCTCGAAATTGCTGCAGACAGCTTTGGGGACTCTTTGCTTGCTGCCAGCTTACACATTTTGCGATAGATCATGGACAATCCCAGGCCAATTAACAGATGTCCAGCTATCAGAAATCCGAATACGTAAATATCCTCCACATCCTCCAGGTACATTGGTGCCAAACATACGACTTGCCACGCACGATACGAGTCCCTCGCATATCCAGCAGCAAAAGTACCATCCGGACACACCGCTTTTCCCGGAGCAGCACTCCTCCGTGAAAAAACAGTATCAATAGTGCTGAGGGTCCAGCTGATCACATCCATATTTAGGAATTTGGAAATTTGGAAAATCTGCTCCAAAAAGCGAGAAAATGACGAAAACAAGAGGGGCACGCAGACAACAGGAGCAATAGATAAGAGAGGAAAGAGAGAGACTTCTGCTCACTCTGACGGTCAAGGAAAAAGAGAATTAAAGGAGAATTAACGTTTTTTTTTACAATCTGAGCATAATAAAACAAGTTGTTTTACTCACCCATAGCACTTTGGTGTCATTTGGAGCACTTCCGGAGATGATTTAGATTTGCGATATCCGTAACGTGAGTTCTCGGAGCATATATTTGCGGTCTCCAAATAACACAAACTTTAGCACTTTTTGAAATCATAGAAGCTCGCTGTCTTAGTCTACACTTTCGTTTGAGTCAAAAGTGGCCTGTAATCTGAGATTTATCCATAATTTCGAGTAGATGAGGAGGCCAGTGCGCATGCGCTCAGTCACAGCTTATTTTGCTCTCAGCTCTTGGGACCCAAACATGAAACGCAAAGCTGTAAGACCTTTGGACAATCGTGTTTGCAGTACTCACTTCAGTCAGGACGATTTTTTACCAGCAAAGGAAAAGAAAGAAGGCCAGCGGATTCAGCGTGCGATTATGAGAAGTAATGCGAAACCAATGGCTGTTCTCTGCTGCTCCTCAAACTGTCTCCGCTTCATTTTTTCCGTATCCATTCTGTATCCTCATCCGTATACTCCTTTTCAGTCCTCAGTCCTCCATAAGTCCTCTTCAGCCTCAAAGTCTGAATCTCCTGCCATGTCTCGCTCACAATAGAAAAGTTCAGAGCGGTGTTTATCTGTGAAACAGCTGAGACTTCACGCATGCACACTGTCCTCTATGATGACGTCATCAAATGAAACTATAGCTGAATATCGGGTTTCAGGCCGCTTTGGACGCCACTTAGTCTACGCTGACACAGTGATCTTCTGTGATTTGAAAAGTGCTAAAGTTTGTGTTATTTGTAGACCCCAAACCTATGCCCCGAGAACTCGCGTTACGGATATTGCAAATCTAAAACATCTCTGGAAGTGCTACAAATTACACCAAAGTGCTATGGGTGAGTAAAACAACTTGTTTTATTACCGAAATAAGGCTCAGATTGTAAAAAAAACGTTAATTCTCCTTTAATTCCCGAAAATTCCCATGGAAAGTTTCCAACTTTGAAAATTCCCAGAATTTTGCAACCCTAATGCTATTGAAATAAACACATTAATACTAAAGATTTTTGCTTGTATGTATAAAAAGTTGTATTCCCCTATGCCATTAAAAAATTGATGTTTTGCTACTTTAAATTATGTAATCCAGGCTCCCATCAGCCCGTTCATCTGTTGGCTCCTAGTGAAGATGGAAAATGGCTTGCAACAGCCAACACAGACAGTGAAATCCATGTGTACAACCTCAACAAGCTAAAGGTATAATGAATCCCAGGCTGAAATTTTGTGAATAAAGTGTTCAAAACCAAATTAAATATTGTTTTGTTTAGCTTCACTGCACAGTTCCAGTGTACGGCTCCTGTCCCACAGCAATTGCCATTCACCCAATGACCAACAACCTTGTGATAGTGTATGTAGACAAGCAGGTATGCAGGCTTTGTGTAATTTCGTAAAACAAATTCAAAGATGTTTTGAACTAAGTACCTAATAACTGAAGCCTTATCTAGGACAGTTTTCTTTTTTTTACCTGTTGCCTGACTGCACCTAAAAACTCTAAATCTGCATGTCATTGAGCACATAATCTGTAACAACAAATAGCTGTTTATCTAAGAAACATTGTACTATTGAGATTTGATCATCACGACAGAATTAGTATGTTTTTAAACTTGGGGATTTGTGCTGTGTGCAGGTGTTTGAGTTCTCTTTGGGACAGAAAGAGTACACAGAGTGGAGCAGAAACTTGCAGAAACAAGGACTACACCCACATTGGTTGGAGCGGGACACACCCATTAACCACATCTCCTTCAATCTTAAAAACCCTAACCACATCATCATGCATGACAACTACATGTTGTGTTTTATAGACAAGAGTTTGGTATGTATGCTGTTTCTATTGTACACTACCCTTCATGGTGTTTTAGACTGACTGTCTTGTGGATTTAGCCTCTTCCAGACCCCAAAACAATATTGTACAATCAGATGATTCTCAGGGGTCTCCCGGAGTCTGAGAGAGTCAGACACAGCCACGCATTTAAGATCTGTAAAGATTTTCAGGTAATCTCCTCTCTTTAGTTCAATGGTCTTTCATTTCAGTTACATCTATGGTAAAAAATACATTTGTGTCCAAAGGATGTGCTGAGTGTAATCTCATTGGAGGACCATTCCCTGGTGGTAGTGGAGCGTCCCCTGTTGGAAATCATGTCTCAGCTGCCCGCACCAGTTCAGCAGAAAAAGTTTGCTACATAATTTTATTTCTTGTTTCAAATAAAAAAATATTTGGGTAAACACATTTATTGAATGGACTTTTTCACTCCAGACCAACATAGTTAAAATTTGTGAATATTTTCTCTACAGCAAATAAGTTGGAAATAAGATGCAACTACCTTTACAAATAATTTGGTAGCCAAATCTCTTTGGCGTAGTGAGAAGTGCTTTGGTCAACCACTAGATGACAGCAGATGTGTAATTAGGCCAACCGCATCAAAGAGCTTGAATTTGAATGAACTTATTGCAGCAATAGTTGTGAACATAAGATAATGAAAGTGGAGAAACATGCTGAAACAGTTCACACATTTTAAGTCAAACAATTTTTTTTATTAAGCTTCATGGAAGCATAAATGTGAAGTCAGATTTACAATTATAATAACAAAAACAAATAAATATATAGTTAGTATTAAATAAAATAATAAAGTTAAAATATTAAATATTAGTGATAGTAGTTAATAGTAGATAATAAAAGTAACTATCATTGATAATGTTTTCAATGTGAAAACATTTAACACCTACAAACAGCATAGGCACCTGAACCTGTCAGGTGCTGTCAGTTACAACTTCACTCACTGGGTGTCAGCTGATGAGGCTTTGTATGATGTGTGGGTGTGTGTTGAAAAGGAAAGTTTCATTTATTTCTCTAGTTTTTAGTGTTGGTGTTTTATGTTGACATAGTCATTTGTAGTGTGTTAGAAGACCTGTCAGTGCTGACACTTCAGAGCTTGAGAACTAAGTGCATTTTAAAACAAACACAACAGATTGAGCAGCTGCTAACTTAGCAGTCATTGTATGTCCATTAATATGATGGACGTACACAGGTGCAGGCTACAGTCACATTTACATTGACTGGTATCAGGCGAAATCTCCTCCTATCTCCATTGGAGTCTTCACACAGGTCCCTCTTCAGAAACACGCGGTGCTGGATCACAGGAGCAGAGTTGTGGCTGTTGCTCTCAAAAGGCTCGTCTTCATCATTTAAGAGAATGCAGCCCTCACACAGACAGTGCGCCTCGTAAAATGTGGAGGGGAAGTGCTCAGGCATCTCTCTCTTCCTAAAAAAAACAAGGACATCAGATATTCTTCAATGCTCAGTCATTTTTATACTGCAATAAAGATTTCAAGCTAGATATATGCTACAAACTAATGAAAAGTAAACACGTTTTTCCATTATTTCTTGTAATTTTTTTTATAGAACTAATACTAAATAGTTCCTCACTGTCTTTAGGTGTCAAACTTCTGCTTTTTAAAACCGGTTGCTGCTTGCATGGTTTGTTTTATTAGGTGATCATGTGTTAACAAAACTTCCATAATACAGGCTGATAAAAAAAAAACAGTAGCCAGAGCTACTGGTCCTTTGGGGTTTTCCCTTTTTCAGAGGGTGTGGATTAATAGTCACAAGGATACAGACAGTACAGTAATATTTCCACTAATGTTTAGGTTGTACAGCAGTTAAGCAGCATTTTTTTTTTTTTTTTAATAGAAGGCTACAAATCCTACCAGTCTTATTGTTATCATATATTGCCTTTGCATACTTTTTACGCTTTCTTCCTAATTCCTTATAGTATATATTTTTTGTCATTTATAATATGATGGGGACTTACACATAGGTCCAGGGGGAGATGGAGCGACCCTTTAGAGACTCATCCCTCTGGTACAGATCCAGGGGGCATCTGAGGGGTGCATTGGAGGCCTGGGTGGGGAAGGCAGGCTGGTGATAATGGTTCTGGAGCTTTTTTCTGGCTGCTGTTTCCAAGTCCCGTTCATCGTAGCAAGCGTGTGTACACATAGACACTGTAAGGCTCAGCAGAAACACCAGGACCTGTAGACAACACGAAAGAATTGAGTTAATATCTTTTAAAAGTTTAAGTAACCAATAACTTGAATATTAAAGCCAAATAACAATACGTTTAATTTCTTTAGTTGGGCCAAATTTTATATTTCAAAATATTACAAGTTGGCTATTAGATATAAATAATACTAATATAATAATAATTTGTGCATTTGTGCAGTAACAGGAAAATGAAACAGTCAAAATATTGTTACTGGGCTACTTTATCATTTAGTTGTCTTAATGCGTGTATTGTTTTCATCACACTAACTAAAACCTAAACTGGCATTAATCCAGAATCCTTAAACCTATTCTATGCAGTATCTTCTAATAATCAGTTTCTTGTGTGATTGAATAGATAAGCCCTGTCAGCCATGCCTGAATATGGTAAATCTCTTGTCCAGGAGCCACTCACCGTTTTGAGCTCCATCCCGTTGGCAGTAAACCCGTCTCCGTCTGTGTCTATTCTCTGTGAATCTGCGCTGCTCTTCTGTCCTTTTTGCCCCATGCTGCTCTCTATTTATTAGAAAGCTCGGGAAAAAACGTCTACACAAGGAAATGGAAACACCATTTAGTTCCTTTCAAAGAGCGCGCTTGTCCGGCACACGCACGCTGTGCCCGAGGGCAAAGAGTCCGCGGTGACGTCACCGGAGGTTCCTCCACACACCACACACACACACACACACACACACACACACACACACAACACACAACACACAACACAACACACACAACACAACACAACACAGCAGCATCCACTCCTCACACTCAGTGTAGCGCAAGAAACACACCCACAGGTAACCTCAGAGGACGGAAAAGTAGTCCACTCCAAAATCTCGCAACTGATACTTGCAGCTGATGTCATAAGCATTCCCTGGGGTGTGATGTTAACAGGATCCATTCTTTGTCTGAGGTTCTTTTAGACTTTAATCTGAGATTAATTTTAACACAGTCTGACCAAAAAGAACGGACTTTTAATTAATTATTCTAAGAATAAATCACAGAATCTCTGAGATTAAAGTCAGAATTTCTGAGATTAAAGTCAGAATTTCTTAGATTAATCTCTGAAATTCTGACTTTTTTTCTCAGAATTTTTTACTTTTTTTCTCAGAAATTCTGACTTTAAAAAATCTGTTCACATGGCCCTAATCCTCTTCAGTAGAGTTGGAACTACAGGTGAGATGATTTTTATTTTTATTTTTTACTGATAAACAAGTCCTCTCAAATAACTTTACAGTCACAAGCTTAGCAATTTTCAAGTTTTTCAGTAAGATAAAAATCAAATACCTAAACAGAACCATGAACAATCATATTTATCACAGGTTTTCACAGGTGTGATGGTGGTGTGTGTGTGGTGTGGTGTGGTGTGGTGGTGGTGGTGTGTATGTGTGTGTGTGTGTGTGTGTGTGGGGGGGGGGGGGTTGTGTGGGTGTGGTGTGATGGTGGTGTGTGTGTGGTGTGGTGGTGGTGGTGTGTATGTGTGTGTGTGTGTGTGTGGGGGGGGGGGGGTTGTGTGGGTGTGGTGTGATGGTGGTGTGTGTGTGGTGTGGTGTGGTGTGGTGGTGGTGGTGTGTATGTGTGTGTGTGTGTGTGTGTGTGTGTGGGGGGGGGGGGTTGTGTGGGTGTGGTGTGATGGTGGTGTGTGTGTGGTGTGGTGTGGTGTGGTGGTGGTAGAAGGCCAATGATGCAGACTGGCAGCTTCCATCAGTCTTAGACTTGGACAGACTTTATTGATCCACAAGGGAAAATACTTGGACAGAGAAGCTCACTCACACGTCACATTATATTACAATAACAAAGAGTAAAACATAAAAAAGGATTTAAAAAAAAAAAAAACCTTCTAAATAAGTAGCAATAAAAATAAGACAAAATTATATAAATGTATGTACAAGTAAAATAAAAAAAAAGAAAAAAAAAACAAATATAGTATAATATAAATATATATCACAGTTATATACAAGAGGTCTTAAAGAGGTCTTAAAGAAAACAGTTCAAAGATGATATGATGAATGACAGGACATAGGGTGTTATGTCCTCTATATGACACTGAGTTAAACCACTGAAGAAGAACCACGGGAGTAGGTTTTGTACATTAATTCTCCTCGCTTCAGATGGTGAAAACTGTAACATACAACAATATCGCTCTTAGAATCTGAGCTGAATATGAAACAAAACAAAGTACTTTCATCTCATATAAAACTTTACATATTCACTTAGCGATAGAAAACTATAGATGTTTACAAACTTATAAATGCATCGAGAAACTCACGGCATTGCCTGATGTGAGCTCCAAGGTGGATATGATTGACAAGACCATCATAACAGATCACACGTGCTGTCTGGCCACAATTGCCACTAGAAAACGGCAAACGGGAAGTGGAGCGGCAAAACCAGAAGTGACAATATTCTGCTATTTTATCTTAATCCAAACCAAACAATGAATTATACCTGAAAATTACCTCTAAATAACCATAGAGCCCATCTAAGATTTTTAACACATTTCTTTCTGAACATTAAATTAAAGAAATTATTTATTAAACAAACAATTGCCTTAAAGGCAACACATAGGGTTATTGGTTACATAAAGGTGAGATGTACAGTTGTAGGGAGTATTATCTGTTACATAAAGGTGAGATGTTGTACAGTTGTATGGAGTTTGGTATGACTCTTGTATCTCTCACTGTTTAAGTGGAGCTGTAGCAGCCTGTTGGAGAATGATGTGTGTAGAATCCCTTAGTCGTCCAGGTAGAATCCATGGCAAAAGGAGAAATTCAAAAATTCAAATTCAAAAAATTCAAAAGTTTATTTGGTCAAATACGTTTTGCAGCTCATCCAAGCTGCTTCTTCAGTTCTGATCAGACACTGGTGGACACTGCCTTAAATCTGGTTGAAGGGAGGAGCTAATTACAATGAAATTACTCTGTCAAAGCCACCAAACCAAACTTGTCAAAGCCACCAAACCGGTTTGGAAGCAGGTACAGGTGTGGCCAGAGGGGTCTTCAGAGGCACTGAAAGACTGCTTCTCCACCACAGACTGGGATATATTCAAACAGGCTGCCACCCACAACAACACCACAGATCTACAGGAATATACAGAGACTGTCACTGCCCGCATCTCAAAGTGCATTGATGATGTCACAGACACCAGGTTCATCACTGTTTGGGCCAACCAGAAGCCATGGCTCACAGGGGAGGTCTACAGGCTGCTGAGGGCAAGGAACGCTGCCTTCAGAAATGGAGACGAGGTGGGCCTCAGGACAGCGAGGGCAAACCTGTCACGTGGCATCAGAGAGGCTAAGAGATGGTAGATACACACAGAGTCTGTGGCAGGGGATACGGACCATAACGGACTACAAGCCAACACATAGTGTTAACAGCTAACAGCTCTACTTCCCTGCGGAACGAGCTAAACGAGTTCTTCGCTCATTTTGAGACACACAGTCGCACCCCGGCACAGAAGACTCTATCCCCTCCTGGTGACCAGGTGCTGACACTGTCCCCGGACAGCGTGAGGAGATTACTCAGCAGGAGCAACACATGCAAAGCTCCAGTACCGGACAACATCCCTGGCTGTGTACTGAGAGACTGTGCTGCGATTCACAGAGGTCTTGACGGACATCTTCAACACATCTTTGAGCCAGGCTGTCATCCTCACATGCCTCAAAACCTCCACCATCATCCCCGTGCTGAAGAATTCGTTTCCATCCTGCCTTAACGACTACTGTCCAGTTGCACTCACCCCCATCCTCATGAAGTGCTTTGAATGGCTAGTCATGCAGCAAATCAAGACATCTCTCCCCTCCACCCTGGACCCATTTCAGTTTGCATACCGGTCCAACCGCTTGACCGATGATGCAATCTCAACAGCCCTCCACTCAGCCCTTACACACCTGGACACCAGAGACTCATATGTTAGAATGCTGTTCCCTGACTTCAGTTCAGCATTCAACACAATCATCCCCCAGCTACTCATACTCAAACTATACAAGCTGGGGATCAACACCTCCATGTGCAACTGGCTGCTGGATTTCCTGACAGGAAGACCGCAGGCAGTACGGGTCGGCAGCAACACCTCTAGCACCATCATTGGGTCACATCAGCAACGACGATGAGACACAGGAGCGAGGTAAGCTGCCTTAAGTGGTGCAGTAACAACACACTCTCCTTGAACGTGGAGAAGACAAAGGAGATTGTCGTAGACTTCAGGAGAGCACACACACACAGCACTCCCCCCTCACCATCACCGGGGCTGCTGTGGAGAGAGTAAGCAGCACCAAGTTCCTGGGTGTGCATATCTCTGAGGACCTCTCCTGGTCAAAGAACACTGCAGCACTGGCCAGTAAAGCCCAACAGCGACTTCCTCCACAAGCTGAAGAGAGCCAGAGCCCCAGCTCCCATCATGAGCATCTTCTACAGAGGCACCATAGAGAGCACCCTCACTAGCTGCATCACTGTGTGGTATGGCAGCTGCACCGTGTCCTGCAGGAAAAAGCTACATTGAGTAGTGAGAGCAGCTGAGAGAATCGTGGGTGTCTCTCTCCCCTCCCTGCAGGACATCTACCGCACCCGCCTCACCACCCACCCATCCAACTGCCTCTTCAGTCTGCTGCCATCAGGAAGGAGACTCATGAGGAGCCTCAGGGCAAAGACCAGCAGACTGAAAGAGCTTCATCCACCAAGCTGTCAGGATGCTGAACTCTCTCTGCCCTGTCCTCCCCCAATGACACTGCTGCTTAAATGACACAATTTGAGCTTTATTACACTACACATTGTGTGTTTTACTTATTTACTTATTTATATTATATACCAGCCTTTTGTACTTTTGCTACGGGTATATGTGATGTTTTAGTCATTGTGTTTATTGTCTTGTTTATCAGATGATTTATGTTCACTGTGGGCCTATGGAGTGCTGCAATTTCAAATCCTGTGTGTGCAACCTGTACATATGGTTTTTGACAATAAAGCTGACTTTGAACTTTGAACTGAAATCACTCTGAGACTACCACATCGCAGAGCAGCTTGTCCTGCCTGCCCCAGGGCAGCTGTGGCTATAATAATAGCTTACCACCACCAGGTGTGATGTGAATGAATAATGCACTGTAAAACGCTTTGGGTGTCTTGAAAGGTGCTATAGAATTCCAATGATTAATTCATTATTTTTCAGTAGGTTCCAAACTATGGTCTGGGGGCCAAATGCAGCCGTCATGCATTGATAATAGCCTACTGTTTGTTTAACACACACAGAGTTTATTTCTAACACAATAATTTGAGCACATTTTACAAACTTGGAATCTTGGACTCCTCTTGCACTATTCCTGACAGACTACTAGAGATGCATAGCCAAAATTTAGTTAATTTTTAGTTAATTAATTAATGTAATTTGAAGAATGAAATATTAGGCCAAAATACTGCACAGAATTGTGTATTTAGACACAAAAATGAGACTAACTAAATCATATCTGAATGAGCATAAAGTATGCTGTTAGGCTAAATGTAACAGAAGCTTAATTCACACTTCTGCAGACTACTCATCCAATATGTTTATAGTATTTTTTTTTATGAAGATGTTAAGTTGAAGTTTCTTAAATTTAGGTATATGTAGTCTATTGATACAGGGAATCAAATTCTCTTTAGCGCTTGTGTAAAAAATGTACATGAGAATTCCTACATTACTGGAGGTGTGTATTGCATCACTGGGGTAGAAGAAGTAGAGGTTGCAGCAACATGAATGCCTAAAATAGCACAGGTAGCACCTGCAGCTATTTTTAGCTCTGGGGCTGGTGCAGGTGAAGCAGAGCCAAAGGCAGTGGACAATGGTTTATTACAAAGAGAACTCCCTACGGCATCAGGGCCTAAAATAGCACATGTGGCTATTTTTAGCTCTGGGCTTGTCCAGGTGAAGCAGAAGTTGCTTTTTGTTTAGATGAACCAAATGAGATCAGGTGACTGAGGCGGCTCCCTATGTTCTTACATAAGGCCTTGCAAAATCGCCTGGCTTTTGTTATTCTATGATGATGCAACCTTTGGTAATGACAGAGAATGGAGTTTTGAAAGAGGAAGTCAAGTTAATAGAAGGCAGTAACGTCTCTGTATAAACTACTTGATGTAACTGGACCATAGCGTGTTTGGGGCAAATAAACCCTGTGTAGTTTTACTTAAAGCTCATGTATTGTCCAGTGTGTTTGAGGAGAAAGAAGTCGAATAATATGAAACATTTATCGTTAGGCCCAGTTCGGGGCAGCAGAACACTGCTTGGACTGCTGCCCCCGCGACCCAGAAAATGGAAAAAGTGGAAGAAGATGAATGAATGAATGAATGATTTATCGTTAGGTGCTTGTTTAACTTCTTCTATTTGATTTAAAGGGCACTGAAGCTATGCTAAGTTATTTCTACTTTCTAGGTCTTTACATTTTATAAATCTAAGGTGGGCAAGAATTTAGCTCACAACATTAGTATGCCTGCAGGGGCATGGAACACAAAACTTTTGTGTCCTCTTCCTACATGTGCTGCATTCATTCCATAAACATATGACTGTATCATAGTTTTTCAAGTCTAACTCACCCTTTAGCAGTGGTGGATGAAGTACCCAATTTTGTTACTTAAGTAAAAGTACAGATACTGGGAAATTACTCAAGTACAAGTAAAAGTATCACATGAAAAAAATTGACTTAAGTAAAAGTATTTAAGTACCTCTTTAATGTACTTAAAGAGTAAAAAGCAAAGGTATTTTGCAGAGTTTTAGAACAATTAAAGGATGAAATGTAGTGATTTTGATAAGGAGTGTAGTGGATTTTAAGTTCAGTTGATTTATTAATTTTTCTTGCTGGTTTGTGTTTTTCTGTATTGCACTTAATTCAAGTACAGATACCTAAAAATTATACGTAAGTAGTGTACTTTTACTTTTTTGTGCTTCATTACCTTCCAACACTGCTATTTAATATTTTACCTTGCTGTCCAAGCCTGATCTCCTCAGAAGCTCTTGCTGTGATTCAGATGACATCAACATTCTATAGACCTACAGTATGTTATTTAATACAGATGGGGATGCACTGCAGATTTGTTTTTGTAATATAGCATGGTCTTGGGTCTAGTCATGATCAGGTTCCATATTTGGGAATTTACCTTTCTGATATTTCATGGTAAAGTACAACATAATTAATAGGAAAACCCGACTCTGGAAGTATGATTTAGAATCTGAAAACCACCAATAAGCACGGCTGAGCCTGTACTTGGATGGGAGGCCGGTGTGAGTGTTGGTGTTTGAGTATAGAGCTGCATTAAACATGAAAGCATTGAACAACAATCTACTAAACTAATATGAGTGTATATTAGTGTACAGAAACATCTGTGCAGAGTACGGGCTGGAGACCCCAAGGTCAAGGTGGGAAACACCTCCGAAGGTTGCGGAGAATGACCGAGCCAAGATCCTGTGGGACTTCCAGATACAGACTGACAGAATGGTGATGGCGAACCAACCAGACATAGTGGTGGTGGATAAGCAACAGAACAGAGCTGTGGTGGTGGACATTGCAATACCAAGCGATGGTAACATCAGGAAAAAGGAACACGAGAAACTAGAGAAATACCAGGGGCTCAAGGAAGAGCTGAAGAAGGCCTGGAAGGTGAAGGCATCAGTGGTGCCCGTGGTGATCGGAGCACTCTGGGCTGTAACCCCTAAACTGGAGGAGTGGCTATAACAGATCCCAGGAAAAACATCAGACATCTCAGTCCAGAAAAGTGCAGTACTAGGAACAGCAAAGATACTGCACAGAACTCTCAAGCTCCCAGGCCTCTGGATAGTACATTGAATTGTAACATTTGAGCTAAGTTTTCCAAGTAATTTCCCCTGTGGATCAATCAAGTTTGTCTGAGTCAGGTCTTTAGATTTGTCTTTGGTTTACTTTTTAACAAGAGCTCAAATACCAGGGTATTTTGTGTACACAGTACTATTATAGTAATGTAGTGCTTTTGAGAAAAAAGGAAATGCTGACGTGTGAGGCATATTTGGTGTCACTGGGTTAACACTCAGGATTCCCATATGACATTTTGTTTACTTCATTGAACCACTATTTCATACTTCTTTTGGCCAAGCTAAATGAAAAAAAAAAGGCTCTACCTCTATCCTAACCAACAAAATTAGTGAACATATAAGGTGCACTACAACAAGCCGGTGACACCACAAGGTGAAGTTAAAGAGAGATACTTTATTGATCCTGGGGGAAATTCAAGTTTTGCTGCAATATTTTACACTGTGCGTCTAAGTGGCCTTTGTGTCTCAGTCAAAAGTCTCAGTTGCAGTTGTCAAGTGCAGTTTAATAGGACTGGTCAGGTAGGGTCAGCAGATACCGTGAAAGAGCCAAAAGTGTCTCTCCTCTGTGTCCTGCAGCATTATACCAGTGTCCAGGGAGAACCAAGTGAAAACAACAGGAAAGGACTCGTTCTTACTCCACTGTTGGTCCATAGTGATGAAATGGTTTATTATTATTATTATTTAAGTATTTCCTCTGAAGGTCTTCTGCCACATATGATGTAAAAAATCGGTAGCATCTCAAATGTCCATAGCCATCTCTTTCGCTAGCATCTTGCACAGTCTCCATGGATACGGGAAAACTAATTTCAGAAAATCCAACAGTCCCTTGTGTCCTTTGACCTGCACACGCTGCACTTCTTAGTCGGTTAAAATTCTATGGTATGATGTTAAAATTAAAATAAAAAACTGAGCTCAAAAAACAAACTTTCAAAATCTGCTGTGTGTTTGAGCCAGTTATCCAAAAAAGCCAACCACTCCATTATGGTTTTTCTTTTTTTTTTTCTTTTTTAAAGGTCAGATCTGTGGAGATGTGCGCACATTCACAGTACAAATACACGCGAAGGCCTCTCCACCAGAAGTAACATAATATACCATTTGAAATGCCTGTTTTTGCAGTACATGCAAAATCACTTTCCTGGCATTTATAGTTGAAATTGTATTTGTTTTATATGTTGAAGAGGCCAGAGATAGATGAATCTCCTGTTTTATTGCTGTATTTGTAATCAGTACTTAATGCCCTTACAGTCTTGTGTTTAGAAGTGAAAAGGAAGCCTGAAAGTTAATATTCAGACATTTGAACGTCATAGGGAAGTCCTGACTGAACTGTCAACTTTCAAAATGTTCTGTACAGTCCAGTGGAATCTGACCAGTAGATGTGTGTAGAATCCCTCAGTCGTCCAGGTAGAATCCATGTCAAATGAGAAGTTCAATTTGTTAACTTTTGTCCAGTTGACAAATTGAATTTCTCCTTTTGCCTGTTGAAATGAATGTTGACAGTCTTTTCCAACTAATATGATCCTTATCACACCTGCAAGTGAACTCTCACCATCATTAAGTTACTATGCGAGTGCTGTGACAGGCAGGCTCATCAAGTTTGTCAGTCACATCAAGATTAAATATCAAAATCTGCCCACAAGAAAACAATTGAGCAACAATATCATGTAACAATAAATCAGAACTCAAATCAAAGATTTTCATAAGAGTTTCATAACAGCAAACCAACAGGTAAAGAATGTTATCTTTATCAAAATAGTTTATTTAGAAGGCTTTTATCACAAAAGCATGACATTATTTCTACAACTCCAGCTCTCATTTCTCAAACTAAAATAAAACAAATAAAACACTGGTTCATGAGAAAGAAATGGCTGCCACTTTTTTAGGAAAGCCTTACACATCACAACTGTATACTCATAAGCTGAATTGGTTAAATTCCTATTATTGTGAGGACAACACTTTAGGTACCAATGCTTACAAAAAGCCCAAGACAAAGCAGAAATAATGATTATGAGTCTGTAAAAATATGCTGACAGGGAAACAGTGAAAATAAAAGACCAAAAAAGGAAGGAGAGACTGTCTGATCGTCTTGTTGTCCTGGGAGGCAGCATGAGAGGACGCTGGTATGATCACCCCGTCTTTTGTTTGTCCGTTCATGAGATGGCCCCCAGACCAAACTTCAATGTCCTGCTCTCAAAGGGATTTCTCAGGGGCAAACAAATCTGCCATCATTTCACGCATCAGCCTTTGCACATGAACCAGAGAAGTTTTTTTACATGTTCTACAAGAGGCAGGCCTCCGCTTCATGAATAACACTGACGCAGGATAGGAGACACTGCCTATTTGGTTGGCATCTTAGCTCGCTTGCGAGCAATGGCGTCCTCAACAGCCTTCAGTTGTTTGAGCAGCTCTTCACGGCGAGATAGTGTGTTGCTGGGTTTACTGGAGCCTGCGCCAGCAGCAGAGGAGGAGGAGCCAGGCGCAGTGACTTTGGCAGAGGGAGGGCCTTGTCCTTTTCCTAAAACCTTTGAAGGTGGAGACATGGGACGTTTCCTAAGACAGATGAAGAGTATTAGCTTACTCAAGTCAAATAAACATAATAATAACTTATAACTTATTAATATATTTGAAATCTGGAGTAGCAGGGTTTAATTTCTCAACACTCAAGAGTTGCAATATTTAGTCTTTTAAATTTCAGACACTTGCTAATGTGTAGACACACATCTGCCATAGGATAGACAGTGTTGTGTATCTGGTGTTGAAATCCTTGTTCATCTGTACTTGTAAACTTGTAAACAAACGTGCTCCAGCACTGACCTGTCCCCCTGTGGGCCAACCGGCCGCGCTCCTGGGGCTTTGAGTCGTTCGGCTCGAGGAGAAGGTGGAGCTCGGCCAGGAACCCTCTTGTCTCGTCCTGCAAACACCAGAGGGACAAGTATGTAAAGCACAGCAAGAGCTTCACAAGCCAATATATGTGCCATCACGTAATAATCTCTTAAAATGCCATGCACATTTTTAACTTGCCTTTCATTGTGAATTTAACAATTTAGTAGGCTCAATAATCTCACCTCTGTCCGGAGACAGGGCCATCCTCTTGCTGGTAGGAGACCCGGGCCTGTCTTTGTCTGAAGGCAGATACCTCTTCCTGTTGCCTTTATCAGCCTGTTGCTGAAAATAAAGATCAGTATATAGCGTCAAAAAATACTTTGATGGTATCAAAATGGGGAACAATATGCATACTTGCATACATATTAATCACTTATTTTAATAAGTTGCAATATTTAAATAAATGTATGTTGACGTAATGAAAGTATGAAAGACGTAGTGAAAGAGTTTGAGGAACTACAAACAAGATTGGTATTTTAAGCAGGAAGTGAGATTTGATCCATGAAAAACAAAATTACTGAATAAAATAACTTCCTCACACATGCAGAATTAAGGACAGCTTTTATGAGCTTTTACTCATGTTTTCCACTTACTCAGAGTAGAGCTGTCAAATGTATTAAACGTTAGATACTAAAATGA
This sequence comes from Paratrypauchen microcephalus, assembly GCA_036785185.1. Classification (NCBI taxonomy): domain Eukaryota; kingdom Metazoa; phylum Chordata; class Actinopteri; order Gobiiformes; family Gobiidae; genus Paratrypauchen; species Paratrypauchen microcephalus. The sequence continues at coordinate 3,277,664 of JAVJIX010000020.1, forward strand.
TACTAAAACATTGAATTTGAAAAAGGCGCCAATGCATTCACAGGGCAGAAATAAACCTGAATAGCTTTAGAATGATCTTGAGCTGTATCAGAACTAGTACAAGACCACATAGACTAGTATAACCTCCTGAGACCGGGCCCATTCATTTGTGTCCTTTATAGTGGACATTGAGTTAACCTGTCTATCTGTGTGTATTTTTAGATAGCGCAGCCACAAACTAGTCTATGATTTAAAAAATGAATAAATACCAAATTAAAAGGGAGTCTAAAAACTTTTTGAGGTGACTGTAGAAGCTTGTCAGAGATGTTGGTCATCAAAAAAAAAAAAAAAAAAGTTTTTTTGGGTTGTTAACATCACATGGATCACAGTCCGTTACAGAGGACATGTTACAAAATTATGAATAAAAATAAAATTAACAAAATTAACAATGTAAACCTCCAAATAGAATATCACAAAAAAAAAAAAAAAAAAAAAAAAAAAAATATATATATATATATATATATATATATATATATATATATATATAAAATAAAATAAATTAAAATAAAATATAAAAAATAAAATAAAATATAATATAAAAAAATTAAATTATATTTTAAAAAAGTGAAACATTTAAATACACATTTTTTCTTTGGGTCCCAGGAGGATATGACCCTCAGTCCACTATGGAACCAACCTGGATGACTGGCACTTGGTAATATAAAAGAAAGTACTATGATTTATTGTTGAAAATTATATTCCATTGTCTAAATAAATGCTTATCATTATCATGGTATCAGAACCGGTATTGAGTCTAAATAGTAGGGTTCGAACAAGACAGAATTTTCACAAGACGAGACATGAGGATGGAGAATCAAAACTCGCCAGGCAGATTTTTCCATGTGAGCACAGTCTCGTGGCAATTTGATCTCGCGAGATCTCGTCCCATCCCTGCTAAATAGAGTTTGAAATTTTGCTATTGTGACAACACTAACTCGGAGTTCTATTGACTCATGCAGGTTTGAGTAATCCTTTATTTAAAATTCAAACTCTGGCACATATGCATACACTAAAAGAAAACCCAGTGAAATGGTTCTCAATGGAAATTACTTTATATTAGTGCCAACTACTAGAAAAAGGTACTTTCAACAATGTACAGACTTATGTAGGTTATATGCAATCTGTGTAAGGCTTAGATATAAAAGACTATTAACCTTATTGAGAAGAGTCAGTTTGATGTCTTTATGGGAACCCGATCCTCCATAGCTGGCCTGAGGTCCGGTGCTGCCTGGTGAAGGGTGGGCACTTCTGTTCCCTGGACCCGATCTGGGCACAGGGTTACCTCTTTGAGGTGGACCACCAGCCTGATCCATCTTCCTGCGCTCCTCCCTCAACACTTCTTCTTTCTTAGGGGGCCGATCTAAAATGAGAGTTACATTCCACTTTTATGCATTTGTTTTTCAAGTCCACAGAATTTACATTGATACCGAGTTGCCTGACCAGCCAGTGCCTTCTACATTAAGTTCAAATCCAGGAGTGTCTGGAATCGGATCATAGAGTGTGAAAAACCTCCGTCCTAACTTGAGATGATCCAACCACAATTTGTAAAGTTTGCAAATTCGTAGCGCGTGTCTTTCAAATGACATCTTCTCTCCAAAATTCTTGTATCATTCAAAGCAAAATATACAACTTCTTTTATCTGAGATAAATAATAGTTTGGCGTTTTGATTGTTGATTCTGAAAGAATCCATACTCAATCCTTTGTTTCTCTCTGACTGGTTAAACCGCATGTCAATCATGCCATCTGAAATCAGGGAGACACTATATGGCACTATATAGCACCATGACACAAACACCTGTGTGGGATAGTGTCAGGCAGTTGTTTTTTCATGACTCTTAGCAAACAATGGGTCTCTTGATTATTTTATTAGACTCCTACACAAGATTTGCAACACGTTTTGGAGTTCATAAGATTATATGTATGTCCTTTGGCTAACCCCTGGCCTTCTCTCTGGGGTGTGGCGGCCGGTCTCTTGGCCCCCCTCGGTCCTTGCGGGTGCGGCCTGGTGAAGGGGAGCGGGAGCTGGCGGAGGATACAGGGCTGGCCAGGTCAGCATACATGTCATCAGAGTCTGCGCTGCGTACGGAGCTGCTGCTGGAGGAGGCTGATGACACACTGCTCACACTGCTCACACTCAGTGATCTGCAAACACAAGGCAGACAGCACTAGTTTTAACAAAGTAGTTTACTCATTTGAGAAAGTCAAATCTGCATATTATATAGACTCGATACACACAGAGTGAAATATTCCAAGCTTTTACTTCTTGAATTTTGATGATTATGACTTAAAGATAATGAAAACGTTACAATTATTGCTAGATCAAAACTACATAACTGGTTTCATAATGACATTTTTTCCGTACGACCCATAGTATACTGCTGAGATATTTTATTACTTAATTCCATTTTATTTTATTTTTACTTGTACATATATACATTTATATAACTATGCCTTATTTGACGTCTCTTGCTATTTTTACTACTTATTTAGAATTTATTATTACCATTTATATACTTTCTCTTTCTTATTATAATGTGATGTGTGAGCTACTGTGTTCAAGTAATTTCCCTGGTGGATCAATAAGGTTTGTCGAAGTCTAAATCCAAGTCTAATAATCTCAGGTGTGGGGTAAGAGACAGATTTTCCTATAGATACTTTGCCACCAAATATCTAAAAGGTAAATTCATAAATGCTTAATGCTTAAGAATGCTGTAATGTCATCTAAAACCAAGCAATACATACTATGATAATTAATAAAATTGGAATTGGAAAACTATACATTTCTTTCAGGCCCCTATTCAATATTAATTTACAAACTGTAAAATCCTTCTTGTTGATTTTCCAGATTTTTTTTAAACTACTGAGCTGTTTGGTTAAATATCCAACATTAGGGGATGAAGCAGCAGTATGAGGCTTGTTAATGATTAAAGTGAAATTGGGAGTCAGTGGAGAGGAATTCCACAGACTATCAATGGCCTTTGTTGAATACCAATGTATAAAAATATTCATTTATGACTGTATGTGCCTTTCCAATAGATGCTCAACTGACAGCTGACAAAGTCATGGAACAGGACAGACCACAATGACTTCAATTCAAAAGTTAAATATAATGACAAAATCTTCCTACACATGGTCTCAGCACCACACAAATTTATTCAAAATTTTCTTCACATCAATTACTATTTTGTCATAGTAATAATAAGAGTTAGGAGGTAGTAGTCATCTCACAGATCACACAGATGTTTTAATACGGTACACAGTTACAGAACTGATTTTAAGTGTTTGGGAATACCTGGACTTCCTGGACCCAGAGCGTGAGAGGGAGTTTGAGGATGATCTGGAGCTGGAGCCGCTGTAACTGCTGCCACTTCCACTGGCACTGCCACTCATTGTCCTCCTGGAGAGTCAAACAAGTACACACATTTAGGACAGAAAATATAGGGCTTGAACTACATGTGTCCATGTATCAGCTATCAACTTAAATCTTAGTGATGTTTCAACTGGGCAGGTTATACCTTGATTTAAAGCATAGACTCATGAATATAACCATTTAATACAATGTATAATATAAAATGCCTTAATATGTACTTTTCTGAAAAGTAGTTTATGTGCTGGCGACACTCTTGTTTGCACCAGTGGGCTGGAAGCAGCACTGGATTCAAATACTCTGAACTAAACTACAAACTTAAGAGAACAGAAATACAACTTTTTTTTTGTTCACTGTGTCAGTGTAGTAACCTTGCAATCATGATGGATTCTTGCCATAGTTCATAGTTCGCTTTATTGTCGAAAAACCATATGTACATGTACACATAGAAAATCGAAATTTCGTTTTACCCTGACCAAGCAGGACAGTGATAGAGACAGCCAGGGGCATGTGCGCGCCGCCGACTCGGAGATACACAGTGGAAAGAGATGCAGTACAATCAATGACAATATTCACAAACATATTACGACAACAACAATTGGACAGGTAAAACACAGCGTTTTTTTCGTTGGTGACAGATGAGCGGGTGGGAAGGGGAGCAGTCCAGAAAATTGGATGAAATTGATTGAAAACTGAAGCAGAGGCAGACATTACTAAATACACAGGGCAGAGTGTTTTACATAATACATATCAGTGTGAGCTGAATGTGGAATGCCTTGTTTTGTAGAGTGCTGTGATAAGCCGCAGCTGTCGACCTTGGAAGTGTTTGTGCATAAGGTGCAGTCAAAGCAAAGTCCAGTTGAATCACATTTTCAGGAGAATTGATTACACCAGAAAGGAGAAATTTAAAATAATCGATGGAGAACAGGAGAACAGACAATTTGCCAGAACCCTGGTTTCTGCCAGGCCCCCCAACTTCATGCCACCAAGCAGGGCTGTGCAACTCGCAGTCCTCCCCCTGGCACGTATATGAATGAATGCGGGCTGCGCTGCTGTTCCACACAGTTCCACATCCATTAACCGCAATGTTATCCTGTGCCAGACAGATTTCCACAGATTGTGATGGTACAGTTCAATCTGTGTTTCTCCTTCTGACGTAGCCTCCCCTAGTCTGCTGGAGCCCCACTATCGTGTAAAATGACCGCCGGCAGCTCGGGGCTCTTTTATCCGCTCGGCTCCAATTAGTGATGGGTCAGAAAACATCCCCCAGGCCAATCCAGATTGTCCTGCCATCAAAATTCCAATAGTAAATTGTTCCGCATCCTCCAGTAACAGCGGTGCCAGGCGAACGACGCGTCCCTCGTGTATCCGGCAGAGAGTTTCCCTTGGGTCTGTCCGCTTCTCCGGACCAGCGCTCCTCCGTGAAAAATATGCCAATAGTATTGTGGGACCAGCTTTATCCAATTCATGATTTAGGATTTTGAAAATCTGTTCCAACAGGAGAGAAATGACGAGACGAGAGAAATAAAACATCAGACAGAGCAAAGATAAGGGAGGAAGAAGAAAACGCGTCTGCTCTCCACACCAGCTAAGGGAAAAAAAAAGATATTTGTGAGTTTACAAACTCACAAGGATCCATCTTGGCCCTCGCTGGTGTGATTGGGCAACCAATCACAGAACAGTGTTGATGTTTGTGTAGAAGCCAATGGTGAAGCTCCCAAATGAACCAAAACAAACATGATGACATGATAGCCTATTTAAGCGTCAATACGGACCATTTTGTTTATGAAAAACGTGAAGAAGTCGCATAATGGACAGTGCTTTTCTCTCAAGTGGATTAAAATAAAGTTTGTTTTTTCAGCTTGTTCCATTGTTTTGTTGTGATGCTTCAATCAATCAGATTCAAATAGTTGCCATGACATTCTGCGTTTCCTAAACACTTTCAGCGAGAGCCATCCCGGATTGATAATCTGTAGAACTCAATTCAGAGTGCTACACATGCACTATATTGCCAAAAATATTCACTCATCCATCCAAATAATCTAAATCAGGTGTTCAAATCACTTCCATGGCCACAAGTGTATAAAATCAAGCACCCAGGCATGCAGACTGTTTCTACAAACATTTGTGAAAGAATGGGTTGCCCTCAGGAGTTCAATGAATTCCTGCGTAGTACTGTGATAGGATACCCCCTGTGCAACAAGTGCAGTCGTGAGATTTCCTCACTCCTAAATATTCCAGTCAACTGTGAGTGGTATTATAACAATGTGGAAGCGATTGGGAACGTAGGCCACGTAAACTGATGGGGCGGGGGCGGCGGATGCTGAGGCACATACTGCACAGATGTTGCCAACTTTATGCAGAGTCAATCGATACAGACCTCCAAACTTCATGTGGTCTTCAGATTAGCTCAAGAACAGTATGTAGAGAGCTTCAGGGAATGGGTTTCCATGGCCGAACTGCATCCAAGCCATACATCACCAAGTGCAATGCAAAGTATCGGATGCAGTGGTGTAAAGCACGCCACCACTGGACTCTAGAGCATTGGAGACGTGTTCTCTGGTGTGATGAATCGCGCTTCTCCATCTGGCAATCTGATGGATGAGTCTGGGTTTGGAGGCTGTGTTAAGTTTGGTGGAGGGGGGATTATGGTGTGGGGTTGTACTTCAGGAGCTGGGCTTGGCCCCTTAGTTCTAGTGAAGGGAACTCTGCTTCTGCTTCAGGGTACCTGAAGAGATTTTGGACAATTCCATGCTCCCAACTTTGTGGGAGATGTTGTCAGTTTGTCAGTTTGGAGATGGGCCCCTTCATCTTCAACATGACTGTGCACCAGTGCACAAAGCAAGATCCATAAAGACATGGATGAGAGAGTTTGTTGTGGATGAACTTGACTGGCCTGCACTGAGTCCTGACGTCAACCCAATAGAACACCTTTGGAATGAATCAGAGCGGAGACTGAGAGCCAGGCCTTCTCGTTCAACATCAGTGTGTGACCTCACAAATGCAATTCTGGAAGAGTGGTCAAATTTCCCATAAACACACTCTTAAACCTTGTGGATAGCCTTCCCAAAAGAGTTAAAGCGGTTATAGCTGCAAACGGTGGAACAACATCACATTAAACCATATGGCTTAAGAATGGGATGTCACTTAAGTTCATATGCAAGTCAAGGCATGTGAGCGAATACTTTTGGCAATATAACGTATCAAACTAGCTTGAACCAGGCTATCAATGTGGAGGAGAGAGCACTGCTGCTGTGTTAATATGGTTGCTGGAATATATGAATTAGTGATGGGCGGATCGATACCAAAGTATCGATATATCGATCCTGATGGGCTATTAAATATGCATCGATCCTGGTATTAAAATATCGATACCAAGTCATGTTTTCTTTCTGACTTAACTTTCAGTTTATTTAGTTCAAATTCATGTGTTTTGTTCATTATTCAACCATTGCCAGTTGTCAGGCACTACTTTTCCTTCCGCGTTCTCACCAAACGTGTGGTAGTACGTCATCCCGCGATAGACTCACTGCTGTGAGATTTCAGTCAAATCGGCGCGGGGCTGCGGGATCCATGGAAGACTGCAAGCGAAGTGTGGTGTGGAGTTACTTCCACACCGTGGACGACAATGTTGCGAAGTGCAGTGTGTGCCAAAAAATGATCCGATATTGTGGCAATACCACAAATTTTAAATAAACACTTGATCATAAATCATAAACCTCAGCATGACGAAATGCTACTGACCAAACGACGACAGGAGGCTAGTCAGGCAGCTCCCTCCAGCACAGCAGCAACAGCAGTACGACAGAGGTCAATTGCCGATGCGTTAGAGAGGGAGAAAGTACCCAGGTAACCATCAACCATGTAGAAGACTAAGAGTAGTGTATGTGAGGAGAATATACTGTATGTATGCGAGAGTGAGAATAGTGATACTTCATTTGTTGTCTTTTTTCATAAGCTGCAAGTGCCCAACTTACAATAGATTTCTTTTATTTTATTTTATTTATTTGATAGGGAGAATGCACATTAATGAACATAAGTATAAAACAAATGTAAATATGCCAATTTTAGCTACAAAGCTAGTTTTCATCCGCAGTCCCTAGGCAGGCAAATACATAAAAATACAACGTGCAATACAAGCAGCAAAAACAAAAGTCTAGTGGTCACATTTGATGTCTGCATTGCCATTTTCATTTCATCAAAGATTTTTTTTTCAGATATCTGGTGTTAGAATGTGTGGAGCTAAGCCCCCTGGTGGAACTTTGCGAAGCCAAGGTATCTAGTTAGAGCCAGGTTACTGTTTTTCTGTAGTATTAAAAAATGTATGAAAGTATCGGTATCGATATCGCGATTCTAACCCTGGTATTACTTGGTATCGTATCGAAACAAAAATAACTGGTATCGCCCATCCCAGCCCATGATATGAATTGCTTTAAAGGGACAGTGTGTAAGATTTTTACCCGTTAATTACCGAAATTGAAGATACCCATTCAAAAATACATTGTTTTCCAAGCCTTTTCACTTCCATCATGAAATCAAAGTATTCTTTTGGACTTAGATATAGTCACATAAAAGGGGGATCTTGCCCATGCAGAGGCAGCCATTTTGAATACGAGAGCCGCAGAAGGACATTTGGGCTCCGCCTTCGGCAAGGCTTGTGGTTTTGGGTAAACAACACAAGCATGCTGCCGGATCAGACGTCGTAATGGATCCAACACGTGTTTTGGACTAAATTGTTTTACTGGATTTTATTCGCTGGATCCTTACAGACAAATTGAGAGCAAGTTTATGGTGAAATACAGAGTTTGACCTGTGCAAAGCATTCTAAGGTAAGCTAACCTCGTTTTGTGCTTTTCCGTATAAAAGCCCCATGTGCTCGGGGAGTGATTGCTGTGCAGGGAAATGAATTGCATAGTCAAAAAGAGGAGACTGTAAGGTTTCATTTGATGTGTAGAGTGTCATGATACATGATCGGGTTCATGAAAAAAGAAAAAAAAAAAAAACGGGACCGCGTTTTATTTATACAGTAGCGGCGCGCGGCTCGTGCGCGCGCCCGGGTGACCCTCGAGGTCTACCGTAGCAAAAACAGAAAGTGCAATAGCACCATCCACCTATGCGCTACAAATCCTACACACTGGGGCTTTAAATCAAGATTAAAAGAAATGTAATTCTTAAGAACAGGAGATGTAGCAGAGTGGTGAGTGTTGGAAAAGCATCTTCATGATGCTACTTTTCTAGCTTACAATTTTGTTTGCAGCAGCTTCTTAAAACAAAGATTATGTATGTATTGTAAGTTACCCTGTAGAGGAAGCCTTTATTCACATCATGTGTATTACGATTTGCAAAGCGCAAGTGGAGAGGTCAAATGATAAAAGGGAGCTGATACTTTCCTACACATGACCAGTGTGTAACCTGCCCTCACACTCAATGCAAAAACTGTTCTTCCCTGCCCTTTAACACAGGTTTCCCAGAGCACCGCTACATGCAAAAAACTCACGCACCTACGGCTGTCCCCTTTGGGACAGACCTAGAGCTTTGTCCAGTAGACACATTCAAATGCCAAACCTCAGGAAACATGCTGTAGATTTTTGCATAGTGGTTACAGTAGTGTCACGCAGTAAAACAGCAGACACCCACATGACTATACAAGTTGAACAAGTTGTAAAGTTATGTATCCATAATGGCATTGCCTGTAGGCAATACTTTGATGTTGGGTGTCAGAAATGACTGCATTCAAATAGGAAGTGAGCATGGGCATTTCCGACTCCATCGAATTTTTCAGTCCAGTTCACCTTCTATTGCCCCTCTCTCTGCAACTGCTGCTGTCAGGTTGTCATTCTAGTCTTAAAATGTTTGTATTAACCCCTTCTATATGATCTTGGGGTTTTTATTCAGCTATCTTGTCCGCAAAGATATGAAAATGAATAACAGACCAATGTGCTGCCCTCTTTCAAGCCAAGGTCTTGTAATTATGATCACCAAAAAAAAAGAATGAAAATCCAACTGTGGACATGGTGGGGCCAGTGAGGCTACCCAGTTGTCAATCAAACTGCCTGCATTTCTAGCATAACTGACTTAACGGCGCACTGGTTTACGTGATTACATGGTTTACGTACGCCTCTCATGCATTCCACAGATGCAAGACGCCATTTACTCAACCAACGCAGTGGTTCTTAGAGGCTTTTTCCAACTGTAGCTTGCACAAAGTTTGTTGCAATGACAGACAATCCACTACCAGTTTGCCGCAAAAGAAAGTCAGTTTTTGAGATCGTTGAAAGAAGAAGAAAAGGGGAAAAGAAGCGAAGCCAAACTAAGGTGATTCTCAAAGATTCCTTCCAGCGATGGCGTGCACTGAAGCAGAGGGTCTAAAGACCGACGTGTTGGTTGCTAAATTACTTCTGGACAGGTAACTTCTGCTCATTTCAATTCTGAACGTGCACCGGCTGTAAACAAACATCTTCTAGCATAAGGAGGAGGCGGGAGGTGTTTCTACTTAGCGAGCTGTGGGGGAGGGGTGGTGGTTTTATGCATGCGCAACATTTGAAAAAGGACAAACAGTCGCTGGATTTCACATTCCTTGGAAAATTCTCTATACAACCTTTAAAGGTCCCATGACATGGTACTTCTTGATGCTTTTATATGGTGCCTTAATGGTTCCCCAATACTGTAAATGAATCCTTCAAAATCAGGGTGGGTCCCCCCCACCCGCTCCTCTGCGCCGCTGGAGCGCTGCTTTGTGCGCTGGCTCCCATTTCCGCATTTGAAGCATGGAGGCAGAAAGGACAGGAATTTCAATGAAAAAAACACATTTTCACAGAAAATAAAATTAAACAACTGCTGTTTCAGAGGTCCAGAGGGTCAGGTAAAGGACTTCTGAGCCTAGAAATACTCGCACGTGCCTCCAGGCAAATAAAAAAACGCATTTCGCATTGCGTAGCTCCTTCGCGGTCCAAACTCTCTGGGTGTGATTTACAGAGACGGGGTGGAGATCCAGACGGTGGTGGAACTGCATTTGCATTTCTTTTTTCGATGTTACATAACAAAGGTGCCTTGTTCAGAATCGCCCGTTTAAGCTGTGTTTTTTTTCAAACGCAGAAAAGGATCGCAAATGCTCAGTTTAGACTTTTCGCAACTTTTAGCCATTGGGGGGGGGCTAAACAGGGTAGGGAAGCTCACATTAACGTTCAAAAACCTCAGAAAGTGAAAATTTCATGTCATGGGACCTTTAACAGCCCTGATTGCTCCTGATTGGCTCTTTGGTTGCCATGATACTTGCCTACGGGCAAATACAAAATTCGCAACTATGGCCACTAGTCTCAACAAGCTTAATTGGGCTGCAGCCGAACGCTATGGGTGATGTCACACTGGCCTGAAGCGGACTTCAGGGCTCGACATTAAGCATTTACTATACTTGCCCACAAGGCAACTGGCTATAATTTTTTACTTGCCCAACACCCAGATCTACTTAAAATAAAATGGAGCTCAATTCAATTTATTGTTTAAATATATGCACAGGCTAGTGTACATTAACATTTATCATAAATGGAGATTAATAAAAAATATTGATATATATGTGCCAAAATAACTGTAAAATACAAATAAATGTCAAAAATTACAAAGATAGTCTTGATTTGGTCTCTATGGGCCATGGTCTTGTCCCAGTCTCAACCTTTAGAGGTCTTGGTCTTGTCCTAGTCTCGGGACACTGTGGTCTCGATTAGTGCAGTCTTGACTTAAAAACTTGCAAAGGCCTATAAAAACTTTTTTTCATATGGATACAAACAAAACATGACCTTTCGATACACTCTTTTCTATTTACACTCTACAGTGTAAATATGGAAAATGTGTGTCCAAACTTGTATGTATACCAGATGAAAGAGGTATACATACAATTGGTCTTTTCATTAAATTGTTCTGTCTTTTCAATAAAGGGATAGTGCGTTGTTGTTTTTTTATGTTAATCTGTTCGGGTTCACTCTAATAGTGTCGTGCATTAACACTGGCTTACTGCTCACCGCCTCATCTGAGCCCGGTTCTGCTCCGTTTCTGGAGCTCGGGAACGTAGGTCTGGTAAGTTTGCGGGGACATTTAATAAAGCTCGTTTTTCTTCTCAAAACAACATTTGTCCAAAAAGTGATATATTTGCGTCACAAACAGTTGTTAGGTAAAAATTCAGCAGCGCAATTCGCATTGGTGCTATTTTCTCTCGATTTGTATCACTGCGCGCAGATTAGCTGTATTAGCCTGTTCACTTTAAGCGGATGTTTACGGCGGATGTGGTACGGCGACATCTGCCCTAAGCGGATGTTTACAAGTGAACAGGTTAACCCATGAACCCATACAGATTAACATATAAAAAACTCACTATCCCTTTAAATTGTTCTCTCTTGTATCCACTCAGATCTAAGACTTCATACACAACGTGCCTCAGGTTGTCAGACCAGTGTTTCCACACCATTGTTCTGTGGGAAACACTGCACACCCACAGGTGTCACAATCTTCATCAGAATTTTAGAAACTAAACAAGAACTAATGTGATTATAGTTTTTTTTTTTTAAAGTTATTTCTATAGAGTTTATGAAAATATGACAGAACATCTATAGTCTTGGCTGCCGTTAGGGGTGGCACAGTATATGTATTCGTACTGAACCGTCACGGTACGGGGGTCACGGTTCGGTACGCGCATTTTGACGGAGAATATACGGTACAAAAGTTTAATATTGAACTTACCACGGGACTTTCATTTTCCAAGGGTTTCCTTGAGGACTCTTTAACCATTGCCATTTGCGAGCCCTGATTGGTCCATGAACATGTAAACACCGGGATGAAAAAAGCGGAAAGTCACGGACAGCTCAGTCTGGAGCTCCGGCCCGCACACCGGTAGAAGTTTAATACGAGACACGTACTTTTGTTTCTGAATACGGGACGATTCCATTTTTCAAAGGACGGTTGGCAACCCTAAACACAACTATACATTATATATATATTAGGGCTGGGCAACGTTAACGCGTTAACGGTGCGTTAACTATTGAGGTCAGTATCGCCCGACAATTTTGTTAACGCTTAACGCAGCATTTTTTTTTTAATATATTTTTTATGACTGGTGTTCGTACTTTTATTTTGAAAGCGTAAGTCGGGATCGTCGCGGCCACTCATTGGTCGCTGCTCTGCCTGGTAGTCGAGTTCAGACAGGAAAGGAAACACGGGAGAACGGTATGTTTACAATGGATACAATGGATGTTTTAAGAATAGCCACCAGCGACGCAGCATACGAGCTCCCCTCTCGCCGCACAATTAGGAGAAGAATCCAGGAATTGTACGAGAATGAGAGAGAGGCAAAAGAGACGAGACTTCGCAGCATGCCAGCCGTTGCCATCACGGGCGACTATTGGACATCACTAGGTAATCATAGTTACCTCGGGGTAACGGTGCATTATATTGATGCCAATTGGGAATTGCATTCGCATGCTCTCTCGGTAATGAAAACAGCTGACAGGCACTACGCCGAAACCTGCGCTGAACACTTTCTACAGGTTGCAGAGGAGTGGAACGTGTCGAACAAAGTCGTCACACTGAGCACAGACAGTGCACGAAATATGATTGCTGCTGCGAGACATCTTCCCTTTGAGCACATCCACTGCTTCGCGCACAGCCTGCAGCGTTCCATCACAGTATCCCTACAGCACAGCCCTTTCGACAATGCCCTGGCCAAGTGCAGAAAAGTTGTAGGGCACTTCAAACACAGCCCAGCAAATGCTGCAGAGTTGGAGCAGAAACAAGACGAACGTGGTCAAAAGAAGGAATGCCTCGTTCAAGACGTTCCAACGAGATGGAATTCTACTCTGGCAATGATCCAAAGCATCCTCAGAAATGAACAGCCACTGCGGGATGTCCTCACGACACACCCCAAAATCACCATGCCAACCACAGCTGACTTGGATAAACTACGGAGGTTGGAAACGCTACTAGAGCCTTGCAGGTGAGCTTTCCATTGTTATTTCTCGTGTGTGTGTGTGTGTGTGTGTGTGTGTGTGTGTGTGTGTGTGTGTGTGTGTGTGTGTGTGTGTGTGTGTGCGCGTGCGTGCGTGCGTGCGTGCGTGCGTGCGAGCGAGCGTGAGTGAGTGAGTGAGTGAGAGAGAGAACAAATGGAAATTCTGAATGTGTAGAGATTTTTGTGAGTGAGTGAGTGAGTGAGTGAGTGAGTGAGTGAGTGAGTGAGAGAGAGAGAGAGAGAGAGAGAGAGAGAGAGAGAGAGAGAGAGAGAGAGAGAGAACAAATGGAAATTCTGAATGTGTAGAGATTTTTGTGTAGTCCAAGCAAGGCAGCCCAGTTGGTCAGATTATCATAGTAGCAGGCAGCATTCAGAATCAGCTATGGTGTGTTGTATACTGCAAGGTCACAGTGCAGTCCTATTGTGTGTGTGTGTGTGTTTATTAGGCCTATGCTACATGTAGTTCATTGTGATATATTGTGTTTGTTTTCTCTGTTTCAGGTATGTGACAGAACTTTTAGGGGGAGAAGATTATGTCTCATGCTCTGTGGCCCTCCCTGCTTTTTGCCATGTCTCCCGGGTGATGGAGAGTTCGGATGAGGACCCTGCCTATGTCACACAGTTCAAGGCTACATTCAGGAAGGACCTGGAGACACGCAGAGGAAATGCCAACATAGCATATCTGAAGATAGTTACTGCATTGGATCCTCGTTTCAAGGATCTCAAATGTGTGCCTAAAGGAGAGAGGAATGAGGTGTGGGCCTCAATCACAAGGTTACTCAGAGAAGAGGGAGCTGGTGCAGAGCAACCTGTGGAAGAACCAGAGCCACCAACGAAAAGGTTAACCCTACTGGCTGACTCATCTGAGTCTGATTCTGAAAAAGAAGATGACACAATTGAGACCTGTGTCCATCGATACAGAGCAGAGCCCACCATTAGTTCGGATTCCTGCCCATTAGAGTGGTGGTCCAAACATGGACACTCACACAGCCTGCTAGCCCCCCATGCAAGGAAGTATTTGGGCACACCCTCAAAATCTGTTCCCTGTGAACGGTTGTTTTCTCTTGCTGGTCACATTGTTCAGAAGAAAAGAGCGTCCTTGTCATCTGAAAATGTGAATAATCTTGTATGCCTTAGCAACTGGCTTCGTGCACAGAAGTAAAAGTTTGAATTGACAAGTGTCAGTTTGTCTGTAGGAATTGACAAAAAGCTCAATGTTCTGGTTAGTGTAGGATATGTTCTGGCTGTTTTTTTTTCTTTTTGACATTCTCATTTTATAGGCCTATCAAACAGGATAACCTAATGACCTGTGAGCTGTGATGCATTTCAGTTTTGGATTATTAACTTAGCTCTTTGTTTTAGATTTACTTCACAATCCTGTAACTAGTTTTCTTGCAGAGAATTCAGAACAATAAATGAAAGAAAAGGAATAGTTGACAATAATGACCTGGCAGTAGTGCTATATCTGAGTTTTATATTTGATTTGCTTCTTTCAGTTGACATTTTTGACACAATTATTTTGAAAAGGAAATGGACTTGGATTTATTTGACAAAAGACCTTTTGTGTACTGGGTACCGTTTTTTGTTGTCATTTATTTTTTACAGTTTCTCATTTTGATATGCCAGTGGTTTTATTTGATGTCATTAGAGTGTTTCAGTTGAATTTTACATTTTGTAATATATGCAACGTTCATTTAGTTACATTTTTAAATAAAACTTTGTTTGAAACAGCTTTTGAATTCATTTTTGTATTTTATATACCATTTTTGGGTTTCGCGCGCTATGCGATTAATCGCGATTAATCACAGAAAGTCATTGAGTTAATGCGATTAAGAATTTTTATGTTTGCCCAGCGCTAATATATATATACATATACATGTATGTATATACACATACACATACATACATATACATACATATACATACATATACATATAAACATATACATATATATACATATACATATACATACATATACTCAACAAAAATATAAACGCAACACTTTTGTTTTCGCTCCCATTTTTCCTGAGATGGGCCCAAAGATCCAAAATTCACTCCAGATACACAACACTACCATTTCTCTCAAACATTGTTCACAAATCTGTCCAAATGTGTGACAGCGAGCACCTCTGCCCCGCCGAGACAATCCACCCCACCTCACAGGTGCGCCACATCAAGATGCCGATCCGACATCATGACCAGTGCACAGGTGCGCCCCAGACTGCCCACCCGGAAATGTGCATTTTTTTTGCTTTATTGGGGGTCTGGGGACTCAGAACCAGTCAGTATCTGGTGTGACCACCATTTGCCTCATGCAGTGCAACACATCTTCTTCACATAGAGTTTATCAGATTGTCAATTGTGGCCTGTGGAATGTTGGTCCACTCCTCTTCAATGGCTGTGCGAAGTTGCTGGATATTAGTGGGAGCTGGTACATGCTGTCGTATACGCCGGTCAAGCACATCCCAAACATGCTCAATGGGTGACATGTCCGGTGAGTATGCTGGCCATGCAAGAACTGGGACATTCTCAGCTTCCAAGAATTGTGTACAGATCCTTGCAACATGGGGCCGTGCATTATCTTGCTGAAACATGAGGTGATGTTCATGGATGTATGGCACAACAATGGGCCTCAGGATCTCATCACGGAATCTTTGTGCATTCAAAATGCCATCAATAAAATGCACCTGTGTTCTTTGTCCATAACAGCCATTGAAGAGTGGACCAACATTCCACAGGCCACAACTGACAATCTGATAAACTCTATGCGAAGATGTGTTGCACTGCATGAGGCAAATGGTGGTCACACCAGATACTGACTGGTTCTGAGTCCCCAGACCCCCAATAAAGCAAAAAAAAAAAAAAGCACATTTCAGGGTGGCCTTTTATTGTGGGCAGTCTGGGGCGCACCTGTGCACTGGTCATGATGTTGGATCGGCATCTTGATGTGGCACACCTGTGAGGTGGGGTGGATTGTCTCGGTGGGGCAGAGGTGCTCGCTGTCACACATTTGGACAGATTTGTGAACAATGTTTGAGAGAAATGGTAGTGTTGTGTATCTGGAGTGAATTTTGGATCTTTGGGTCCATCTCAGGAAAAATGGGAGCAAAAACAAAAGTGTTGCGTTTATATTTTTGTTGAGTGTATATACAGTATATACCCAAAATCTTTCAATGAATTTGCAAAGATATATATATATAAAAAAAAGACCCCGCGGTTGAAAAATTGAATGAAGGTGTACACAGCTGTACACAGTTTGTTATTGCAAAATGTACATGTTTAAAACAGCGTTATGTTGTTATCTGTGATATAGGCCAGGCCTATAGCTCATGTTCACTGAGCTATGTGAATGTAAAAAAGTGTTTAGGTACTTGTGTGTATTGTATGTGAAGGTACCCATGTGTTAAAACATCACTGATGTACCCAGCTCAGTAACCAATATCAATATATGACAACTCAATGTGGTGCTTGTGTGTTCACTTGTTTTACTTACAGGTTTTAAGTTGCAGCTATCTCAGCTGGAGATTTAAACAATAAAAAGCTGCCTTCGAGGACAGCCTTTCTGGTTATGTTTTTTTCCCTGCACTGTACCAAAAATGTACCGAACTGTGGGGTCTGAACCGAGGTACGTACCGTACCGTGGGTTTTGTGTACCGTGCCACCCCTAGCTGCCGTCATCCAATAAAAGGGCCATTGTGACAAAAATGCTGTTAGACTTTTTCCACTGCTCACAGAAAATTCGATTTTAGAGCTGAGGTTCTTGCACTTTCCAAGGAACAGTTGCAAACAGTATATGAAACATTGTAGTGCCTGTAGTGCAATCATAGGCCTAGATTTACTTTTAGCATGTAGGGATAATATCTCCAAACACTCCTGCACTCATCTACAGCACCTTGTGTCAGATGTGATGTGTTGGGTGAATTTTAAGGGATTCCCGCTTTGTCCTCAACTGAGACCAATGGGCAAGTTAATTTGAAACTGTTGCTTTTTGCAGTGTAACATTATGTAAGGCAATATTCTCCGAAATATGTAAAGGAGTTACACTACTTGACTTGATGATTGTGAGACAGTTACTGATGAAATGTTGTTGTTAGATTTGGTCTAATATAAATAGTTTCTTTAATGTATTTTGTACCTGCCCAAGGACTGCAGATGGAAAGTAGCTTGTAGCTAAATCTGGCACAGAGCATTTTTTCTCACAGATTAAGGTTATCTGTCCTCGTTTTAAATAAATAAAAATACTTTGCATTACTTCGGATTGTCTTTCTCTGTAAAAGAAAATGTATGCTTTATATGAGCTTTAAGCCGAAATCCTTCCCTTGGACCCTCACCCACAGGTTAAGAAACCGACTTTCACTTGCACATTACACATGACATTTCAAATACAGTGGTCTCTCGTTTATCACGGGGGTTAGGTTCCAGAAATAACCCGCAATACGTGAAATCCGCGAAGTAGGACAACTTTATATTTTATAATTATTATACATGTTTTAAGGCTGTTAACACCTCACCAAACATTATACACTTTTCTCAGACTGGAATTAACATTTTCTCACATTTCTCTCTTGTTTAAACACTCAAACTTTCGTAGATTTTCAACAAAACTATTAATAGTGAAGCGTGGGGGGGGGGGTGCGCGGACACGTGCACCTGTGGTCATGAAACAAGGCAAAGAGCCGCAATTCTGGTTTAGACCTGGTTTAGTCCTGGTTTAGACCAGGTTTAGACCTGGACTTCCTACGGATCCAATGACTCATGTCATGTCATGATGCTCCTCGTGCGGCTCGGACCGCTTCTCATTCAAACACAGTGTGAGCACAGAGGGACGAGCAGGAAGCACCGCACTCATTCAACAGCACTGTCATGTCCCGGGACGCGACGCGCACCAACCCCTTGGAGAAGTGCGCAACACGAGCACCACTGGCGCGAGGCCGCGCGTACACCGGGGCTGCGAGCATGAGATCGAACCGCGGCGCCCGGACCGCGTCCTCTCAGCCGGAGCCACAAACCAGCCGCACAAAACCAGCGGCACGTGGTGGTTTAATCCCGGTTTAGTCCAGGTCTAGACCTGGTCCAGTCCTGGTTTAGTCCAGGTCCAGTCCAGGTTTAGACCTGGTTTAGACCATGTTTAATCCTGGGTCTACAGTCTCTTAGCCAATCAGGACACAGAACACAATGTTACACTATTAAAAAAAATGTTACACTATAAAAAAAAAACGTTACACTATAAAAAAAAAAAAGTTACACTATGCGTACCAGCAAGGCCGCGAACAGTGAACCGCGACAGAGCAAGGGACCACTGTATTTTAATGCCAGTACATGATAGAGCTGGAGTTACACCGGCATATAGGCCACGTAGGTAGGGCTGGATACCGAAAATCGGTTGCTTACTGGACTGAAAAGGTCCGATAAGTAATAATAAGTACTGGTACTAAAAAACAAAAAGTTAGTTTGGTGCCAACTTTCTGTTCCTGGCCTTAAAAACAACACCTACACATTATCAATACAGGTGCTCACACGCCACAACTGAGCTCTGCGCAAATGTATTGCACAAACAGCGCTCATGTTAAACATGTTCAGCACGTCCTACAAGTGTCCAAACAAAGCAGTGCGTCATCTAACCAGTAAATCCGAAGAGCTAAAGAAACATCGTGCAGCGTGAAACTTGTATCCACCGGAAAACCAGTCTCGAGTGCGGGGCCTTTACAGTGTCTCAAAGTCAAAGTGCGTAATAATAAATCCACATCCAGTCACAGCCTGCAGTGCCCGTATAAAATTTAGGACAGATTATATGAACCAAAACACTGCCAAAATCATGTTCTTCATTGCTAAATATACTAGGTAACAAAAGAAATTATATACTTCTATTATGTTCATATTTTCCTGAATGATGCAAATATTTTCTCAAATTTTCACATCGCCATTTTTTGACATGTCATTGTCAAGCGTGACATGGACTGGTCAGTGAAATCAGCTGTGCAGTAATTGCATGTGCACACTGTAATGTTGACACCACGTGGTTACTGAAAACGTTTAGATTTTCAGAGTATAAAGCCATGCTGAGAGTCAAGTTGAGCGTGAACTTGCAGTTGGCATGCTGCAGGTTGGGGAACGGGTTAGTATTGTCGCGCGAAGGTTTGGGTGTACCAGAGCAACAATTTCAGCCTTACAGATACAATACCAGCAAACGGATTCAACTCTTGACTGTGTGCATTCTGGTCATCCGAGGGTCACCGCATCTGTTGAGATTATTGTTTTCGACCCTCATGTTGTTCCGAATACTACGAAATGGAAATGGTAAATCTGATAACAATTAATTTTTGGGTGAAGCAGCACTGAATAATTCAAACAATGGCTGTAAACTTTCTGATTTTGCCTTGTATTATACAATAAAACTCATTCTCATATTTAAAATGGCTTTTAATACTTAGTAGTTTGTGGCACGTAATTTTTTCTGCACTGTGTGTTTTACTGTTTGTTTTACACTGTTGTATTCTGTATATTCTGTCTTTTGTATTGCTGTATTTTCTGTTTTTAATTGGAAAGCACTTTGGTCACCATTGGGCTATATAAATAAAGATTGATTGATTGATTCTCATCGACTTTTGTTACCTAGTATATATTCAGCATGGAGCGAGAGGCATAAAGATGTAGCCAAACGATTTTGTGTAAAGTTCTCCATAATTCTCCTCCGTCCAGGTAACCGCGGAGTAAAAGCATAAAGTTATTATGCTAGTATCAAGTAATTTAATGATTGAAAAGTATTTTCTTAATAATATTGGCCTTTAATTTACATAAAAATATAAATTGTAAATATACCCTTTGCGCACTTATGAAGAAAACTACAACATATCTCGGTCCTCTGCAGGATACTGTGGAGTTAGTTTGGATCAAGCGTACTGTTTTAAATTTAGCTCCTTGTTCGCCCTTCCCATCGCTGCATAATGGGGTAAGGCACACAACATTATTGGAGAGAGAGGGGAAAGGCACGGAGCGACACAGAGCCGCAACAGGTAGGACTGTTCTCTTTGAGTGGGACTCATTGGGATGTGGGAGAGTGTGCAGCCACAGCAGAGGTGAGTTTGACACATGCCCTGCTCACATAGTGCACTGGTCGCTTGGAGACACCCCGGTACTGCCCCAGTAAATGATATTCACACGGGTCATGATAATAGCCTATACATGTAACTCCTTACTGAGATTGTACTGAGTAGGCCTAATAAATATGTCGCCAATTTTCTATTTAGTAATATGGTATGTTATATTAATGGATTATAGCTGTCATTTTTTACATATGTACTTTTTCGAGTAGGAACACTGGAGTTGCACTTTATGTTGGGGTGGAGTTTAGCCTTCGTTCTGATGCGTAATGAAGTTTCCTGGAGATGTGCACGCGGTAGTAATGGTAGAATGAGAGACAAAAAAAGGGGTGGAGAGGCACGGTCCACATGATAGGACAATTTTGATTGACTTGATAAAAATTGCAGAGCAGAAGGTAGGGTACAACACCCGTTTTATTTAGGCTACCCTGCGGTCAATGGGAAAGACAAAACATTGACTGTGATGCGCACATGAAGTGAGCACAGTGTCCGTTTTGCGAGGCAATCAACAACATTGGACTTATCAGTCCCTTTCACGGAAATGAAAGAATGGCTTTAGAGCAGACAACCCGTCGCTTCATTTTTCAATCAAATAATTAGTTGTTATTACTCTATTATAGAGTCCAAACGTGCAATATTTTTTCCATGCTCTCCTAGTTAGTTTTCTTATTATTACTTACTTTATTATTACAGTGGTACCTCACCTTACGAAATTAATTCGTTCCAGAAGTGGTTTCGTAACGTGAAAAATTCGTAAGTTGAGTAGCTATTTCAATAGAAAAAGCCTGATTCGTTCCAAGGCCCAGATCCAAGTTTTTTTTTTTTATAGTGTAAATTTTTTTATAGTGTAACATTGTGTTCTGCGTGTTTCTCACATTTGTCTCTCGTTTAAACACTCAAACTTTCATAGATTTTCAACAAAATGTATTAACAGTGAAGTGTGGAAGGGGGAGGGGGGAGAAAACCTAAACACAGCTCAAAGCTGTCTGTCTCTTCCGGGGGCGCTCCACAGCGTGCAACCCCGGTAGCTCCTCGAGCAGTTTGGTGCATTTAAGCAAAGTTTATCCGTGTGTTTGGTGTGTCATCTCTTATTTTTGATCAACAATGTGGTTACTCAACCTAGACTACTTGTTGCTGTTGTGCGGACTCTCTCTCGCGTACTGTTTGAGTCATGAGACAAATTAACCGAGGAGCCCTCCCGCGGATTACCTTTAGCCGGGAGTCTTTACTTCAACTCCGGTTCTCCATGAATGTCGTGCGTCCTCCAGACATTCCACCGGAGCTCCGCAAGACGACTGCCAGACCGGGGCGCTGCAAACGGGGAAAACGAGGCGGAATACACCGGAGACTCAAACACTTGTCTCTACAGGACCGTCGCAGGCTACCTGCCCTGCCTTCCATCCTGCCCTGCCTTCCATCCTGCTGGGGAACGCACAGTCCATCCCCAACAAGCTCGATGAGCTGGAAGCTTGGGTCACGGTCAGGCAGGAATCCTGGCTCAACGAATCGGACCAAGATGAGGATCTGTCTCTGAGCGGCTTTGGGACTCCGCTCAGACTGGACAGGGAAGTAACCAGCAAGACTCGTAGTGGTGGAGTGTGCTGCCACATCAATGAAAGGTACTGTAAAACTGTTGTTGTGTGGGAGAGGATCTGTACTCCAGACATTGAACTTTTATCAGTCTCTCTTCGGCCCTTTTACCTGCCACGTGAGCCGTTTTTACTATTGTGTACGTGCTGCCGCTGCACAGCTGATTGGTGACGTCACGCACCGGCTCGACACAATCTGCCCCGACGCCCCAAAGTTTATTCTGGGGGACTTCAATCCCACGAACGCATGCTAGAGCAGGTCTAGACCTGGTCTAGACCTGGTCTAGACCTGCTCTAGACCTGCTCTAGACCTGACACACGTGTCAGAGCGCAGTTTTCTCCCCCCTCGCCCTTCCCCCCCACACTTCACTATTAATAATTTTGTTGAAAATCTATGAAAGTTTGAGTGTTTAAACAAGAGACAAATGTGAGAAAAGTTTAAATTCAGTCTGAGAAAAGCATATAATGTGTGTGGCTGAGCGCGCATTATTTGAATTTTTGAGATTTCGCGTTTCGTAACTTGAATTTACCGTGAAGGCGTTTCGTAACTTGAAATTTTCGTTTGTTGGGTCATTCGTAAGGTGAGGTACCACTGTACTTATTTTTTTATTTTATTCTTGCCTGCATGCACTTTCTTGTTCAAACTTTCTGCCTGGAGCTACTGTGGGAAGTAAATTTCTCCTATGTGAGATCAATAAAGTCTTATCTTAACTTAATGGGGGACTAGACTTGTATCGCTGTATTTTCACAGAAGAGCGCACATGTCCGGATAAAACGTTTAGTTGCCCCGGGCCAGCGGACTACAGTTAATGTCAAGCACAGCACTTATTTATACAGTCTATGGTTTGCACTCTGATCTTACCTTCGTGGAACATGGCGCTCTTTACGTCGGCCTTCCCGAGGATTGGGGGGTTTTGCCGGCTCTTTTGGAGGAGCAGGTCGACCTGTGGCAGCCCCACCCACAGAGGCTCCACCCCCTGGAGGCTCCCTGGGAGTTATGGGGGGTTTGGCTGGCTCTGCTGAGGGTTTGGGAGGTCTGCCTTGGGGCCCAGGAGGAGGAGGACTGGGGGCTTTCTTTACAGGAGGCTTGTCCCTACGAGGAGGGGGCATGGCGCCAGGCTTCAGTGGAGCACTTAGGAAGGCAAAAGGAATTTTCACATTATTTATTGATTTGTGAAAAGTCCCTCAGTAGAATCCATGATAAAAGGAGAAGTTCAATTTGTCAACTGGACAAAGTTTGTTTGGTTGAAAACTAAACAAACTTTGTCCAGTTGACAAATTGAACTTCCCCTTTTATTATTTACTGATTTGTTTTTATTTCGAGTTTGTGTCAAGAGAGAAACAATAATCATATGCATACTACATATACATTGTAAACAACAGAAAAACACATTTCTCGAAAAGGAGTGAGAAGAAAAAACTTATTATCCCGCCCCTATATTATCAGACTAGTTAAAAGAACAAGCTGTGCAACCAGCAGAAATGGATACTAAAAATAAATCCAGATAATGGTTAATGATGATGTATGTAATTCTTTCTCATTTGATAGTCAACACAACTTACTTGACTGACCAAATGTGTGACCATAACATTTTAAAGTTGCAGATGATAAACCTACCCTTTTGGACCTGGAGGAGGGAGCGGTCTGTTCTTTGAATTTTTTAGTGGTGCCGGACTCCGAGATGGAGACGAAGAGAAAGATCGAGACCTGAGAAAAGATTTTTGAACCACAATCATATTAAAATGTGCCTCAATTGAAGTCATGTTTAACTGCGTTCAAAACTGGATAATTGTTCTTGTTAGTCATTTTGAAAGAGGCGATACCTGGAGCGACTGCCGCTGAAAGAGCTGTGTTGTGAAGAATGACTGGTGTAAGAGCTGAAGGAGGAGGAGCGGCTTCGAGAGCGAGAAGAGCCTGAGCCTGTGTACGATGAGGAGCGTGACGATGACCTGCAATAATATCAAATCATAACTACTTTTCAATGCACACCGAATTGATGCAAAATCTAGCCAAATTTAAATTCAAGTGATAGTGGAGGTGTTAAGGACCAAAAGTTTCCTTTTATGGTACAAGCATGAAACTTTGCTAGATTACCAACACCCCCAGGACTAATACAGTATTTCTGGATATGGAACCAAGTCTAAGTTAACACTGGAAATAAAAGCTGTGCATGTCACAAAATGGACTACATGAAAACAAGGCTGGTATAAAAAATACTGCATTATCCCCTTCTTAGAGTCCAATTTGCATAGTTATTAATTTTGTAATGTTGAACAACATTTTTTTTCTAAACTCCAAAGCATTAAGGAGGTCACGTGACGTGACCATTTTCCTCAAAAATGAAAGGGTTGTATTGGTTCCCCTTGGTTGAAATCCAAGTTAATAAAATATCTTTCAAAGCCATATTTATTATATATTATTTTAATAGCAAAAAAATGTAACCATCTCTAAAGATCTGTAAGTGCCATATCAAATTTCATAATGATAATTAAATGCTGCATGGAAGCGAGGCTTAACCCCAGGCACTTGGGGAGCAGAGGAGAGAGGGCAGGAGCAGAGGACAGAGGAGCAGAGGCAATAGGAGCAGAGGACAGAGGAGGAGAGGAGGAGAGGCAATAGGAGCAGAGGAGACAGGAGCAGAGGGGACAGAGGAGCAGAGGACGGAGGAGCAGAGGAGACAGGAGCAGAGGACAGAGGAGCAGAGGGGACAGGAGCAGGGGACAGGAGCAGAGGGGACAGGAGCAGAGGGGACAGGAGCAGAGGGGACAGAGGAGCAGAGGGGACAGAGGAGCAGGGGACAGAGGAGCAGGGGACAGAGGAGCAGGGGACAGAGGAGCAGAGGAGCAGAGGAGCAGAGGACAGAGGAGCAGAGGACAGAGGTGACAGGAGCAGAGGACAGAGGAGCAGAGGGGACAGGAGCAGAGGACAGAGGAGCAGAGGGGACAGGAGCAGAGGAGCAGAGGGGACAGGAACAGAGGACAGAGGAGCAGAGGACAGAGGAGCAGAGGGGACAGGAGCAGGGGACAGGAGCAGAGGGGACAGGAGCAGAGGACAGAGGAGCAGAGAACACAGGAGCAGAGGTGACAGGAGCAGAGAACACAGGAGCAGAGGTGACAGGAGCAGAGGACAGAGGTGACAGGAGCAGAGGACAGAGGAGCAGAGGGGACAGGAGCAGAGGGGACAGAGGAGCAGAGGGGACAGGAGCAGAGGAGCAAAGGAGCAGAGGGGACAGGAGCAGAGGGGACAGGAGCAGAGGACAGAGGAGCAGAGGGGACAGGAGCAGAGGACAGAGGAGCAGAGGAGCAGAGGGCAGAGGAGCAGAGGACAGAGGAGCAGAGGTGACAGGAGCAGAGGACAGAGGAGCAGAGGGGACAGGAGCAGAGGGGACAGAGGAGCAGAGGGGACAGGAGCAGAGGAGCAGAGGGGACAGGAGCAGAGGATAGGGGCAGAGGAGCAGAGCAGACACGATCAAGGAGAGGGACAGCGGAGCAGAGGAGACAGGATCAAGGAGAGGGTCAGAGGAGCAGAGGATGGGGCAGAGGAGAAGTTGAAAGGAGCAGAGGAGAGGGTCGAAAGATTTACTGATAAAAGTTTCTAATAATACATTACAACCAAAAAGTTAGATAGTCCACCCTTCACCTGCAGATAGAGACACATCCTGCATTTGTCTCATTCTCAGTATACAGACAGGCCTCATGTGAAAGCTCAAAACTTCCAGAATTCACACACCGAGCTGCAGAAGCTGCACTAGCACTGAGTCATTGGCAACAGGTGATGGGGTTTATGTAGTGACCATTCAGATCAGAGAGAAGCATTTTAGTTTTAAACCAACTTTCAACATTGAAAGTTCAACATTGAACCAGCAACACTAAAGAGTCATGTGAGGTTCATTCTGCTTTCTGATTATAAAATCGTCTTGAGACATCACATCTGCCATTTACTGGTAATAAAACAATATCCATGGGGGAAAAGACAGATGAGAGCCCCACCAGAAAAGTAACACAATGCAATTTCAAATTCTGCATATGCAACCTGTACATATGGTTTTTGACAATAAAGCTGACTTTGAACATAAAACAACCATTGGTACATTTATTTGATTGTTACTTTGCTTGAAAGGTTCCACAGTAGCATTAAACTGATCTATCTTGTGTTTATTCAATTACCACTGCTTTTATTGCTTAAAAAACCTAAGCAGGGTTACAAAGTGCACGAGAAAAGTTACGCAGTGCACCTTTAAGTTTTTGTTGCTTTATTAAGGCTGCAAATAGTGCAGTTATTATATAAAGAGTTACTGTGAAACATGATTTCTTCAGATGTGAGGACACAGGCAATGTTTATGAGTAGTATATCAAGTAGTGTATACCCATTTTTATATTGTAAAATATTAAAAACACTAGTTTATTTTGTGCTGGTCAAAATGTAATTATAAGCATGTTTCACAAGTTTTAGCAGATAAAAACAAACAGCGTCGCTAGCTCAGAATATCTGCAAAACCCGGGCCTCTTTCAGGGTTCTAATTAAAAATGACTTTATAATTAAACTTTGTCACAAGTACACATTAGCATGCTTGTTGTTCTCTGGGAGTTGTGAAAAGTGCTTATACATTCATTGTGGTGAATAATTAGGTTGCTCTGAATGCAGAAGGTAAGTGAAGAAGAACTTTGGACCATTGCAAACAGTTTACAATGAACTAGTTCTGTTTTTCACGTTTTTAAAGGGATATGCCACCCCCAGGTCAAACTTGGGCATCTCCCCACAGTCCAGAGACTAAAATAAGTGGTGGAAAGCGTTTTTCTGGTGACCCAGCCATTGTCCGAGTCTGTCAGCACTGACCGCCGCGGTATCTGCAGCTACTCCGTGTTAGACTGGAGTCTAACGTCGCCAGAGAAAGATTTCGGCCAAAAGGAATTAATTTGCCCGATGCTTTTCCCAATTACTTTCTGTTAGGGATGCAAATTATCGATTAATTCATTAATTGATAGTTGATTGACCTTATCGATCGATTAACGATTAACTGATAAGCCGCGTTTTTCACCTGAATTTTAGTGTTTCAATAGGATCTTTAAGAATATACAGTGCCGTGAAAAAGTATTTGCCCCCTTCCTGATTTCTGTGTTTTTTGCATATTTATCACTCAAAACATTGTCAGATCATCAAACCAATTTTAATATCACACAGAAACAACCCAAGGAAAGACAAAATTCAGTTTTTGAATGATGATTCCATTTATTAGTGCACAAAAAAAATCTAAACCTATCTGGCCCTATGTGAAAAAGTAATTGCCCCCTTAATCTAATAGCCAGTTGAGCCTCCTTTGACAGCAATAACTGTAACCAAACGTTTGCGATAATTGGTGATGAGTCTTTCACACCGCTGGGGAGGGATTTTGGCCCACTCTTCTATGCAGAATTGTTTCAATTCTGCCATATTGGAGGGTTTTCTTGTATGAACTGCCCGTTTAAGGTCACACCACAGCATCTCAATCGGATTTAAATCCGGACTTTGACTTGGCCACTCCAAAACCTTAATTTTGTTTTCTTTGAGCCATTCAGAGGTGGACTTGCTGGTGTGTTTTGGATCATTGTCCTGTTGCATGATCCAAGAGCGCTTGAGTTTGAGGGCACGAACTGATGGCCGGACATTCTCCTTCAGGATCTTCTGGTAAACAGCAGAATTCATTTTTCCGTCAATCACAGCAAGTTGTCCTGGTCCTGAGGCAGCAAAGCAGGCCCAGACCATCACACTGCCACCACCATGCTTTACTGTGGGCACCATGTTCTTTTTATCAAATGCTGTGCCATTTTTACGCCAGATGAAACGGGCTGCAGACCTTCCAAAAGTTCAATTTTAGACTCATCGGTCCACAAAATGTTTCTCCAAAAGTCTTGAGGGTCATCAAGGTGCTTTTTGGCAAAGGTGAGACGAGCCTTTGTGTTCTTTTGTGAAAGCAGTGGTTTTCTCCTGGGAACTCTTCCATGGATGCCATTTTTGGCCAGTGTTTTTCTAATGGTGGAGTCATGAACACTGACCTTAACTGAGGCCAACGAGGCCTGTAGTTCTTTCGATGTGCGTCTAGGTTCTTTTGTGACTTCCTGAATGAGCCGTCGTCGCACTCTTGGAGTAATCTTAGTTGGTCGACCACTCCTGGGAAGGGTTGCAACTGTTCCCAGTTTCCTCCATTTTTGAATAATGGCTCTGACAGTGGTTCGCTGGAGCCCCAGAGCTTTGGGAATGGCTTTGTAACCTTTTCCTGAATTATAGACTTCTATCACTTTTTTCTCATTTGTTCTTGAATTTCTTTGGATCGTGGCATGATGTGTTTGTTCTTGAGATGTTGTAGCCAACTTCACTTTGTTTGACAGGAACTATTTAAGTGATTTCTTGATTCAACACAGGTGGTGACAATCAGGTGTGGGTGTGGCATGTAGAACTGAACTAAGTTTTCTCAAAACTGTGGTTAGTCACAGTTAGTTTGTGATTTAACAAGGGGGGGCAATTACTTTTTCACATAGGGCCAGATAGGTTTAGATTTTTTTTGTGCACTAATAAATGGAATCATCATTCAAAAACTGAATTTTGTCTTTCCTTGGGTTGTTTCTGTGTGATATTAAAATTGGTTTGATGATCTGACAATGTTTTGAGTGATAAATATGCAAAAAACACAGAAATCAGGAAGGGGGCAAATACTTTTTCACGGCACTGTAAGCTATAGTATACATAACACTGAGTCATAAATATATCGTAGTATTATTATATTGTATATTTCTTAATTATTCCTTAGTAAAAAGCAGACAAATGTATTGATGCTGACTAACAAAATACAGTAATCCCTCGCTGAATCGCGGTTCGTGGATTTTTTATTTTATTTTATTTTTTTAGTGTAACTTTTTTTTATAGTGTAACATTGTGTTATGTCCTGATTGGCTAAGAGACTAGACCAGGACTAAACGTGGACTGGACCAGGTCTAGACCAGAACTAAACCAGAACTAAACCAGAACTAAACCAGGTCTGGACCAGGTCTGGACCGGGACTCGACCGGGACTCGACCGGGACTCGACCGGGACTCGACCGGGACTCGACCGGGACTGAACCAGGATTGGGCCGCTGCGTGCCGCTGCTGGTTTCGTGCAGCTGGTTTGTGGCTCAGGGCCCGGGCCGCGGGCCGGCCGCGCGGGACCAGCAGCAGCGGCACGTTGCGGCGCATTCCTGGGCGCATTCCTGGGCGCATTCCTGGGCGCCGCGGTTCGATCTCGCCTCGTGCGTATACCCGGGGCTGCTGAGCAGTGCTGTTGGCGCCTGCGGCCGGCTGTGAGTCGAGCTTGGCGCAGCGCGGTGCACGGTTGCCTTGTTTTGTGACCACGCGGGTGCGCGTGTCCGCGATTAGCGATTAATTGCAATTAATGCATTTTGATCGACCAACGTCTTAATCGACAATTAATCGTTAATCGATTAATTGTTGACATCCCTACTTTCTGTGTAGTGCGCATTCATATCGAGTGCAAATAAATGTGCAAATCAACACGGAGAGCTTGACTTGGTCATTTTGGGTGGGAACTATTTTTCAGTGCGGAAAAAGACAGCCGAAGCACGCACCACGCTGACAGGGGAATCCCAGTTACGCACCAGGAAGGGAGTTCCCCTGTTACGCAGCGTGGTGCGTGCTTCGGCTGTCTTTTTCCGCACTGAAAAATAGTTCCCACCCAAAATGACCAAGTCAAGCTCTCCGTGTTGATTTGCACATTTATTTGCACTCGATATGAATGCGCACTACACAGAAAGTAATTGGGAAAAGCATCGAGCAAATTAATTCCTTTTGGCCGAAACCTTTCTCAGGCGACGTTAGACTCCAGTCTAACGCGGAGTAGCTGCAGATACCGCGGCGGTCAGTGCTGACAGGGTCACCAGAAAAACGCTTTCCACCACTTATTTTAGTCTCTGGACTGTGGGGAGATGCCCAAGTTT
This sequence comes from Paratrypauchen microcephalus, assembly GCA_036785185.1. Classification (NCBI taxonomy): domain Eukaryota; kingdom Metazoa; phylum Chordata; class Actinopteri; order Gobiiformes; family Gobiidae; genus Paratrypauchen; species Paratrypauchen microcephalus. Next base: position 3,307,718 of record JAVJIX010000020.1, read on the forward strand.
GACCTGGGGGTGGCATATCCCTTTAAGTCTAAAAATCTGGTACAGAGATTTTAAATGCAGGCAGCACATAGCAGATGGCTACTTTTACAATACACCACCACCTTTAACTGTTTATGTAGTTTACTGGTGATGTCCCCTCATCCCTGTCCTGCTGTAACTCCACTGTGGTTTTGACCTGCAACATTGTATTTTATTAACAATTAATACAAACAAGCATTTGAAGTTCAAAATTATTATGAAATATATATATTTTTTTTAAACTTAGAATGGTAACACAAATATTTCACTGGGACCAGAGGGATTCCCAATCGAACTCCACTTACCAGGGGATTAGTCACGCGACACCCTTATGGCATCGAAAATTGAGAATACATATTCTTTATAACTTATGTGACGATTTAACGTTATTTTCCAAAAAAGGCGGTTTAAGCAGTAATTTAGCTACCAGCCTCGTTTCCATGTTAGCCATTTTGTGACCTGCGTAGTACTCGGCTCTAGGATTGACTTAAGCTTGGTTCCATATCCAGAAATGTTGGTCCAAGGGATGTTAATAATCTGGCAACATATCATGCATGTACCATAAAAGTAATTGGGCAATTTTTTGGTCCTTAAAAACTCCACTATAATTCGTCTCCCACCACAGTGAATTTGTTCTGATTGCAAGTGACCTTAAAGGGATAGTGCTTTTTTTTTTTAAGTCAATCTGGTACGTGTGGTAACACCAGCTTACCTCTGACAGTTTCCGCTCAGCCTGGTTCTGCTCGCGTTCTGGAGCTCAGGTAAGTAGGGCCGGTAACTTCGCGGGGACTCGTAATAAAGCTTGTTTTTCTTCTCAAAAAAAAAAAATTTGTCCGTAAGGTGATATATTTGCGTCCCAAACAGTCCACGAAAAATCCAGCAGCGTACTTAGCATTCGCATATCTCGTCTCGATTCATATCACTGTGCTCCCGTTAGCTGCCTGTTGCCTGTTCACTCGTAAACTTCCCCTTACGGGGGACCGCATCCATCGTTCACTTCCGCTAAAGGTTAACAGGCTAATAATAAGTAATAGGGGCTCAGTGATACGAATCGAGACGAGATATGCGAATGCCAAGTACGCTGCTGGATTTTTCGTGGATAACTGTTTGGGACGCAAATATATCACCTTTCGGACAAATGTTTTGTTTTGAGAAGAAAAACAAGCTTTTTTACGAGTGCCTGCGAAGTTACCGGACCTAATTACCTCAGCTCCAAAACGCGAGCAGAACCGGGCTGAGCCCAAACTGTCAGAGGTAAGCGGGTGTTACCGCACATAACTTTTAGAAGGAAACCCATACCGATTAACATAAAAAAAGCACTATCCCTTTAAGTGACTACAGACTACAAGAGTACTGTTTCATACCCTTTTTCTCAACTATCATGGGTAAAAATATACTGCATTCAATTTATTATTTTTTTGAACAATGAAATAAGCAAGGCAGACTTTCAGCAAGGCAAGATATTTGTTTTGACTTTGTACCTGGATGAATTGGAAAGAGACACAGAGGAACCTGAAGGACGATGCCTGCGTCGACCTCTCAGTGGAGAGCCCATGTTGGGACGTCTACGTGGAGATTTGGACCTGCGCCAAGGGTCCTTCCACTCGTCTGGTCGCCTCATTGCCATGGGAACTGAGTCCTTCTTTAATGGAGTCTCCATAGGTCTGCTAAAATAAAGGAAAGAAAAATGTCTTATCGTCTTTGTGAGAGAAAACATCCCCAGATATTACTTGAAATGTTCAAATCACATGGACTTTACTGACACTATTATGTTAAATTATTCACAATGCAAAAACAGTGCTTAAAAGGGATAGTTCGTTTAGTTTTTTTTATGTGAATCTGTATGGCATCCCCTTCAGCAGTGTCGTGCATTAACACTGGCTTACCCCTGACGGTGTCCTCTGAGCCGAGTTCTGCCCCGGTTCGGGAGCTGACGAAAGTAGTTCCAGCAAGTTAGCGGGGACATTTAATTAAGCTTGCTTTTCTTCTCAAAACAATATGTGTCCAAAAAGTGATATATTTGCGTCACACAAAAAAGTCAGCAGTCGGAATCGCTATTTTCTGTCGATTCGTATCACTGCGCGCCTATTTGTATTATTAGCCTGTTCACTTGAAGTGAACAGGCAAATTGCATGAAATATTTAATAGTATGATGCATGGGGGTTTCCAGATCTCTGCAAATTCAAGTGTTGCTTTGTACACCTTGGACGTCTAAATATTTGCAGGGGAAATGAGAAGCGGGAATGTGTGAATTTATAGTGCCAATACAGTCCAGATGACATCACCTCCATTTACCGTCTTTCATCAGTATCAGTATACCTTCATCTGCATCTTTCTGTTTGCTTTGCTAGAAAACTAATAAGATGTAATGAAATGGCAATAGGTCTTTAACCTATGTGAACAACCTCCAGACAGGAAAATGGACAAATATTGATAGGACAATCTACTATAACTGAACAAACAGTTTATGTAAATACTGTGTGTCTGCACAAGATGTAATTTCCCCATGTGAGTAAAAAAAGAACTACTGGCATGTGCACACATCCTTCATCCGAGCTAAAAATAGAACCACAACAAATACGATTTCAGGACTTTACAAATAAGAGGAAGAAAACAAACCAACGCAGATAATGCCCATCTGAGGTCATGGAATAAGATTAGATTTAGTAAACTGATTGCAAGTGCTTTGGTTAATGAATATTAAACATTATGAGATTACTGGGAACACTTTAATCTGTTCTTTTAGTGGTGAGTAATGATGATGGCCACATTAAAATTACAAATGCAAATCAAACATGATCAGAAAAAGGTTGTCAACAAAACAGGTATGTCAAATAATGAATATTATCGCTCATTCAGCATGCAAAGTATCAGACCAAACAAATCAGTTCAAAACCTGAGAATACTTCAACTGCATGCTGCATTTTTAAACAATGCTTAAAACAGTGAATGATTCAGGTGCAGATCCAAGCCACCACACCATTAATAAGGCTTCAAACTAGGGATGTCAACAGTTAATCGATTAACGATGAATTGTCGATTAAGACGTTGGTCGAACAAAATGCATTAATTGTAATTAATCGCTAATCGCGGACACGCGCACCCGCGTGGTCACGAAACAAGGCAACCGTGCACCGCTCTGCGCCAAGCTCGACTCACAGCCGGCCGCAGGCGCCAACGGCACTGCTCAGCAGCCCCGGGTGTACGCGCAAGGCGAGATCGAACCCGGCCTGCGGCTCGGGCCCCGAGTCCCACGCGGCTGGCCTGTGGCCCGGGCCCCGAGCCACAAACCAGCTGCACGAAATCAGCAGCGGCACGCAGCGGCCAAATCCTGGTTCAGTCCAGGTCCAGACCCGGTCGAGTCCCGATCGAGTCCCGGTCCGGTCCAAGTCCAGACCTGGTCCAGACCTGGTCCAGACCTGGTTTAGTTCTGGTCTAGACCTGGTCCAGTCCACGTTTAGTCCTGGTCTAGTCTCTTAGCCAATCAGGACAGAACACAATGTTACACTATAAAAAAAAAAAAAAATCCAAACCACAATAGAGCGAGGGATTACGAGTATTTTGTTATTCAGCATCAATACATTTGTCTGCTTTTTACTAAGGAATAATTAATATAGGAATATACAATATAATAATACTATGATATATTTTTGACTCAGTATTATGTATACTATAGCTTATATTCTTAAAGACCCTATTGAAACACTAAAATTCAGGTGAAAAACGCCGCTTATCAGTTAATCGTTAGTTAATCGATCGATAAGGTCAATCAACTATCAATTAATGAATTAATCGATAATTTGCATCCCTACTTCAAACATAAATGTTAGTTCTATATCACAATGCCATGATACTGATAATTACCTGATGATTTATGACATTGAGATAAAAAGTAAGGCTTGATCATTTTAGCAGGAAACCTGAGAACCAACAAAAGTTGGTCTCATTTGGCACCTGGCCATGGTCTGGACTCTCCTATATTTAGGGGTTTATGTCAAAATCAAAAGCACAGACAGTAACAGACTGTGGTCACACTTACTTTGGGGGTACGCCGAGGTCTGGGCGGCCCTTCAGTTTGTCATCATCTTTCTTGTCGCGGGGCTCACGTGGCGGCCGCAGCCTTGGCCGCTCCTTGTCCTCTCTCTTCACACGGTCTCGCTCCCACTCGTCTTTGCGTCGGAGTCTCTCTCTCTCCCGCTCTCTCTCTCGCTCTCTCTGCCGCCGCTCCCTCTCCCGGTGATCACGCTCCCTCTCTCTGTCCCGGGGACGCTCTCGAAGGTCGCGCTCACGCTCACGATCCTGTAGGCAACACATGCGAAACACATGATTACTCTATGATTATTAAGCAATGCATCCCTTTGAATGCATGATATTGGCCACTAACCATGTTCAAATGTCATTTCCGTATCAAAAACAGACATGATTTATTCTGCTTCATGCATGCAGAAACAAACACAAGGAAACTAGCTTGTTTACAAATTGTTACACGTGTGTAGATAGTCATTTTACTCACATTGTAGTGGTAAGGCAGAGGTGCTTCTGTATACTGCACTCTGAAGTTTTCATACTGACCACCTCGCCACAGTGCTTCCATTTCATAGTCATAGTAAGGGTCAGCATAAGGATCACTGTAATAAATTTACAAAACATTTTTTGATTAAATACATACTGTTCACTTTGTTAAAACAAAAGCAGCAAAGACTGAATAAAACATGTTTTACTGGCATGTTATAAATTGGCCACATACATATAAACAGCACTAGGAACCAACTAGGAAAAACTAATAATGCGGGGTCTATGCATTATCATTTAGTTTTTGTTTGTATCGTTTCAAATTTCTAAATCATTCTAAATGTTTCCCTTTTAAATACCTCATTATTTGTGTCAATTTATTAAAGGGATATTCCAGGATTTTTATTTATTTATTTATTCTTTATTTAATAGGGACAGTGCATATTAATGAACATTTGCAGCATTGCAGTGTAAATATGCCAGATTATAGCAAGAATGCTAATTTCCATCTGTAGTCCCTAGGCAGGTGACACCACAGCCTGACATGGGGGCTCATTTCCGAGTTAGCCAGAGTGTTGCAGAGATGTGGAGACACTTTTTAGCGAATTTCATGCAGTCCTTCCAGCTGCAGAGTTTTCAGTTGCTAGGCTAGCGCAAGTCAATGGTAGATGGTAGCCTGATTTTAATCAGGCTTACCCACTCCATAGTGCACCCAAGACAAGTCAATTATAACGGCAGACTGTCGATGTAAATATATGCTGATTGAGTAATTTTTGAAATAAAACTGACTGTGAATAGCATGAATCATTCCATATCTGAGGGACTAGCTTCGCAGCAGCAGTGGAATTTTACTTTACTCTAGTTGGTTGTGAAGTGACCAATCACGTAAACGGAGAAGCGAGAAAAGTCGTAGTAGGGAAGACCAAAGAGTGAAGAGGTGAATTTTAAAAGAAATACCGGGCAAAATGGTGTTTCAGTGTGCATTTCGAAAATGTACAAATAAAGCCCGCAGGTGGGCACCACAAAGTTTTCACAGCTTTCCAGTGCACGATCGAGAAAGGACTCGACTGTGGCTTGTAGCTGCTGGCTTAGACATCAACACACCGGTGGAGACGCTACATAAACAGAAGATTTGCAGTGATCATTTCAGACCAGACTACTACACCAAATCCCTTGGAAACCCTAGTCTGACAACAACTGCAGTACCATCTGTCTTTCCAAGCGCAAGATCCTGTGATGAAGAACAGATTTGTACCTTTTTTACCCAAGCTTGCTCCTGTCGTTATGTTAGCCTGCTGGTCAATTGATGAAGACTGTGCTAGAGCTTTTGCTTCACTCTTGTAGTCTACCTGGCTGACAGAAAAGGCATGCACGCTCATAAAGTTGTTGCTAGCCCGTGAACATTCGTCTGTATATTCCGGCTCGTACAGGTACGGTTCAGTGGAGAAAGCAAATTGCTCAGCATCATCTTCAAAAGCATCGGGGAGACCTCCAAACGTGGCCATGTCTGGATTGTAGAACAGGGCAGGCTACTGTACTCTACGGCTAACGATGACAGCTGAAGGTAAACAAAAAACAGCTAGAAACCTAGCTGCAAGGTGATATCACTCCGCCCATGCCTAGCTTGATCAGAAAAAAAAACGCGCTGTTGCATAAGGACATAAATCCTTTAAAGTACAAGGTTGATTATATTTCTAAAATTGTTCCATCAACACAGACATTTACATCGACAGTCTGGCATTATATTTGACTGGCCTCGAGTGTCCTTTGGTGTGGGTAAGCCTGATTAAAATCAGGCTACAATTTACCATCGACTTGCGCTAGCCTAGCAACTGAAAACTCTGCAGCTGGAAGGACTGCATGAAATTCGCTAAAAAGTGTCTCCACATCTCTGCAACACTCTGGCTAACTCGGAAATGAGCCCCCATGTCAAAAATCCTGGAATATCCCTTTAACACAACTTTATGTAACTTGGGACTTACCCATAAATAGGATCTCGGAAGTCCATCTCACTGAAAAATAAAGGTGTTATATGTTATATGTAGGCTTATCTTATCTTATACATAAAGTTTTTATTAATTGCACATCCCTAAAATTAAGCTTCTATTTACAGAGAATAGTGCAGTGTTGATAGAGTAAAGATACATTGTTGACAATATTCAGTTTCAGTGGCTTTGAGAATGTGTGGGGAAATGACATACTCTCTGATGATGCGGTAGCTGCGCTCTCTGAAGAAGTCATTCTCTTTGTCAAATTCCCGCTCATCTTCCCCAATGGTCACATTAAAACGCTTCTCTTCAAAGTCAGGCTCTTGCTCCTTCCTTATGGTGGCCTTTTTCAGGACCTGAAGAGCAAATAAAAGCGAAAAAATGATTCATTAATACTAAAGGAACTATTAAGAATTTTTTCCCCCATTAGTAACCACATATTTCTTTGCAACATTTCATCATTTCACTTTCTCTTTGTAAGGCATGTTTTCTCATTGTAAAAAGCAAACTTGCATCACCTCTTTGGCATGTCTGAGACCCCTCTCCCAGGCGCTTTCCACAGGAGGCTCCACAGGTGGAGGAGGTGGAGGGAGTTCCTCCACTGCTGGTCCAGCCTAGAATAGGTAAAGAACAGAATCACACTTAATGAATAATGCAATAATAGTGGTCAACAACTACCGCATGCCACATCGGTCACAAGTTTCATTACTCGTTTGCTGGGTAAATCAGAATCTCATATTCACAATTTTGAAAATAGCCCAGCTCTACAATTACACTTTTGCAATGGCTAGTTCTTTTTCCAAACCACCAGATGGTGCACTAACACTAACACACTAACAGTGTCAACCTCCTGTCGACACAGGCAGAATACACACCTTGAGCTGTCTCTACCCACTACTGCTGCGCATCATTTAATCAAAGCTGCACATACAGGAACAACAGTTAAAGCAAGAAACATGAAGTCAGACATACCCAGGGATTATTGGGCATGAGAGGGTGTGGTCCTCCAGGAGGAGCTCCATTTGGAGAGAAGGGGTCTGGCTTTGTGATGAGGGAATAGTTTCCTTTGTCATTAACCCCTGGGTGAATGAACCTACAGTTCATACCCCAAGTACAGTTTCCTAGGGAAAAATAATTAGGTATTTTGATGAATTAAAAGTGCAATTTCTGTATCACAAACACATTTGGACTGATATTATGTCTATGTATTAATTACAAAAGAACAGGTCCCCCTCCTGCAGAATATTCAAAGCAGCTTATGTTGGGGGTTGGCGATAATGAATTTTTTTTTTGTTTTTTGCATTTTCCCATTGACTATAAAGTGCAAAAATATCACTTTAAATATTTTTTCAACACATTACTATAATTGTTATTTGAACTTGTGGATCCTCAAAACTGCCGTTTTTATAACACCCAACACAAAGCCCAACTCTACCTTACCTATTTATCCCAAAGGAATTTCATTTTGTTCATTATGTTATACTGAACACAGCTAGATTCACGGATAATACCCTACCTTTCATGAAGAACCTACAGATAGGTCTCGGCCGAATCTTCCTGTCTGAGGGGTCCTTGACCTCCCCTTCCTCCAAGTCCTCATCCTACAAACAAATGAGCAATATAATATTTTACAATGTTAAAATATAATATACATTAATAAAAAACTAATAAAATATATAGTTGATTATTTCTGACAAACATTGAGCTTGCTATTATTTTTTTCCATTTATAGTACAGTATTTCTAGTATAACAGTAGGATTCACATTCCCATTTAACCACATCCAAGAGCATTACTATTTGAAAGAAGACTAAAATATAAACTACAAGAATCACATGCAATTTAGAACAGTAGGCTTAGTAGTTTACATAACTATTGTTTACAGTGGACAAATAATAAATTAATAATTGCAATTTGATGTAATTGGGACCATTCAAATTGTAATTTCCATTTGACTGTGATACATCGTGAAGCCCTTTGTTTTATATGACAATGAGTGTCCCCTCTTACATAACTATTGTTTACAGTGGACAAATAATAAATTAATAATTGCAATTTGATGTAATTGGGACCATTCAAATTGTAATTTCCATTTGACTGTGATACATCGTGAAGCCCTTTGTTTTATATGACAATGAGTGTCCCCTCTTTTCAAACAATTTTCTAACTTGCATATCCTACTTACATCAATTTCTCCCTCATCAATCTCCCCATCGTCATCATCATTTCTCTTGTCTCTAAATGAGTCTCTATGACCTCTCCCCTCTTCATTCTTCCTGTTGTTTGTGGGAGATGGTGGAAGGATGGGCTTCTTCTCTCTCCTTTTGCTGCTCTCTCTCTCTGCCTCTCCCTCAGTCTTTGCCTCCTCTTCCTCCTCCTCTTCAAGTGGAGGAACACAAGGCTCCTCTGGAACCTCCTCGTCGTAGTCCAGCTCATGCTCGTCCAATTCTCGAGACACAGAAGGAGAGTCGTGCTTTATCTCCCGCACAGGCACCGATGTCCTCCTTGTCTCAGGTTCTTCTTCTTCAGGTTTGCCTTTGTCATCATCCTCTTCCTCGCTGTATTCCTTCTCCTGGATATCCTCTCTGTCAGGTTCAGAGTCAAGAGAAAGTGGAGTATCAGTCACCCTTTTCTCCCTTTCCTCTGCGTTAATACCAGAAACTTCTTCCCCATCCTCCTCCTCCTCTTCCTCCATCAAAACAATTGACTTGTCCACTTGTTCTAGATCTCTGTTTGGCTCTTCCTCCTCTGGGTCTGAGACAAAATCTGGGACCACTTCATCCTTCTCCTGCCCATCCTCTGCTATTCCAGATTCTTGTTCCCCACTTTCCTCTGCCTCATCTTCAGCATCATTCTCTTCCTGGACAATTTCACTGTCTGATATTGCCTGGTTTGCATCACCGTCCACAGACCCCAGAAGCTCATTGTCAGAGAGGGCCTGCTCCTCCTCCTCGGGTGACTGAGGGGACTGGCTCGGGCTCTCAGGAGTATCCATTACCCAATATCAACCTAAAAACAGCAGAAAAACAAAAATAAAAGAGTACTGTTAGTTTCTCTGTAACAATGTTGAAGATCCAAATATGTCATCTGCTGTACATTTCTAATTGTGTTAAACATAAGAAAGATAAGTTAACACAGTAAAACAAAAGAATTACAACTTTTATTATTGTAAAACTTGAGGATTTTCAGGTCTAATTGTGACTGACTAATAAAACTACTTCAGTGCCAAGTGCATACTCGAGGTGTTATCGAAAGAAATTATTAAAATAATTATTGCAATGAATCTGAGAGCTGTTAGGCATTTTGAACCGAATACATCAATGACACTTCATAGTTAATCAAAGATATTTTTCTATTCACGTTAAAGATGTATTATCTTCTGATACAACTGAATGGATCACACTAGTCTTCAAGAGTATTGATCGTTCAAATAAACTAATTGTAATCAAAGTAACTGTAAAAAATAAGGGTTTCATGATATACCTACTTGTGTCTTTAGCACAACACAACACGGCCAAGTCAATAAGTTCACCTGTGACGAGACATGACAGCTAATGCGGCTAATGCTAGGGCCTGAACGAAGAAACACAGCGGCGAGCGGACCTCAACCTCGGACATTAACGAGGGAAAAATAAGAAAGAAGTCTACTTAGTAATACAGTACTCCTAGTATTCCAGTTTTTTTTAAAGAAGTCTCTGGTACAATCGATTAATTTACTTCCATTTACAATGGAGCCTAAACAGAAGCTAAGCTAAAGACGCGACCACTCTTTTGAACTGCTACGATCGACACATTATTATCACCTTGCCCGCTCGTAGGTCTTTAAGCACGGCACTTTGGCGTTCACAACTGCCTCTGCCCACAGGGAATCCTATTAAAAGATCACCGCGTGTAAAACACAAAGAAATTTAACCCATACGGCGAGGAAAATGAAATATCCCGCACGGCACAGCGAAAGCGGCCATTAACATTGCGTCATCAAACAGGGACAACTGTATGAATGAACGCTGCAATAGCATTCTCTTACCTGTAGAGGGAAGCACTGGCCACAGAAAGTTTTGATTTTTAACCCTCTGAGACCCAAGCATTCATTTCCTGGATGAATTTATTTTTTATTTTTTTTTATTTTTAAGCCTCTAATGCAGTATATATATATATATATATATATATATATATATATATATATATATATATATATATATATATATATATATATATATATATATATATATATATATATATATATATATATATAATTTTTTATTATTTTTTGTGAGGAATCTGTGGAAAAATTGCAACACTGGGCTTTAGTGGTTACCAATATTACAACTTCACATTTAATAAAAGCACATTTTTTATATACAGAACAGCACTAAGTGCTATCTTTTAACATATTTAATACAACAATCCTGTATATGAACTCTCTTTACAGTGTTAGTTTGAATAAGAGAGGCAGAGAGCTGTACCTGGAACTGTCTCCTGTTCAGCACTTCCTTCACAGGGATCAAAGATCAAAGATCATAGTCAGCTTTATTGTCAATTCTGCCATATGTGTTCAACATACGGCATCGAAATTTTGTTTCTCTCTGGCCAGGAAGTGCAAAAAGACAGTGTACAAAATACAATATAAAGACGAAACAGAACAAAAACTATCTAAGACAAAAATCTAAAATCTAGATTCTAAAATCTAAAATCTGAAAGCAGTTCAACAGAATAAATAAATACCTATTTACAGATGTCCAAAAATGTGCAGTGCGCATAAAAAATGTGCAATGGAAGATACAGCAGTGAAATGGTAATGTGCAATAGAATGTGCATTGAAAATAAAGATAAAAATAAATGTGCAGCAGTAAGGGATCTGCAGGGTCTTGCAGTTGCGCTTGTATTGCAGTCAAGCATTTACCACGGCAATGATGATGGTGTGCCAAAAGATGTACATGTACCACCGTTTGCACCTCATGTGTAACTTGTACTTGGCTGCGAAGGAATCCAGCAAGTTGATCCCACCCATGAATTTATTGTACATCTTCACAATTGATGGTCTTCTCACTTCAGTGAAGGACTTGGTGGATTTGTTCCACCGTGCAACCTTGTCGACTGGGTTTGGGCCATCAAAAGTGGAGAGAAGCGTGACTGACCGGTTATCATACCACCTCATCGCACAGATGTGTTCTTCCGACACTCTGAAGTCAAAGCTTCCACCTTCGAGCAGTTTAACAAGCAAAGGCACAGAGGTGAAAAAGTTGTCTGCACACACATTGTAGTTTTGCCCAGTAGGTAGTAGTGTTGACGCGAGCTTCATGACCGTATCTCCTGATATGCCATGCTCAGGCCTAGCAGGCTTACCCTGCACACTCCCTTGGTACTAACCTGTACCAACTGTCCTCAGCCTGCTTGAACTGCTGCTCCCACAACCCAGAAATGGAAAAGCGATAGAAGATGGATGGATGGATGTACAGCAGACTGAGGTCCTCTCTGGCTCCCCCGTCTGTGTTGGTACATCCTCTTGTGAACAGCCACTTCACAAATGTTAGGGATTCTCTGTGTAAAAGGTGCACCCTTTGTAACCCAGTGTTGCGGTTTTGCAACATTTACATAAATCATTCTAAATCATGTGTATTATATATATATTTTTTTTAAAATATATTTAACTTTTCTAACACTAAACATGTTATGAATATTACAGATTGTATACAGTACTTACTTTTAGATTGGTTAAAATTGATCCAGAAAAGAGAGCTGGGTGGTCAGTAGAAGGCAGCTGTGTCATTTGACTTTGGAATGTGATATTTCCTCCAATATTAAAAATGTCCCTCCAAAAATGTTGTATGATGCAGTATGGGGTGCTGGGATATGCAGTTCTTGTTACATTTAGTCAGTGTGAGACACTACTAGACAGCTTTAAGTAAATGTTGCAATTCTGCAACTGTGGGTCTCAGAGGATTAAAATACAGCAGTAGCATGGATCTATTAAAATGACCCATAATCTATTAAAATAATCTATGAATATAATAGATTATGAAAAGTAGGTATACCACACTAGAAAATAACTAAGACTGAGACACAAAAGAAGAAATAGATTACATATTTCATAGAGTTTATTATCAAGATAATTAGAGATATATTAACAGAAAACAACAGAAGAAAATATTGAAAAGACTTTTAAAAATAAAAATAGAGTACCAGATATTCTAAGTGCTATGATACAGTACAGATGCAAACCATTGTAAACAGATAGACGTAGGGTGTTGTAAGAATATATTGTTTACTGTTACTAATAAAGGTTCTATCTTTAATGCTCCCTTTTTAACTTGTTATTTTTTAATAAAGTGACAATTTTTAGTGTTAAAAAGCATACAACACAAAACAGGTTGTATTCCTAAAATAGATATATAGATATATATAGATATAATAGCAAGATTATCAGAATTATACAGAAATTGTACTGCTGGACAATCTTCCATCTCTTAGGCTACTTCAGTTTATGACTACAGCAATCAATACAGTCAATCATTCAGAAGAAGCACTATGTAGAAAATAAATTGTGCTCCCACACCTTTATTTTGGTTTTGGTCTCACACCTTTGTTTTTATATTATTGTTATTGCAGACATCCCTGTTGTAAAGTCAAAATATGATTGTGCAATGATAATTTATGTTATTAGGTTCTTTTTTCAGACCAAGGGTTTGTTTTCATACCTGACAGTGTCGACTTCTCACTAGTGGCCTTGATGTTGCTGTGACGTGTCTGATCAGCTGATTTATACAGATTTTGGCACTGTCTTCCTACAGGTGGAGGCAGAATGACAGCGCCATCTGCAGTCCGACATCCTGAGGGCAGTATCCCAGGTGGGGGAAAGTAAAAAAGCCTCCACGTCTCCGTTTAGAGACCAGATATGTCACGTCATGCTAGTGAGAAGTTGAAATTGTCAGGTATGAAAAGAAACTCTTGGTCTGAAAAAATAACTTAATAACATATTCAAAATCCTATCGTCTGAAAATCTTTACGCCTCATACAACAAGCTGACAAAGGAGTCATCGTGACAGAAGGCAAAACCAGGAAACAGTGAATCAATGAAAGTAGTTTTGAAGGTGTAAATGTGAACTAGTTTGTCAGTTAAGATATTGTAAAAGGAGAGGGAGCCAGCAGGATAATCCACAAATACACCTATCCTCCCAGAGCCAGAGGAAACTTGAGAAAGGAAAAGTCTTTGTTGGTTATGACAAACTGAGTATTGTCCATCAGTGCATCTCAGGCTCCAAGACAGACTATTCTCTCCAAACAAACCATCTCCACTGTCCTCCCTCCTCTTAATGCCACTATAAGTCACTGCTACGTCTATTTTGCCCCTCCACTCCACTTCCCAGTAAGAGCGCCCTGTCAGACCAGTGCAGCACAACACCTGGGGCCAGCTGACAAACCGGTCAGGATGATTTGGATATGGCTGCTTATCTTGAACACGAGTCACGGTCTTTTTGTCTTCTGAGATTCTGAGATTGCGGTGGGCTGTGTTTTCATCATATGACACATCAAAAGTGTCTAAAAAATAAAATGTATTTGACTAATCTTTTAAAGTAAAATACATCTTTTTAATGAGGGCCAAGAAATACTTACATTTTTTAAGAGCAGGTTTTAAGAAATGGGCTCCTTGAGGATTCACCCTGAAACATGGCCATGTGTTAATGTTGAAGATGTTTTACATTTTCAGTTTATTTGGCACTGATTCATACCTAACAGTGCTTAGACTCCACTGTGGATTCTCTAAAGCAGCAGCCACCGTTTTCAATCCTGGTTCTCCCATATTGTTGTAGCTCAAATCCAATGTTCTCAGATGAGAAGGGTTCAGAATCACAGCTGAGCCGATTGAACAACCTCCTTCATCTGTCAAAAGACACCCAGATAACCTGAAAAAACAAACAACCACATCTATAGTGTTTTACATATATAATAATCATGAACTTACACTTAATAGAAACCGATTCATTAAATTGATTCCTGACCTGAGAGTCTCCAGTCTGCAGTGTGGACTGGCCAGTCCCACAGACAGAAGCGTGGCTCCCTCATCCTTGAGGTCATTGTTGCTTAGATCCAGCTCTCTGAGATTGGATGACTGGGAGCTAAGAATGGAGGCCAAAGCTTGACAGCTTTTCTCTGTTAAGTTACACACGCTCAGGCTACAACAGAAACCAACAACAGCTTTATGAAAATACTAAATAGTGACATTAAAGTAAACCAGTTAAAATAGTTACTCACACAGCTTTGCAGGACATTTTGATCACAGGTAGCAGTCTGAACAGAGCCTCCTCTGAAGCAGAGTACTTGTGCAACTCAAACAGCTCCAGATCTTGTTCAGAGGATAGTAAGATGAAAACCAGAGCGCACCACTGCGATGGGGTCAGGGTCAGAGAGCACAGCCCCCCTGAGCTCATATAGGCCTGAATCTGCTGCAGCAGAGTGTGCTCCTTCAGTTCATTCAAACAGTGGAACAGGTTGATGCTTCTCTCCACAGAGACACTCTCATTTATTAGCTGCTTGATGTACTCTGCTGTTTTCTGACTTGTCTCTGTGCTGCTGCCTTTAGGAGAAATCAGGCCCTGTAGTAGACTCTGATTGGTGGACAAAGACAGGCCCATGAGGAAGCGGAGGAAGAGATCAAAGTGTCCATTTGCACTCTGTAAGGCTGTGTCCACAGCAGACTGATACAGCTCAGCCTCTGAGCTGCGCTCTGAGGACAGCAGGTTGAGTCCAGTGTTGGTGAAGGTCACATGGACATGAAGAGCAGCCAGAAACTCCTGAATGCTTAAATGAATGAAGCAGAAGACCTTCTCCTGGTACAGGCCTCTCTCCTCTTTGAAGATCTGGGTGAAGACACCGGAGTAGGTGGAGGCTGCCTTCATGTCGATGCCACACTCAGTCAGGTCAGACTCATAGAAAATCAGGTTTCCCTTCAGCAGCTGCTCAAAGGCCAATTTTCCCAAACTCTGGATCATCTGGATGGTCTTCTGGTTCCAGTGGCAGTCACTGGTCTCATGATACTTGTCCTTCTTGACTTTGACCTGGACCACCAGGAAGTGTATGTACATGTCAGTCAGAGTCCTGGGCAGCTCCCGGCCCTCACTGGTCCTCAGCATATACTCCAGGACTGTGGCTGCGATCCAGCAGAAGATCGGGATGTAGCACATGATGTGGAGGGTGCGAGACTTCTTTATGTGGGAGATGATCTGAAAGGCTTCCTTCTTATGTTTAAATCTCTTCTTAAAGTACTGCTCCTTCTGAGGGTCGCTGAAGCCTCTGATTTCTGTTACCATGTCGATGCATTCAGCAGGAATCTGATTGGCTGCTGCAGGTCGCGTGGTGATCCAGACACAAGCGGAAGGAAGTAGATCCCCTTTGATGAGGTTTGTTAACAGAACGTCAAGTATTGTGGGCTGGGTTGTTTCAGACACACTTCTGTTCTTACTGAAGTCCAGAGGGAGACGACACTCATCCAGACCATCAAAGATGAACACGACTTGGAAGTCCTCTAAACTGCTCAGGACATCTGCTTCTTTAGTTTCAGCAAAGAAATGATGGATCAGCTCTACTAAGCTGAACTCCTTGTCTTTGACTATGTTGAGTTCTCTGAATGTGAACGGAAATATAAACTCTATATCCTGGTTGGCTTTGCCCTCAGCCCAGTCCAGACTGAACTTCTGTGTGAGCACTGTTTTCCCAATGCCAGCCACTCCTTTGGTCAGCACAGTTCTGATTGGTTCATCTCTATCAACCAGTCCTTTGAAAATGTCTTCACATGTGATGGTTTTCTCTTCTAGATTTGGCTTCCTGAATCCGGCTTCGATTTGTCTGATCTCGTGCTCCTTGTTGACCTCAGTAACTTCTCCCTCAGTGATGTACAGCTCTGTGTAGATCTGGTTCAGAAGTGTTCGGTTTCCAGCTTTAGCGATGCCCTCAAAGACACATTCAAATCTTTGTTGCAGCTTTGACTTTAGTTTGCGCTGACAGATTTCAGCAGGTGTCTCTGCATAAACTATTATTACAAATATATTATCATTATTACAAATGTATTACAAACATTATTAACAAAAGACAGTCATTATTATATTATCACCATTAGTTCAGGAATATTTACCTTTCTGTAAATAGTCAGCCAGCTTTTCTTGTTCAAGTTGCCTCAAAAGATTAAGTGCTATTTTTAAAAATGCTTTGCTGTTCTCATCTTCCTCTTTTATGTTTACAAAACATTCTGGGGAGTTAAATGTGGCAATATTTTTAATCTTCTTCAACGCGGTTTTAACTAAATCCATAATGCTGTTCTCTAGTGCCTGTAACAGGAAACATTACAGGTGAAATGAAGTTAAACATTCAAATAGCGCTGTGTAATGAATGACTTTATGTGCTCACCATAATAACAAAGTCCAAGTCATCACACAGGTTTGACTCTTTGTTTGCAACAAATGGCTCAGATTTATTGTCCTCCTTTTTAAATGTTATTCGTGCATCCATGGATTCATTACTCTTCAAAGACACACAGTCAGGGCCACTGTTGAAAAGTGAGACAAACAATGAGACAAACAAAGATGCAACATTCTAAGAAAAACTGAAATTTTCCCACTGCAGGGGATTTCTAGTGCCGAGCAATAAACATCAGCCCTGTGTGATTACAGCCCACTGTACAACAAACTCATCTTTCAAAATCTGTTTAAAAGGCTCTACTCAGCAAGCAGCTATTAAGCCTCTCATGATAATTAATATATTGACTTAGCATTCAACATATGAAAGCTGGAACTATATTTCTGAGGGGTAAAAAGATCATGTGTACATTTCCTTTGCACTACTGGGAAGTTTGTGGTTGAGCTGTAAAAGGTTGAATTGATAACTTCTATGACTCATTGGAGATGCAAGTACTGAAGTGTTTCATTCTGCTGTTAGGAATTTATTCTGGTTTCAATCTGCTCTTGGGTTTTGTAATTTCAGTATTATCGTTTACCATATGTATTTTCTTCAGTACTATATCGCATTTCAAAATTTGTTATCATGACAGGCCTAGCAGCTCGTGCAGGGCAGAATGTACCTTACACTATTATTACACGCTTGAGGTCAAAGCTTCCAGCTTTGTTTCAACTTATACATGTTTTTTTATACTTGTTTTGGACATTATCTGCTTTATATATGTCAAGTATTTATAATGAGCCAGGCCATCCTTGTTGATCCTTCCTTACAAGAACCATTAATTATCCAAATAATTTCCCTTGTGGATCAATAAATTTAGTCTAAGTCTAAGTCAAGATTCAAGATTCAAGATTGTTTATTTGTCATATGCAGAATCAACACAAGGTCAACAATGCAATGAAATGCTTAGGATCAGAAGAACCGTTGCAAGTGTTGCAAAAGTGCAGGGGAAGAAGTAAACAATATAATAAACAATATAATAAGCAATATAATAAAATATGTAATAAAATGTAATAAAAAAAATACAAGGTACAATGTACAAGGTGCAGGTAGGATTAAATCAAAGATCAAATAAGGTGTAAGTATTTCACAGATTGCACATAATATGGTGTGGTATGGGTGTTGCATGTGGATTTCGTATTGCACATAGTATGGTATAAATATTGCACATAGGTTATTGCACTGATTATTGCACAGGTAACAGTAATTTACAGTGAGGTAGTGACAAACATGTTACATTCATACAGAGCAGCAGCAGTAAACATATTATGCATAATGAAAGGTAGTTTAGTGCAGTATTATTGAGAGTTCAGTATTAGAGTATTATCCAGAGTTCAGTAGTCTGACAGCTTAGTAGTCTTACCCAAGTAGTCTTACCTTGGGGGTAATAGCTGTCTTTGAGTCTTTTTGTGCGTGCTGGCAGGCTCCTGTATCGTCTACCAGAGGGTAGCAGACGGAAGAGTCCTTGTGCCGGATGAGTATGGTCCTTAGTGATGCTGCGTGCCTTACGCAGACCCCTGCTGTGGTAAATGTCCTGGATGGAGGGGAGACTGCTGCCAGTGATGTCCTCTGCCGCTCGCACCACCCTCTGCAGTGCTGCACTGAGCGGTGCAGTTCCCATGCCACACTGTGATGCAGCCCGTCAACAGGCTCTCGATGGTGCACCTGTAGAAGTTTGTGAGGATGCTGGTGTTCATACCAAACTTCCTCAACTTCCTCAGGAAGTAGAGTCTTTGTCGGGCTTTCTTAACCACAGTGTCTGTATGTAGTGTCCAGGACAGATCCTCAGTGATGTGTACCCCAAGGAACTTAAAACTGCTGACCTGCTCCACCTCAGCATTGTTAATGGAGATGGGGGGATGCTGGTCTACACGCTGTCTCCTGAAGTCCACGATCATTTCCTTAGTTTTGCTGACATTCAGAGAGAGGTTATTTTCCTGACACCAGCTGGTCAGTGATTTCACCTCGTCTCTGTAGGCGCTCTCATCGTTGTTGGTGATGAGGCCTAGGATGGTGGTGTCATCAGCAAACTTGAGGATGGTGTTGGAGCTGTGCCTGGCGGTACAGTCGTAGGTGAACAGGGAGTACAGGAGAGGGCTGAGAACACAGCCCTGGGGTGCCCCAGTGCTGAGGACACGTGTGGAGGAGACGTGGCTGCCGATCCTCACCGCCTGTGGCCTGTTGGTGAGGAAGTCCCATATCCAGCAGCAGATGGACGTCCCCAGGCCCAGGGCGGTGAGCTTAGAGACCAGTTTGGGGGGGATTATGGTGTTGAATGCCGAGCTGTAGTCGATGAAGAGCATTCTCACATATGTGTTTCCTCTCTCCAGATGACTGAGAGAGGTGTGGACTGCTAGAGCAATAGCGTCGTCTGTAGACCTCTTTGCTCTATATGCAAACTGCAGGTGGTCCAGGGTGTCGAGGAGGGAGTCACAGATGTGTCTCTTAATGATTCGTTCAAAGCACTTCATGATTTAAATTTTTTTTAAAAGATTAGGCTTAAGCCTTTATTGGTCTCACACACAATGACACACAGTGACACACGGGAGAAATTTGACTTCTGCATTTGACCCATCCTTTTCAGGAGCAGTGAGCAGCCATCTTTTTCGGCGCCCGGGGGGCAGTACCGTGAAGGGTCTTGCCCAAGGACCCACACTGGTTAGCTCATTGCCCGGGGGGGGGATGACAGATGTGAGTGCTATGGGCCAATAGTCATTAGGACAGGATGCTGTGGGGGTCTTTGGGATGGGGACTACAGTGGAGGTCTTGAAGATGGTGGGCACGATAGACTGGCTCAGAGACAGGTTGAAGATGTTGGTGAACACCTCAGCGAGTTGGTCAGCACAAGCCCTCAGCACCCGTCCGGGGATGCCGTCGGGTCCTGGTGCTTTGCGGGGATTCACTCTCTTGAACGCCCGTCTCACTGTAGCAGTGTCTATACAAAGTACAGCGTCCTCACTGTCCACATGGGGTCTGGTGACAGGCGTGGAGTTATCTGCATCAAACCGGGCATAGAAGGTGTTGAGTTCATCCGGAAATGATGCGCTGGACAGTTCCACGGGCCCGCTCCTCCCCTTGTAGTCAGTGATGCAGCGTAGCCCATGCCACACCCATGTCTAAAGTCTAAGTCTAAATATTTTATCTACAACAACACTCACCAGGGTTTTTCCAGTGGTTTGGCCGGAACGTTTTTAAAAGTCATTGGGAGGTCCATGGATTCATCGCTACAGGATACACTGCGGGACTCAGGACCAGTCTTTATCTCACTGTGTGAAAAAGTTTGTACATTAAATTAGGACTGTGTATTTTGGATGACTCACACCTCAAATGCAGGAAAATACAAGACTACTCAAACATGCACGGATTAATCAACATACAACTGAGAGTATGTTTATGATGAGGGGACACTAAAATGGTAAAAAAATAATAATTTTACGTAATATGTCTCCTTTAAAACTGCCAACAATATACAAAGCTGGACAGAACTGGGCACTAAGAAATTACAGACAATGAAAGTCTTCAAAGTTTAACCATTCATTTTCAAGGAGATTTCTACACTAACTACATTAATATCAAGTCAGCAGCTATTGTTTTTATCCCAATTTAAACAGCCTGACTCCTCAACGCACAGACATACAACTTTGATACTCACCTCTTTGGGGGGCTGGAATTGTCTGTTGCCTCTACGTCCTCTTCCATGTTGGGCCACTTCAATTCCTACACTCCAGAACATACTGAGATTAAAAACTGTGTCCATAAAAAAACACGCACACACATAAACAAAACTATAGACTACTACTATCTCTTAATATTCTCTCTCATTCTCCAACAGGCTCCTACAGCTCTGCTCAAACAGTGAGATACACAACTACATTCATTTATTTATTTATTTCAGGGACAGTGCACATTAATAAACATTTGCATGTAAATATGCCAGAATTAGCCTGAGGGCTATTTTTCATCTGTTGTCCCGGACAGGTGTAACATGTCAAACCTACAGGAAGTAAAATAGAATAAAATAGAATAAAAACAGGGTTAATTCATACCAAACTCTATACAACTGTACAACAACTCACCCTAATGCAGTGCTTCTCAATTATTTTCTGTGACGCCCCCCCTAGGAAGAAGAAAATATTTCACGCCCCCCTTCCTGCGACTATAAATAGTATTATTTGTCTAGAAAATTGTTATTAGAACACCATTGTATCCTTTTATTAACATTATAAACAAAAAAAAGAAAGAAACTTACAACAAAGACTGCACAGAGGACTCAAATATTAATGTGTTTTTAATGCAGCTTTGCGCACATTTGTTTACGTTTTACAGAAATGAAACTTAAAACCACCTCATTTGCATAAGCTAAAAGCACTGAAAAAATACGCTCTCTCCTTGTGCCACTGATGCGTCAGCTTCTGTCCGACTAAAGGACACGACTCAGTGGAATATACGTGTTTTTTCTGTGACAGAGGATGTTCTGTTAATGGTGAGACTGTGCATAAATCGCATGTGAGAACGCCACTGCCAACTACTGTTGTTGATGTGCAATTACACTTAGTTCTAGTACAGTACAGCAAAAAAACATGTTTCCCAGGGTCATACGCGCCCCCCCAGGCATCACGCCACGCCCCCCCAGGGGGGCCTGCCCCACTATTTGAGAAGCACTGCCCTAATGTAACAGATAACCCTGTGTCCTGTCAATCATCCAATCATCTTTGCACTGTTTCTCCTTATGACCTCTTGTACATAACTGAGATATTTTTTTATTACTTATTTCTATTGTATTTTATTTTTACTTGTAGATATACTGTTATATGATTATATTTGACACCAGTCTCTTGATATTTATTTTGAATGTATAATTACCTTTTATAGTTTTTCTCAGACATGGGACCAAGTCACACATGTGCAAGTCTCAAGTAAGTCTCAAGTCTTCACCTTCAAGTCCCAAGTAAGTCCCAAGTATTTTTTTCTTGGGCAAGTCAAGTCAAGTCAAGTCACAGGCTATGTCAAGTCAAGTCAAGTCAAGTCCTGTAATAGGTCAAGTCAAGTCCAAGTCAAGTCACCTTTGGCGTATTGCTGTAATTTTAGCTGCAGAATCTGATCTTAATAAAGTGAAAGGCAATATATAAGAAAGTGTAAGTAATCATCACTGGCTAATGTGCCCAACCTATTTGTATTATAAATACTCATGTTCAGTAAAATACATCGTAGACTCAAACAAAACAGTGATAATGTAATTATTGGTTATTTATTGGTAAAAGTGATCTGTACATCGAAAACCAAACTGTTTCACATGTTTTCAACATTGGTTCAGCATCGAGCTGAAACCAGTAACAGCTAAAACAAACTATTAAACTTTGTTACACTCCCTAACTCACTCTGTCCCACACACACACACACACACACACACACACACACACACACACACACACACACACACACACACGTAGCTATCCTTTTACAAAGTAACAATAACAGCTAAAACAAATGCTAACTTACAGTCAATTAAACTGTCACATTTCTTTGCACATTTCTCTCTCACACACTTTCTGTCACTCACACTCACACAGTATATCCATAAGTCATTCCCTTTTTGTGAGGAAACAAATAATAGCTAAAACAAATAGCTTATTAATATTAAACTTTGTTACATTTCTCCTCTCACTCACACACACACACACACACACACACACCACTCCTCGCGTGCGTAATGGGTCAGGCGCGCTCCTCGAGAGCTCGTGTATTTAGACTAAGAGTAAAAAGTGATGAGAGTTTTGTTTATTATTATTATTTGAACGTAGACCCTCGGTCAAGTGATCTCCTGCATACCACAAAACCAAGCCAACAACTGATCTGAGCAACGCCAAGAGACAGTACATTAACGCCACATAGCCCTCCACCACAAGCGCAAACACAGCGCAACTCTCACATCTGAGGGGACGAAACCAGGACTGGACCAGGTCTAGACCTGGACTAAACCGGGATTAAACCACCACGGGCCACTCTTTGCTGATTTCGTGCGGCTGGTTTGTGGCTGGGGCTGAGAGTACGCGGTCCAGGCGCCGCGGATCGTTTTCGTGCTCGCAGCCCCGGTGTACGCGCGGCCTCGTGCCGGTGGTGGTGCACGTGGTGCACGCGTTGCGTCCCAGGACATGGCAGTGCCGTTGAATGAGCACGAAAACATTATGTGACCACGCAAGTCATTCAAGTCATCGTGTCTCAAGTCAAGTCAAGTCCCGAGTCCTAAACTTCCAAGTCCGAGTCAAGTCTCAAGTATTTCATTTTTTGTCGAGTCAAGTCACAAGTCATAAAAACAGCGACTCGAGTCGACTCGAGTCCAAGTCACTAAGTCTCAAGTCCCCATGTCTGGTTTTTCTCTTTGTTTTTATAATATAATATGATGTGTTATTATAATATAATATATTATGAGCTACTGTGTCTTTAAATCTATCACCCAAGCCAGTGTGTCACTCCAAGTGTAGCATAATCCAGGTAACTCTAGTAAATATTGTGTAAGCCTTGGAGTCTACGGTAAAATGGGCGGCCTTCCAGTAAACCTTTGTCCTACTCAGTGCACCCTACCCCCAACTACAAAGCAGGTAAGCTCTCTTAAAAGCAAAATAATACACATTTCAGAGTAGTGTGATCTAAAAACGGTGCGCATATTATAGCATTGCTTTAAACATGTCAAACCACGATAGTTTAAGCGTGTTGTAGCCATAGATGGCCAGTGTTCTTTCTTTCTTTCTTTCTTGCCCACTTCTATGCCCCCCTTAGACTATCAGCTATAAGGGAAGCCTGAAGGGCTCAGTGTACAAGACAACTCACCAGTCCATATCGGTCTGTTCAATTACGAGACGTACCTTGATAGCCGTCGTTTGGTCGTAGTGGTATCAGCGTGTTAAATAAGATCAGACAAAGTTTGCTGGGAGACTGGACTGGTTTTTCTCGATGTGGGTGGGGCGAGGAGCTTATCTTCAATTTTACTTTCGTTTTAGTTTTGACTCACCTTAGTCTGGTAATGATGCTTAATTAAAATATTTTACACATTGTAAAACAACTTCCTAATATATGTATGTATGTATGTATGTATGCATGCATGTATGTGTGTGTGTATGTATGTATGTATGTATGTATGTATGTATGCATGCATGTATGTATGTATGTGTGTATGTATGTATGTATGTTTGTATGCATGCATGTATGTATGTATGTATGTATGTATGTTTGTATGCATGCATGTATGTATGTATGTATGTATGTATGCATGTATGTTTGTATGTATGTATGTATGTATGTATGTATGTATGCATGTATGTTTGTATGCATGCATGTATGTATGTATGTATGTATGTATGTATGTATGTATGTATGTATGTATGTATGAAGAAGTTTCTTCTGTTCTGGGTTAGGGACATAGCCATAGGTCTCTGCTCAGAGACCCCGTGCTGTAATGTTCCTACTTCCTCTTTACTCCACTAGGGGTCACCCAGAGTCCAGTTAATTCTTTAATCTAATACTATACACCGAATTAGTATATCCAGTATTATCAATACAGAAATAAGTGAAGCAATGTATGCTACAAATCATTATCAATTTTTAATTATCCAAATTCATTAATTGGAATATAATTTATTCATATTATGTTAATATAAAGCATATAGGTTATACGTTTACCTTGAATGTCATTATCTGCATAAGTTTGTCTTGATTTTATTATCTGTTCATTACAATCTCTATTTTGGACCATTCATTTTCTCCACTCCACATGATACCTTATTAAAATCATTCATCAACATACCACACATTAAGCAGCATTATTAGGAGAACAAAAACAAGCAGAAAAACAGGCTAAAATGTCTGTGATCACTTCCAGTGCCAGTTGTCTGTGATGCTGAGCCAAAGTAGAGTCAAAGAGACAATAAGACCCACTTTAACCTATAATAATCAATGGAGAGGTTCAGAGATCACATCTGGCCAAGCACACAGGGAGACACAGCCCCTCCAGGTCGCTCTATTTACAGAACACACAGTGGCTGGGTCAGGTCTGTCTGCTCCTGGGCTGAGTGGTCTCTGTTTATCGACAATATGCACTGGCACCGCTGTGGACTGGAACAGGCAGAGGACTTGGTATAATGAAGGGATATTAAAGATAAAGTGTATTTTACATTGGCTTACATTCATAATCACAGGTTATATAGATAGGGAACTTTATGCATTTATTTATTTATAGCTCACTTTCTCTGTATATACATGTTTTGGGCGGTGGGAGGAAGTTATTACCCAGATAAAAGAAACAACATTTAATTCAGATTAAATTTAAGCCATAATTATCAGTGTTTGTTTATCAATATATCATTCATGGTATTTGGTGCCGTAACGTATTCATTATTTATTCATAATTTATTATTAGTGTTTTGTCCAGTTGACAGAATTAAATTTTCCTTTTTTTTAATCAATATTATACTCATTTTTTAATATACTGTATTTGATGTTGATATTCAAACAGAATGTGTCATCAACATTGGAGCTACACAAGAGTCAAGTACAGTTACTTAGAGAACAGTCAAACAGTTACAATGAGTGTACTGTAAACTCTCATGTAAAATTAAATTATAGTAGGTTATGTAAAGGTTCAACTAGCGTTAACCAAAATGAACAAAGAGGATTAAAGATAGTAGTATATTATTCAATCCAGTGATTGTTTTTGTGCCACCCTGCTGCCCCCGGAGTGAAAAAGGATCTGAGGCAGAGTGCACTGACAGATGATGAAGGTCAAGGGCTGACGGTTCCCATGTGAAAGCTCAGCACTGTTCGCCCAGAGCCTGTCAGAGCAGCACTGCAATGTTAGCAGCTCCTGGGGTCACGATGGGGTCACACTGGGGTCAGGGCCATTGATTACACTATAAATCACAATAAAACATCTTATAATAAATTTGTATTTCAGAAACTATTTGTATATTACTCATCCAATTTTATTAGGCTTCAACCGTGGCAGTAAAAAAAACCAACAACACTACAATAAAAGCATTATTGTTTCACTGTGGCTTAAGCACAGTTTGAAATCTCTGCAAGAATCTCTGTATTGATCGGCCAATCTGTTGTGTATAGGCCCAGTCTGGAGATGTAGGTCTGTATAGAGTGTCCTGGGATGGTGTGTGTGTGTGTGTGTGTGTGTGTGTGTGTGTGTGTGTGTGTGTGTGTGTGTGTGTGTGTGTGTGTGTGTGTGTGTGTGTGTGTGTGTGTGAGGGCAGGTCAGAGCAGCAGATGGACTGAGCAGCCCGTCCAGATGCTTCATCAGGTTTCACTATTCTATACCCATATCTACAGTGTATACACAGTCTGCATTGTCACAGGTTCTATCCACTTGTGGGCAAATTCAACAGTTAGGCCTCAAAAATCATGTCAGTTGGGTTAGGGTAAGTATTTCACTATTTTTTGCATGTCGTTTGTTCAGAAAGTGACTGGAGGGTCAGACTAATGAAGTGTGTATGTAGTTCCGGTGATGTTTTTACATGGGACTAAACCTGTAGCTATTTTCTTTGAAATTTTTTATAATATCATCGTTATCAATAGGCCTACAAACTTTGAATCACTTTTAAATAGCACAATAAATTCCTCCCAAATATATAATGTATAATATCAGTCAAAGCAAATTATTTATATGTTAAGAATAATATTGTGGGGAAGCTGATCCGATGTGGTCATAGTAGAAGGCAGACTTCAGACAAAAATGTGTCTTAAACAAATTTATTAAAAACAGACTTCCGTTGTTAACGTAAAAAAGAAAAAACAACCAAAAAAAAAAACAAAACAACTTAATCACCAAAAAACAAACAACTGTTTGTTAACTCAGGTAAACAGAATATAAGTAACTTAAATTAAATACATTACATACAACCATGTGCACCCAACTACACATAAGTCTCTTCCCCTATTGACTAAACCAGCTTGCTTTTACAATTTACCTGAGGGAGGAAGGACCTCCCTCAGGTAACTATACAGTTTCCTTGCAGGTCACAGTTGTACAAGTACCTTTAGCCGTATAAAGCTAGCTGTTTACAAGGGCCTAAAAACCAGTTCTCCCCTCCACATGGTGCAGCCCACAACCTCCCCCAGTGGCTTTAAAAATGTCTTCCATGTGGCATGTCCCCTCTTTGTTTGCACCATGTGGAGATACAAGTAAATTTGTGAATGTATCTATATAACTGAAATGAATTAACAAGTACAGTAACAATGTGTTGAGTGACAATTTAACAACAACAACAACAACAACAAAAAACAGTTGTACTGTTTAGTTGTATATGGAGAAATGAGAAATAAACTAAACTAAAAGAATCTAAATGGAACAAAGGCCCACTCTGTCACAAATATAAACATGTAAATAATGTATAATGATGTATAATCATGTAAACAGATGACAAATATATTTGACACAATATATTTAGGGTAGGGGTGTCAAACATGCGGCCTGGGGGCCAGATCCGGCCCTCCAAGACCTTTAATCTGGCCCTCGGCTGATTTTCTATTAAAATATTTGAATTATATTTTAATTTTCTATTAAAATATTGGTAATTTTCTGCACCTCTTTTCTGCGCAGCTTAGCATAGCAGCATCTCCAGCGTCTCTGTGCGTGGCCTCCCACCAGAGCAGCACAAATGAAGACCAAACGCTCTTTCCAAACGCTCTTAAAGGAAAAGTAACGTTATTTTACTTTCGGTAAATAAAACAAGTCCTTTGACTCACCCATAGCACGTTCGTGTCATTTGGAGCTGTTTGAAGAAAGTTATGTTGTAGCGTATCCGTTAGCATGAGTATTCGAGGCATTACTTTGCGGTCTCCAAATAACACAAACTTTAGCACTTTTCAAATCATAGAAGCCCGATGTCTTAATGTA
Source organism: Paratrypauchen microcephalus (assembly GCA_036785185.1). Classification (NCBI taxonomy): domain Eukaryota; kingdom Metazoa; phylum Chordata; class Actinopteri; order Gobiiformes; family Gobiidae; genus Paratrypauchen; species Paratrypauchen microcephalus. The sequence goes on from JAVJIX010000020.1 coordinate 3,335,581, forward strand.
AGAAATCGTTTGAAGCAAAAGTGGCCTGTAATCCGAGATTTATCCATAGTTTCGAGTAGATGAGGACGCCAGTGCGCATGCGCGGACTGTGCTATCAGCTCCCGGGACCCAAACATGAAACGCAAAGCTGAAAACTATGGATAAATCTCGGATTACAGGCCACTTTTGCAAAGTAATGCCCCGAATACTCATGCTAACGGATACGCTACAACATAACTTTATTCAAACAGCTCCAAATTACACGAACGTGATATGGGTGAGTCAAACGACTTGTTTTATTACCGAAAGAAGGCTCAGATTGTAAAATAACGTTACTTTTCCTTTAAAGGACCATCGTTTTGACTGTTGGCCTGACACTCTCATCAGCAAAATGTCAAACATGAGAAAAGTGGACACAGAGTGCAGGATTTTTGAAGAAAAATTTTCTAATTCCTATTTGTTCACGGAGGTGAATGGGAAACCTGTATGCTTGTGTTGAAATTGCATTTTTCTTAATTTTTCAGGTTGTTCATAATATTATAATATTTTGTAAAAGAAAGAGTTGCAAAAGTTTCAAATAAAAAAGACTTATTTGGACTTATTGCTATTTTGGTGGTATATATGCCATGAGTTTTCTGATCCGGTCCCTTTGGGATGAAAGTAAGTTGGATACAGCCCCCGGACCAAAATATGACACCCCTGATTTAGGGTCTTAGTATTTCACCAAGTCTCAAATGAAGTCCATTGCTCTTCAAACAGTCCAACGTCAATCCACAGTTTCCAGAAATGCTTTTTAATCTTTACCAGTTTCATCCCATTTGAAAAACAAATACCTCCCTTGCTTGTGTGTAATGCTCCCTGGAGCTTTGTGTCATGATGTTGTGGCCAGTGCATTAGCTGTTCTGTGGCCGGACTTAGAGTCTTACCGGACGCTCCAGGAATGCTACTGTGGTACACTGAAGTCACATCTGCTGCCACAAAGAGCTGCTAATGACCGGTTCTTCTGCTCTATCTGTGCATATATAAACTGGAGACACACCGGCCTGCTGACTACTGGGGTTTGTGGTGAGGTTGCATTAGTAAATTAGGGCATTAGTGAGGAGTTAGGATTTAAAAGGCATTTCGGATCTGTGGTTAGCTTCCATTTACGCAGTTCAATGGACAACAAGTTACTCTGGGTGTGCCAACATAACAACATAATGCACTACGGAGTTGTAAAGGCGGAGACAGAGATAAAATGGCCTCAGATAATCAAGTTGGTAGGGATTGGTTTACGCCTCGCTCTGCACTTTAGTCAGATAAGACCAGAATCATTTAGGTCTTTATTTGATTAATGACGAAAACAGCCTAAGGTGTTTAGTATGGAGTTTTACAAGAAATAGAAAATTGTATTAGTGGTCAAAAATGGACTGAGAAAAGTATGCAAGAAAATGGAAAATGTAAACGCTGAGTGAGAGTATACATACTATGCAGATGTGTGTAGAATCCCTCTATGAGGATGTTAAAAGTGTGTATGTAATGTTTAACTGCTTTTATCATACCTATATTTGTCTGATTACCTTGTTTTTATATGTACTGTTTTAATTGTATTCTTTGTACAGCATCTTTGAGTGTTTAGGAAAGTGCTGTATAAAAATTTTGCAATTCCAGTTAGGATCCATAGCGAAAGAACAAAAATAAATTCTGTTAACTAGTCAAAGTTTTTTTGAGTAGGTGGTAGGTGGTAGATACGAAATAAGTAAAATTGCATGGGAAAGAACGTGTTGTGATGGGATGGGACTGGTCAGATGTGCCCGATGATGATGTGTTTTTGAGATGTTGAGAAAGGCAAACTGAGAAAGGTGTTGGGAAAGGCAAATGTTGACTGAAGATTGTTAATGGGCCCATATTATGCTGTTTTCTGATCTGTTATAATGCTGTTTCCTTGTCACACACACCTGGAGTTGTGCTTTGTTTCATTCACAGGAAACACTCCACCTTGTGATGTCATGTGGCAATACAGGATATGCTCCCTTGTATACCTCCAGTTCTGGAAAGAAATAAGAGACCACTGCATTTTTTTTCTGAAATCAGCATCTCTACATGTATTACAGCCATTCCATTCCAGCGTATGTTGAATTCCAACACAAGCACAAAGCTGAGCTACTTCAGTTCTTGCACCAGGAGTGGAATAAAGTCACCCAAGAACAATGTGAAAGACTTGTGGAGAGCATGTCAAGATGCCATGAAAGCTGTGATTAAAAATAAGGGTTACCAACTATTGATTTCTGAACTCCTCTTAAGTGTAAATATTAGTGTTATGTTGTTTTAAAATGAATTTGATCTTGTTTCCTTGCATTGTTTGAGGTCTGAAAACATGTATCTTTTTTGTTATTTTGACCATTTGTCATTTTCTGCAAATAAAGAAGAAGAAGAAGAAGACATGCTTTATTTATCACCGTAGGGAAATTATTTCTCTGCATTTGACCCATCCTTCAGGAGCAGTGGGCAGCTCATCTTTCAGGCGCCCGGGGACCCATCTCCATGATCTTATTGTTAGGCTTGGTCAGGACCTAAGCTGGAGGATTTTACCTGGAGCATGTTTTGGGTTGCTCTAAACGATAATATTTTTATTTGGAATATGGGGGAAATGTTGTCAGTAGTTCATAGACTCAAACAAAAATGTCCCTTTTGCCCAAACACATACCTAGAAGTAGTAAAATCAGAAAAACTGATAATTTTGCAGCGGTCTCTTACTTTTTTCCAGACCTGTATATACCTTCACTAGAATAATTTGGATAATTTCTGTCCTGGAATTACCAATCACAAGGGACTTTGCTTTAAAGGTGGGTATTTTTTGTCTGATCGAGATTGTGCCACCAGCGTGTCTCCGTGTAGATGTAATTGCTTTGCCTTGATTGTTATACAGTATGGAAATAAACTTACCACAGTGGAGACAAGTTACTGGTCAGATCTATGAATAAGCAACCCTGCACATACAGTAGTAAGAATTCATGTTTTTCAAGGTTTCAAGATTTGAGCTAAAAAAACACCTGTAATTGAATACTTGCAAGGCAGATGGGTTTAATGCCGGTTTAATGTGGAACCTTCCATGGAGACAAGCAAGTAGCTGTCCCTCCACCTTAGACGTTACATAGTGCACCTTTAAGAAATAAATCTTATACTCTTAGTACACAAGATTTGAAGTACATCTCATGTTTTTTTTTTATGTGCAATGTTCTAGAGCAGCAGCCTGAGGGAGGAAGAGGATGAAGGAGCAGACCAGCAGCATCCCGGGACAGTGCAGATTACAGCCATTACCAGGATGGATGGTGCCTTAACAAGAGGAACAGGAGACATTAGGAGATCTGAATGATGAAGACTGGGGTAATTGGACTTGGACCGTGGATAAACAGAAGAAATGGTAAATGTATTGTTTGTGCGTGGACAGTGGTCTGGTCCATTAATGGATAAAGGGCCCATGGCTTTTACTGCAGCACACTTCATATACTCGTGTATGTTGTCTTTGATAGGACACAAACCAAAGCTGTTAGTGGCCAAATGGACCCAACTCTGGAAGGATCGCAAATATAACATGAAGTAATCCAATAGTCTGGGTATAAGTATATTTATTTGAGCTGAAAGTGTATTAAAGGGAAGGCAGATATGAGGCCTTATCAGAGCAGGCCGTGTGCAGGTAGATGAACTGAGCCTCATGGGGCGTATCATCCTCATTATCTCAAACCTCTTTAAGAGCTGTGCATCACCATTACATCAGGGACTTCAAAAACTACTGCGTATATAGGCCCGCAAATACTGTATTTATAGAGCTTGCAGGAAAGCTGTAAGATGCAGGTTTATGGAAATATTCAGAATATATTAACTAGTAAAATACCTCTAATATAAATTTAATAGCACAGGTCAACACAGAATGTTTTCTCCTTAAATTGAATATTTTCTTCCATAAAATATTTCTCTATATAAATACAAAGACATTTTCATTAATGTAAATGTATTCTGTGCACGGGCCTGTTCACTTAAACTTTGTTTTAATTCTTACAAGCATTTAATTGCAAAAATTAGCTGTACCGGAGTTTGTTTTTACAGGCCAAACACATTGTGCCCTACAGATAATATTGACCTTTAAGGATTAACCTGATCCTGAAACAATTAAAGAAGTGTGGTAGACAACACCCTCAGAGTAAATTCAGGGATTAGAGTGACCATAGCCTCCCAATAGTTTGATTTATTCATTTACAAAACAAGATTGTAAAATTTGTTCTTACTGATCTACCAGCTAAAATACAAACTCTTAATGTTAAATTAATTATATATAGATGGGTAGATAGGGAGATAGAGATGGAGATATAGAGAGATGGTGAGAGAAATTGCGAGAGAGAGAGACAGATAGAGAGATATATATACATGGAGAGAGAGATGGGGAGAGAGATGTAGATATAGAGAGATAGAGATATAGAGAGATATAGGAGATACAGAGAGATGGAGAGAGATATAGATGGAGAGAGACAGAGAGATAGATATTTTTTGTCAGAAATTATTGTCAGTCTTGGAATATTTGTTTTCATTTATAGATTGAATAAAGTTTTATCTGTGGTAAGTCTGTGCTAATTTTATCTGATGTTCTGTACATTTGTTTCCCACCATAAACCTGATTAAATTAATACAGACATTCATACTTCAGTGAGGTTTGGAGCAATAAAAAACTGCATGACTGACCAGGCCTGTGTAACAAAGGTCCTTTGATAGATCTATATAGACTATATATATTCTTATATACACTGTACATTCATAGTATCATTGATCAGATACAATTTCAGTACATTCTTCACACACTGATGTTCAGTTTTATTTACAAAGCACAACAAATAACATCAACTGTTTTTCTTTTGTGACACAATATGCAGCAAAAAACACAAGTAAATGTTTGACAATTAACAATAACCATTTTCGCTGTACTTTTTATCACTATGCAGTCTATTCCATGTCAGTAACTTACACAAACCAACTGTGTCTGTTTTTTAAGTTACGTTTTATCTTTATACTTTTATACCAAAATGTATATTTTTTTTCTTTGTTTAAAACAGCCTCGCATGTTCTTGTGTCTGTTCTTTGCACTCTCAAACACAGCGTAGTGTGGTCTATAAAAGCCCTGAGTGCTCGTAGGCCTGATAACCACATAAAGCCTGTCATGGTTTGGCCTGTGTGTGGCCTCTGATGTCTTTAGCTCTTTAGCTCAGGCCATAGTGAGGAGCGGGCCCTGGACCCCCAGGGCTCAGCGGAGAATGGGATCAGGCAGGAAGCACATGTTTTACAGCTCTGTTAGGGGAAAATGGACTGACATGACATGGATGCTCACTTATGGTTTTTGAGGTTAGATTTGATATGTTACAATGGACAAACTTATGTTATAGACTTAGGCAAACTTTATTGATCGACAACAGAAAATTAGACACAGTAGCTCACACATCACAATATATTATAACAAAGAGCAACAATTCAAAATAAGGAGTAAAAATAGCATGAGACTGGTGTCAATAAGGCATAATTATACAAATGTATGTGTATAAGTACAAATAAAATATAATATATACAAAATATATCTCGACTATATACAAGAGACCATAAGGAGAAACAAGAAAAGATTAAATAGTGATTGACGTGACATAGGGTTATCTATTACATAAGGGTGAGTTGTGCAGTTGTATGAAATATGGAATGAATGTAGTTTTGCACTATTTCAGTTGAGGTGCAGGAGCCTGTTGGAGAATGAGCTCCTCTGTAATTGAAAATGTGTTTTGCATTACATTTGCATTACAGTAAGTATATCTTCAGTTTACTTGATTAATTACATTTTAAATAAAAGTTAAATTCAAAGTAAGAATACAATTTTAGCTAAACATGGAAACTGTTAACCTATATTTTTGCAAAGTTCAAGCTAATGTTTCTTCACATCTGATTATTTTGTTCAAATCCATTTCATAAACAATTTGACTCTGATATGTATCTCTAACATTATTTATAGCGGTACATTCCTTAAACATTGTAATGTTGAGTGCATCATTTAAAATACCAGGGTCACCAATAACTGCTGTAGTGTGAGAGGTATTTTACTGGTTGATTGTAATGGTGTAATAGGCCTCTGTGTATCCACATTTTTCCTGGTTACATTAGTGAGCCAATATCTATCCCAACCACAGGCCTGTTGGCACCATCAATAAAACATGATGTCCATTAATGAAGACCACAGCGCCTCTGTCTCTAACCTGCAAAATAAATGTGTCCAGAAAAACATGGCTCCACTTCACTGTGTAGAAGGACTTAAAGTCAATGTTAATCATAACAATTTTACTGCAGTAAGAATGAAACAGTGTTGCAATAATGTAAAGGTGCACTGGTGGAGGGTCCACTACCTGCTTGTCTCCATGGATATGTTATTGCTTTGCCTGGAATGTTCCATGGTATGACATTATCTAAAGTACAGTAATTCCTTCAATTGAGTATCTGCGGCTCTCCACAGATCTGAACTGTAATGTACCATAGTGCTATGCCCTGCTTGTCTACCTTGTAATAGATTTAATCTATACTGTGGAACATTCTAGACAAAGCAATACCATTTCAATGGAGACAGCAGGTGGGGGACCCTCTGCTAGAAATTTTACGCAGTGCACCTTTAACACATAAAAATAATTGTTAAAGTTAAAGCTGCACTATGTAACTTTGCTGGTAGAGGGTCTGCCACCTGCTTGACTCCATGCAGATGTTATTGTTTTTGCCTGGAATGTTCCACAGTATGGCATTTAAATGAACTGTCTCCATGGAGACAAACAGGCCACATCAGCAGGCCAAGATACTGATCAGATCTGTGGAGAAAAGGGCCTGCTCACAGTACGAATGCATGTCTTTGCAGTAGTTTTGATAAATAAACCTGTAAATGAATAAATACAAGATACATTTGTTTAATGCCATACTGTGGAACATTCCAGGCAAAGCAATGACATCACCATGAGACAAACAGATGGTGGGCCCTCCACCAAAAAAGTTACACTGCAACTTTAAATTATGATGGATACGCTTAAAGCTGCGTTTTTTTGTTTTGTTTTGCAGGAAGTACGTGCCTTCCTTGTGCCTTCAACATTATATGTGCAGTTATGTTTGATTTCAAGAGTCTGCTTTGATCCGGTGTTTGACTTTGTCACTATTGTAATGTTATAATCTTTCTCTCACTTTACGCACTTGTCACATTGTTGTGACAAGAAACTGAAGGGATTGTGAGCTGTCAGCCACGCCCCTGCGGCGGTCCGTCATGGTGATGAAGGAGATTCTCAGGTAACACCTTCTGTTGTCATGGTAACCGGGTCTGCAGTACGAATCCGTGAGAGCAGCACTTTAACCAAATCACTGTGTTGCTGTTCACTTGTGTGACATATCCACTGGGATTACACACAACACAATAAATACAAGTCTGTTACAACACTACAGTCTCTGGAGCACTGTCCATTTTGACAACCATTTTTTTTAGTCCAGTGTTTTAACTTAAAATAAGTTTTGGTTTAGTCAAGATGTATTTGTCAAAAAATGTTATGTTAATTTAGTCAACTAAATGTACAATATGATGCAGTGAACCAATATATATATATATATATATCCATTTTGAATCACTATATTCCAGTACTGGTTGATTCGATGGTATTCAGAATAAAGTAAAGGAATATACAAAATAGTACTACATCATGTACAATCTGTCCTTCTTTAGTTATTGCAGAAACATAAAACATAAAGCTGTTTTATTCCTCCGCTACATTTCACATGATATCATCAATACAATTTAAAACTTGCCACAACAGCAACAGCCTAACTGGATACTCACAGTAGCTTTATAGAAGAAGAAGAAGAAGAAGTGACTTTATTGATCTCACACTGGAGAAATTCTTCTCTGCATTTTAACCCATCCTATATATATATATACATATATTAGGAGCAGTGGGCAGCACACACATTAGGGCGCCCGGGGACCATCTCCATGATCTTCTTGCTTCGGCCTGGTCAGGACCCAAGCTGGAGGTACCTATGGTGCATGTTTTGGGTTATAGTTTTGTTTGTTTTGGGTTATGTTATAGTCTTTATAGCAAACAAAACATGAGCTGGAGATGCAGGTCAGTAACTGAAGACAGATGAGCTCAGGCAGCCCTGGTGCCTCCCTCTCATTCAAACATTTGTAATTAGGGAGCCAAGCACCGAAGGTGCTAGGCACCCTATAGTGTTTGCTTTATCGTGTACCTTGTAATATTAAAAGATTTAAAAAAAATAGTGTTTGCTTTGCGTTGCCTAGCGAAGTTGCCTAGCGAAGTTGCCTAGCGAAGTTGCCTAGCGAAGTTGCCTAGCAACCCTTTGATCTTTCCTTTGATGTTCTGGTCTCCTGATTGTTATTATTATTCTTTATTCCTTTCACCATGGGAGTCTATAGCATCCCCTAGAACCATCTGGTAAAAAGTTGTGAAATTTTGCATGCACATTCCAGCCAGTCTCCTCATTACCCACAGCGATTTATAGGCCCCCAGCCCCAACCGTCTAGTGGCACCAGCAGGTCAAAGTTGCAGAAATTTGTCAATTGCCTAGCAACGCACCTAGCAACCTTTGATCTGTCTTTGATGTGTCTGTTCTGACAGGGTTAGACCCTGACCCTGTCAGACCCTGTCATACTCTGTTAGATCCTGTCAGACCTTGTTAGACCCTGTCAAACGGTGCTTGGCCCCCACATTGCTGCTTGCAGCTATATTTATATTTAAATTTTCAATAATTTTTCTGAAGTCCTTTGTATGGAACATGAGACCTTGAAGACTTGGAAGACTTTTTCTGCGCCGCTTACATGAGTATTAATACTTGAGTAATAATGTTACTGTCACTTGAGTTGCCAACTAGTTAAAATATGATATAAAAACAATAGGACTGGAATACAATAGACTGAGTGGTATTTACATTTGTTACGGTATGTATCTAAAATGCATAAGCCTAGCGATTAACCACAAAATGTGTTACTTTTTTAATAGGTCTGGGATTCTTTAGTTAATGACCTTAATAAAAATGTAATTAGAACCTTAATTTAATAATTCAGATTTCAAATTGAAAAAACTATTTTGTCCAACTTAGTTTTAAAAGCATAATCACAGTCAGTCTTATAATTGAACTGGATTATCAGAACAAAGAAATAGTGAAAAGAGAATCATATCAAGAGCCATCCATCATGAAACCACAGCCTGGTCACACACACTACATTAACTCTCCATTAGGAATCAATGATTCATCCATAATGTATTACGGTCAAAGGTACATTAAAGTCGTGGTTCCTCACAAAAATATGTCACACAACTGGGCGGGGCCAAAGAAATAGAGTCCTGCTTCAAAACATATCAACTTTTTTTTATTTTTGCGGAAATTTGCTGAAATTGTATTCTAATCTAAAACTAATTCTTATGAACAGACATCAAAATATAGTCTATAACAAAATAATTATTTCCAATTGGTTCACAAATAGGATAGGCCAACAGACGTAGGTCTGTGAGCGTATAAAAGGAAATCTTTAAAACAGTATTTAGAGATGAATAGCCTGCTTATAACGAGCCCCCTCTTTGTCAGACAGTGCGCAAAGTGGCCGCTAGGTGGAAATGCTTTGGAGTCACTTCTGTGCTGGAGGAGAGAGAGGCAGGGGCAGAGACTACAGGGATGGATGGGTGACATAAGACACTCACTGAAGAGGAGAGGAGACCGCGTGCACCTGCAGAGGGCTGCGTGGATTTGCCACGCAACGTGGATGTGTCACGCTGCTGTTTTGCTGCAGGAGGCTGAAGAAGTGGCATCATTAAATCTAACCTCGCGTAGCCACGCATTTCACACCTCACACGCACGCGCACCGGTGCTACCACGCGGATTTGGACATGTAGCCGAGGAGAAGACACTTGAACACGGACACAGGGACAGTGACCACGCTCTGGACATTACGCACGCGGACGCGGGGCTTGTTAGGGGACAGTTACTGAGTGTGGAGTGGGATTGTCTCGGGACACGCTATGGGGGGCTTCGGGGCGATGTGGAGCGCCCTGGACGGGACGTGGCGGTGGCCGAGGCTGCTGCTGGTGCTGAGCTTGTTGCTGCAGCGTTACCTGGGCTCCGTGTTGGACTGCCCGCCTACCTGCAGCTGCTCGCCCACCGACATATTCTGCAACAAGTCGGACAACAGCAAGTTCTTCCCGCTGCTGTCCTTTCAGGGCCACAGCTCCAACGGTAGCGGGGGCATCGAGGAGCTCTTTCAGAACATCACCTCCATGTAAGTCACGCACACGCTGCTCTGTGTCTTTACAGCTACGGGCGCTTAGGCTTTCAATTGTCTGTGTTGCCCAATCTTACGCGTAGTAGCCAACATAAATGTGCTAAGATGCCACACATTGACCAGAAGTTGTGTTTTTTTTTTCTTAACAGTAAAATGAAAGTAAAATATTTGACTAAACCTCATCTCTGATCTACAGTTGGATCTGATGAGGGTTCACAGTGCGGGGCTTTGTGCACGACGCGTTGGGTAAAGACTTGTGTCATAGTTTGCCATGGTTACCGCGTGGGATACACAGAAAAGAAGAAAACAGGCCTATTAATAATAAGCATCTACGGCTATTCTGCACGCATCAGCTAATGTGATTCACAAGAAGGCAAAAATGTATAATTAAACACAAAGTACTTGCTACGTTTCTCTATATATAGCCTACTATTTGTGAAACTGAAAAAAGCTAATTTAGTGATTTAATAAAACTGTATTTGTGAAATAAAAGCAGTCATACAAAAATAAATAGATGAGTAGCCTATTTTGTGTGACTAAATTATCACATTTTCATTGGCGATATAGATGAAACAATATGGTATTATAAATGGCCTTTGGTGTTGAGCAAAATCTGTTACTACAGTTTTAGGCATTGCTGAAATTGAATTCCAAATTTGGTTAAAATAATGATAATGGCTTGGATTTATTCTGTGCAACAGCAGCATCAGTCACTCTGCACTTTGGTAGCCACAGCTGCCCTGGGATTCACAGACCAAAATGTGGCTGTTGATTTGCGGCACCGGCTTTTAGAACTCGCACACAAACTCAGAATATTGGGGCTGGGGCCTGTAACAGTAAAAACAATAAACAAAAAAAATGTACTAATGCTACTAATTCTGTACACCTGTATACTGTATGGAAAATAAACTCTAACATTTAAGCAGACCTAGGTTGGCCTGCCCAATAATTAGGCTACTATATCGTTCAATATATGAAAGCTGGAACAATATATTTTTGCAAAATATTTATTGCAGCAAATACATTATTATACATTTGGAATAGTTTTTGTGGTTTAAATCTGGTCATTGTGTAGGTGGCCGTCATCTATATTTCCTAGTGACAGGTCTAGACATAGGCCTGCATAACTTCCAAAGCTTTCATTCTAATTATTACAGCAAATAACTTATTTTATCAATAATTTAAGATGTTCAGTGTAAATTATGGTTTGGTTTGTCTGAAGCTTATACTTAACATTTAGGGTTTATAAATTTCCCAAGGTTTAGTCAAGAAACAGCTCTCTATTGTTCCCTAATCTAATTTAAAACCAAAGGCTGCTTCAACAGGTGACTTCACAAGACTAACTTGACCTTGCAGCTGTAGACAAAGGACACCAAGTGCCGAGCTCAGAGAACATTTCAGAGAATACAGTTAGTACATCCTCCAAATCCTCTTTTTTTATGTGACACGTCGTAATAAGCTGTGTTGGAAATGGCTTTGTTCTCTCAGTCAGAAAAGCAGCCGTGATTCAGGGGCTCATGAGCACAAATGTAAATGTAAATGTCACTTTTCTTGGGATTGAGCCAGTCATCCGGATCTGGCCCTCTTCCCACAGCCCAGCACGCAGCAAACAGCATCACTGAACATATATATGGATTTATGGAGCTGGTCTTTTCTCACTGCTTCAATGATGATTTTCCTTCGGATTTTTACTGCAGTTTACAAATACAAGGCAGAATGTGCATGTGACCGTTTATTCTAGCTTGACAGTTTGTGACTAAAATATACTGGACCACAGGAATTAAAAATATGATTTTTGGTGATAATTCCCTTGACAACAAAACAAAGGCTTACCCTGTTTACTTTAGTTAATGTTTGTGGATTGGCAAAATCAATCAGACCAACGCCCCCTGGTAAACAGTTCAGTAGTTGTAGTGTCTTCATCACTAAACTTGTTTACAGCGGGGGACACAAGAAGCCCATCTAAGTTTGTCCCCACTTGGTCTAAATGGGGAAACGTGTAACATTGACTGACTCACTTCAGTTTTTTTATATATTGATTGTGTCTGGCATGGATATTTACAGGAAAATTGGTCTTGATATTTGGTAAGAGCTTACTGGAACCCTACAGCTGGTGGAAAAGCATAGCATGTTTATTTTTTGGCTGAAGAAAACACACCACCATGAAAATACTTAGTGTATACTTACTTGGGGATTAAAATGAAATGTACAATTCTGCCTCTTATTATTAATTGCCATGGTATGATGATAAAAAAAATAAACATCACCCTTCAAAAAAATCTAGTTAGGTAGATGGGACTTTCTTGTTTATAGATGTTATACACTTAACATATTCTTTGGTGTTTTAGTTGTATTTGTGGAGAGGAGAGGGCCTCTATGTATCTAAATGGCCCTGGTGATTTTGCATGCAGGAGCTGTGCCTGTGCTCCCTGCTGGAGGTCTCAGTGATTTCCCTGTTTACATCTGAACTGTGGCTGCCTCCTTTAAAAGATACACCCCTCTGCATCCACTCAGTTTATTCTGTGAGTGTCAGCTGGGTCTGAGGGGGTAAATAACAGTGTTTATGTCTTTGTAGGATTTACATCGACTTTAGAAAAGTCAAAATACTTTCAATAAAAAACTAAAAATAGCCCTCAATGTAAATTAAACTCATTTAATGTGGCTGTGGTCTTTAGCGTCATAAGTTACAATAATATGGAGTTTTTGCAGTTACATGTTTAGTTACTATAATTGTATCATATTGGGTGATATGATGAAATTGAATTGTGATCTGTTCCTGTGACAACATACTTTTTTGTGATATCTTTTGATTGAGGGCTCTGTTTCCCCATCTACTCTTCGTTTTAATCTTAATCAGTGATATGCGCTACTCTTGACGTGCAGCTATCTATAGGAGGTGCCGACAACTTCACAGCGATTTGTTTACGGAGATGTCAGCTCCCACTGGACACAGCAGCTTTGTAACGCGGAAGTCGACAGACTTGATTCTCTTATTAAGTTGTTTTAGAATATTTAAAATGTTCACATTATAACTTAATGATCCTTGGGTGTCATTGACAGAAGCACATGTGTTCTTTAACCAATCATAAGTATAAACTCCCAGGAGCATTATTTGGCATTTGTTGCTCCTAGGTCTGTCACAGTAATTACTAAACTGATCATTCAATAGGTGATCTTTGTACTTGTGGGGAACCATTTGGTGTTTTTCTGTACAAGAATTATATTTGAGCTGTAGAGCAGTGAATGAATAACTATGACTCATTATAGATACAAAGTAACTACTTTATTTTTAGCAGCTTATTTTCTCAATTTACTTTAGCAATATTGTAAATGTAGAATATTTTTAAGAGGAATAATCCTGCTTTAGGGTTAATGTACCAGTGGCATAAAGTAGTTTGAATATTATTGTCATCTATTCTATAGCAATATACTGCACTTGGAAATTTGTGACAGGCTTAGTTTTTTGACAGGCCTAGTTGCTCCTTAATGGCATATTTAAAGATAGTGACTACATGAATCATGATAAACTGTGTTCTACATAGGCCTGTCGCGATAATTACTATATTGGCTTATTGTTCAAAGCTGGAACATATATAGAAGGTCGACGAAATAATTTCTATTGATGATTATTGATTCATTCTGCTATTTAAATTTTGTTTACTGGAATTATCTTTCTTTATTTAAATGTTAATCAGTGGCATACATTAGTTTCAATATTATTGTTTATCGCATCTTTATATCATGCCTCAAAATGTGTTACTGTGACAGGCCTAGATCGGTAGGCCCGAGAACATTTTTCTATTTTTGGTGTATTTCTGACCCCCACATTAAATGCTTTAAAGGTGCACTACGTAACCTTTCTGGCTGGGGGTCCGTCACATGCTTGGTCGTATTCATATGTCATTGCTCTGCCTGAAATGTTCCATAGTATGATATTAAACAAAACAGGCATTCTGACTGTGAGCGGGATTGCCTCTCCACAGATCTGACCTGTAACTTGGTTTGGTTTGGTCTCCATGAAGATAGAAGGGCTTGATGCCATATTGTGAAACATTTCAGACAAAGCAATAACATCTCCATGGAGAAAAGCTTTGATGGATTCTCCACCAGAAAAGTTTGTGCATTGTGTAATCCACCTTTAAACGACTTTTCCAGGGTAGCATTTGAAGTTGCACCCAAGTCACCCTGGCATCAATGAATAAAGCCCTGTCTGTCCCTGTCACTGTCACCTGCCTGGCACCACTGCAAACAGTACACGCACATTATATGTGTTCAAATATTCAATAACATTAGGTGCCACTGCCATTATGTCCATGTGAGAGTGACAGGAGGCGTCATAGTGAAGTGAAGGGCTGGCTGCGCTTTCATACTGTTGGGCCAGTTATGTGACTAATGTTTGGCTGCATTCCTCCAGGCACTTAGCAAGAAGCAGACTGGAATAATTAAAAGGACATATTTAGAGCTGCTTGATATTTGTAATAAAGAGTGTGTACAGAGATCAGACATGGCCCCCTGAAGTCTGCAAACGAAGATGAGAGGACTGGTTTCTTGTGGCGTATGGGTTCGTTAGTCGTATGAAGACTTGTTAATGTGTGATATTTTCCAATGATGTGCAAGAGTACTGACCTCTCAGTGTAATGAATATTGTAGGCTAGACTTGGGGGATATCTGACATCTGCAAGGATTCAGATTATCCTTGCCTAAATTAGTTTAAAAATCTGAAAGTTTAAAATATTCCACTTCCACTTTAATGGCAGTTTTTCTTTAGCTCTTTTACTACACTCAAAGCTTCATTTCAGGCATTCTTTAAAGCACTACCTTGGTAATTGTAGTTCACATTGATGTATAACTTCATGTTTAACTTTCTTGCTTATTACTTCAAATAACAGTTGTGAGAAAAATGCAAATTTGAAGTAATTCAGATAAGAGGCCAAGACCTGAAGCTAAAAAGTAAATACAGTGGTACCTCACCTTACGAAAGACCCAACAAACAAAAATTTCAAGTTACGAAACGCCTTCACGTTAAATTTCTCTAGATGCGAAAGAAAATTCAAGTTACGAAACGTGAAATCTCAAAAATTCAAAGCCACACACATTATACGCTTTTCTCAGACTGGATTTAAACTTTTCTCACATTTCTCTCTCGTTTAAACACTCAAACTTTCATAGATTTTCAACAAAATGTATTAATAGTGAAGCGTGGGGAAGGGGGAGGGCGGTGTGTGTGCGCGCGGACACGTGTGTGATAGCGCAGCATGGTCCGGCGCGGGGCTGCGAGCACAAGACCCGTGCTCAAACCGTGCCAGGTCTAAACCAGGTCTAAACCAGGTCTGAACCAGGTCTAAACCAGGATTAGACCACCGCGGCTCTTGCATGCGTTCGTTAATGCTCTCAGACTGCGTGCAGTGCCGAGGGGAGTCCTCTAGGGTGACCACCGGCATGAAACAGGAAAGGAGGACACTTGTGTCCAAAAAGGAGGACAAAGGCCCTAAAGTGAGGACACCTTGTTTTTTTGTTTTTTTTCTCTTGGGGAAAACAAGAAAACCTATGCAGTGCACTGTAAATCAGGGATGAAAGAGCTTTTAGCGAATCTCCGCTTTTTATTCAACCACGGGGTCATTTTTTTTTATATCTGCAAAGTGCGAGCCGTTCGAGGGGGGGGGGGCATTTCGGATGCTGCGCACAGGAATACCAAGTATTACTAGTCGCAATAGAATAATATTTTGTCTTTAGGGAACAAAGAGCAGACCAACCGGCTCATTGAGCTGAGGCGGGACCTGTTCCATCTCGCAGATGGCCATGCAGTCCACGGACTGCACTCAGGGCTGAGCAAGTATGCACCGCCTCGACTGCAGGCTGAGACCACGCTCCGAACCGTGCACTTTCTGAATTGGGAAACGGCGAACATCACAGAGTAGCTAGTGTAAATAATGGGTGGGGGTTTATGACGATTTATGCAACGGTGGCCGACGAGGGTCCGAAAGGAGGACAAAACGTAAAAAAGGAGGACATGTGACAGACGGCCGGACAGACAGCTCTAAAACCGGACTGTCCGGACGAAATCTGGACGAATTGTCACCCTAGAGTCCTCGCTGCTCGCCTCAGCCGTGACTCGAAACGAAAACAGGAAATAGACCCGCACGCGGCGCTTTAATCCACCTGGTTTAGTCCAGGTTTAGTCCTGGTCCAGTCCTGGTTTAGTCCAGGTTTAGACCTTGGTCTAGACTGGTATAGTCCACGTTTAGTCCTGGGTCTACACAGTCTCTACGCAGGACACAGTGTTACACTATAAAAAAATGTTACACTATAATAAAAAAAAAACTTCCGGCGAATCCGGCCTTTTCCATTGAAATAGCTACTCAACTTACGAAAAATTTACGTTACGAAACCACTTCTGGAACAAATTAATTTCGTAAGGTGAGGTACCACTGTACTAAATATTCTATTATAAGCTTAAAAAAAAAAAAAAAAACTTCTAAAGAGTGAGTAAATGTATTTTTATGCCTTAGTTATTATTTCTTGCTGGTCTAGAAGATCTAGGTCTTGTAGGGAGCAGTAGTTGTGGATGGCCCTGTGTCTCCTTCACCTGCAGTGAGGCAGGTGATGCAGATGTGCTGCTGAGTGAACAGGTCAGTGCATTTATGCTCATTAGTGCCACGCAGCGACAGGAGCAAACACACAGCACCTGTCAGTGGGCCGACAGTGTGGGATTTTGGTAGCCATGCTGTTAGATAAAGCCTCTCAAAATGTGGGGGATGTACATACATAATTATAATATTAGGTACACAAAATAACTGTAAACAAAAAAATGTTATGTTTGTTTTGGCTTCCTTTTTTGCCAGGGGTCCTTCAAAGCAAACCAGCCTCATGGTGATTAGCCTGATGTTTAAGCTGGATGCCCTTCCTGTCACAGCTATCTATAATATTGTGATTATTGGGGCCAATGGAGGACAGATTATTGCACCTCTACTGCCCCTTAGCTTGTTAAAGATGCTCCATAAAAGTAGGCCTGTCGTGGTAACCATTTTTGAAGTGTGATATACCCCTGAAGTAAATATAGATGGTAAAAGATAACACTGAAACCAAACCATAAAGCAGAATGATCCAAAGTATTCTAAATATGATCTGCAATACGTAGTAGCATAGTTTGGGTCTATAATGAGCCATAAAAGTTCATATTTCACTCTACAGCTCAAATCTTAACGTAGTACAGAAAAATAACCAAAAATGCCCCATTAGTACAATTAAAAAGCACCCAGGATAAATACTGACCTCCCAAAATAATTGTTTCAGCAAACATTTATTAATTCATAAGTCAATATTGTATTCATTGTGACAGGTCTGTATAAAAGAGGATTTGTTAGTGATTCAAGAAGAGTTAATGACAACCATAACTTGTCAACATGATACAAAACATGCCTTTAGTTCATCCCTGTGATAACAAAACTACCATTAAATCCTTTTTATGCTGTTTGTCCGTGCAGCTCATAATGAACAACATTATGACAGGTGATCAATAAGTGTGAATCTATGTGGTCAATATTAGCATGCTGTCTATTACACTTGCTGTCTCATATCTCATGAAAATGAAAAGACCAAGTCAATACTGTCCTCAGTGTGCATTAACACATTCAAAGAGGTCAATCATGCTCACTGTTATGGATGGGTCCAGGTCAAACAGACGGGCTTCTTTACAAGGACATTGAAGAAACTAGTGCTTTGTTATATACTCAACAAAAATATAAACGCAACACTTTTGTTTTTGCTCCCATTTTTCCTGAGATGGACCCAAAGATCCAAAATTCACTCCAGATACACAACACTACCATTTCTCTCAAACATTGTTCACAAATCTGTCCAAATGTGTGACAGCGAGCACCTCTGCCCCGCCGAGACAATCCACCCCACCTCACAGGTGCGCCACATCAAGATGCCGATCCGACATCATGACCAGTGCACAGGTGCACCCCAGACTGCCCACAATAAAAGGCCACCCCGAAATGTGCATTTCTTTTGCTTTATTGGGGGTCTGGGGACTCAGTCAGTATCTGGTGTGACCACCATTTGCCTCATGCAGTGCAACACATCTTCTTCACATAGAGTTTATCAGATTGTCAATTGTGGCCTGTGGAATGTTGGTCCACTCCTCTTCAATGGCTGTGTGAAGTTGCTGGATATTAGTGGGAGCTGGTACACGCTGTCGTATACGCCGCTCAAGCACATCCCAAACATGCTCAATGGGTGACATCCATGTCCGGTGAGTATGCTGGCCATGCAAGAACTGGGACATTTTCAGCTTCCAAGAATTGTGTACAGATCCTTGCAACATGGGGCCGTGCATTATCTTGCTGAAACATGAGGTGATGTTCATGGATGTATGGCACAACAATGGGCCTCAGGATCTCATCACGGTATCTCTGTGCATTCAAAATGCCATCAATAAAATGCACCTGTGTTCTTCGTCCATAACAGCCTTTGAAGAGGAGTGGACCAACATTCCACAGGCCACAATTGACAATCTGATAAACTATATGCGAAGAAGATGTGTTGCACTGCATGAGGCAAATGGTGGTCACACCAGATACTGACTGGTTCTGAGTCCCCAGACCCCCAATAAAGCAAAAAAAAAAAAATGCACATTTCGGGGTGGCCTTTTATTGTGGGCAGTCTGGGGCGCACCTGTGCACTGGTCATGATGTCGGATCGGCATCTTGATGTGGCGCACCTGTGAGGTGGGGTGGATTGTCTCGGCGGGGCAGAGGTGCTCGCTGTCACACATTTGGACAGATTTGTGAACAAAGTTTGAGAGAAATGGTAGTGTTGTGTATCTGGAGTGAATTTTGGATCTTTGGGTCCATCTCAGGAAAAATGGGAGCAAAAACAAAAGTGTTGCATTTATATTTTTGTTGAGTGTAGCTTGTGTAGCTTATTTTCCAATAGGCTGCTTTCACTAATTTGATGTCTAGGGCCAATATAACTCTATGGGTAATTTCCTTTGAACAGAAAACACAAATCATATATTTTTGCTGGAATTGGACCCCCATATAAACCATTTTAAATTGTAGCTTTCAACTGACAACAGCTATGCCTGTGTGTCTGAATAAACCTTGGAATCAAACAGCAAAACCTAAAAAACTTTACTGATAATATTGCCAGGTCCCTAGTGTTACATACAGCCTACACTACACTAGAGTTAGAATATTTTTGAAGCAATGCGTGAGCTTTATATTGTCACCAAATTTAATACAAAAAAATCAGTTTTTGTGGGTCTGATCTGTAACTTGGTCTGGTTGGGTCTCCATGAAGATAGAAAGGTTTAATGCCATGCTGTGAACCATTCTGAATAAAGCAATAATATAGCATTTGACGGGCCCTAAACCAGAAAAGTTACACAATGCACCTTTAAGCTTCTCAAGTATCCTAATTATTCACTGAGATGAGTTTTTCACAACTACATTCAGATAGCACACAGTTTATATTTTGACCTCAACTGACAAGGTTTTGTGCCCCAACTCAGAGACAAGACAAAACAGCACCCTCTACTGGTGATCTCCTGTCCCTCTTGAAGCTCCATTTTGACGTTCCAATCCTGCTGAAAACTGGGCATGGTAGACTTTGAGAGACGTTGCAGAATGGTGTGTTAACAGACTCCTAGATCTAAAAGTTGGAAAAACTAAAGATAATCAACTTTCAGAGGAACTGGTCAAACCACAGCACTGTTTATGGGGAGGAGGCTGAAATTGTGATCTTATCTTGTCTCTGTTTGACTTTGAAATGTGTTTATTGTGTTTATTTTAAACCTATTCTCCATAGCTTTTATCATTGAGAGTTTGTTTTTTAACCTTCTCTTTTATTTGCTGGTTCTGCAAACTTCTCTTAAGTTGTGTGAAGAATCCCTCAGTCGTCCAGGTACAATCCAGGTAGTGGTTCTTATCTCTTAAGTGTAAGAACCACTTGAACAGTGTTATGAAGATCAGTTGAAAAATTACAGATGTGCAGATGTCCTGCTTAGATGCCCTGTGGAGGCGGCAGGTGGTCCACAAAGCTAAGGGCACATTAGACCACCATGATGGCCACATCTTTAAGCAGGAGTTCTCCCTGATACCCTCTAGGCGGTGTTATCTTCTCCCCAGCTGCAAAAGATAGTCACACTCTACTTCAAACGCCATCACGTTTTTTAATTCAGTGCGCTAACTTTAACCCCTGTAGCGTGGAGTAGGCTATGTTTTTAACTAAAATAAACAACTATTCATTATTTGTTTCATTTGACAACAGCACTTATAGTTTGTGCACTTTAACCCAGAACCCTCTGTTCTGCTGAACGTACACTGACTGATGTGTAGGGGTGTGCAAAATAATCGTCATGACAATGCATCGCGATACTAACTTTCACAATATACTACATCAATTCTTGATGCCAAAAATCGATTTTTATTAATTAATTATTAATTAATTAATTATTAATTAATTATTAATTAATTATTAATTAATTATTAGTTTATTTTATTTTTTATAAATCCTACGCACTTTTTTCTTTGTGAAAGGGTATTGTTTGTTATGTTGGTAGCTACCTCCATGGCAAATGTTTGAACATAATTTTCTGTTTTAGAAAAAATCCTAAGCACTTTTTTTGTTATTGGTTTGGTTTATTTGTTTTTGTTATTCAATAAATTCAGTTATGAATTGAGTTGCTCAGAATTATGTATCAATTGAAGACACTACCCAGATACACAGCCACTGATATTTAAGTTATCCCCTTTTTTTTGGTACGTTTTCACTGAAGTATGTCGAATATATTGCAATGCATCGCAATAATTCAAGTATCGTGATGCATCGTGATAGTATCGCATCGTGGCATATGAATCGTGATTCGAATTGAATTGTGACTTCTTTGCCAATACCCACCCCTACTGATGTGGCATGGTTTTGTCACTGTTATTGTTTGTAGATCATTTGTATGTTTCTGAGCAACAGCTATGAACTGAATTCCCCTTTTAGAATGAATAAAGTTATCTGATTGTGATTTTGATTCTAATAACCCCAGCGTTATTCCCTATAATGTGAGGTTTTGCTGTCTTAAATGACCGCACAATAGGGGTTGGTGATTGGTGATAACATTCACTTATGATCTGATATCTGTGACTAGAATCTTTTTTGGTGAGATATGTAACGCTTTAATGCTTTTCTGTTTTCTTGCACTGAGTGACTGATGCATTTAACCAATCGTATGAACTCATAGGAGCAGCTAGTATCTTTAAATGCCTCTTAATGGCATATACAAACTACATGAATCATGATAAAATCATAAACAATGTAGGCCTAGGATCTCTGGGTTCCCATCGGATCATTTTTAGACAATGATTTTCAAATTATTTTTACCATTTCAATGTAGGCTTTAAATAAAAACTATAAACACCCACTAATATTATTCCGTGTCAAACCATTACATTACACTGGTCTACTAGCAAAATGCTTCCAGAACAAAAGAAGTGAAATTTTTCTATCTGAAAGCCTGTCTGCACATTCCAATACATTCATTTTACTATGTGTTTTATGTTTTAACATAAAATATTTTTTGGATTTCACATAAGAGGAATGCCTCGAAATTGTGTGCACCTGATGTCTTAAGGTATTTCTTGTTTATTTCTTGACAGATAAAGAAGTTAAATATTTTATTTATTATTATTTTTATTATATATTATTATTATTTTATTATTATTTTTAAGCAAAAATGCCTAAATCTATTGTATAAACAGATGCGATTTTGTTGTAAAACAATATCATTAAATATCTTGAATGCATTAGCTAACCAGCACAGTTATCAATTGATTTTCAGTTCATCTTATCAATATAAATGAGATTTAGCCACTTTTATCTCGGAAGCAGATCGAGTCTAAAAATTTGTAGACTGGTGTTACATGTCCACCGATTTATCTGATTTAATTTATCAGGACGCCATTAGTTTGACATTTTGCATCTGTCAAGACTTCTTTGCTCAAACAAAACTTAAAGGGACAGTGTGTAAGATTTTTACCCGTTAATTGCTGAAATTGAAGATACCCATTCAAAAATACATTGTTTTCCAAGCCTTTTCACTTCCATCATGAAATCAAAGTATTCTTTTGGACTTAGATATAGTCACATAAAAGGGGGATCTTCCCCATGCAGAGGCAGCCATTTTGAATACAAGAGCTGCAGAAGGACATTTGGGCTCCGCCTTCGCCTTCGGCAAGGCTCGTGGTTTTGGGTAAACAACACAAGCATGCTGCCGGATCAGACTCGTAATGGATCTAACACGTGTTTTGGACTAAATTGTTTTACTGGATTTTATTCGCTGGATCCTTACGGACAAATTGTGAGCAAGTCTATGGTGAAATACAGAGTTTGATCTGTGGAAAGCATTCTAAGGTAAGCTAACCTCCTTTTGTGCTTTTCCGTATAAAAGCCCCATGTGCTCGGGGAGTGATTGTTTTGCAGGGAAATGAATTACATAGTCAAAAAGAGGAGACCGTAAGGTTTCATTTGATGTGTAGAGTGTCATGGTACATGATCGGGAATGTGTGTTTTCATGAGTAAAGAAAAAAAAAAAAAAAAAATCGAGGTCTGCCATGGCTAAAACAGAAAGTGCAATAGCGACTATCCACCTATGCGCCACGAATCCTACACACTGGGGCTTTAAAGGTCCCATGGCATGAAATTTTCACTTTCTGTGAAAATTTCATGCCATGTTAATGTGAGCTCCCCTACCCTGTTTAGCCCCCCCCCCCCCCATGGTTAAAAGTTGCGAAATGTCTAAACTGAGCATTTGCGATCCTTTTCTGAAAGAAAAAATCAGAGCTCAAACGGGCGATTTTGAACTAGGCACCTTATTGACGTCAGATCGAAAAAAGAAATGCAAATGCAGTTCCACCCCCGTCTGTCTGTACTCAGTGTCTCTGTAAATCACGCCCAGAGAGTTTGGACTGTGGAGTAGCTACGCAATGCGAAATAGGTTTTTTTATTTGCCTGGAGGAACTTGCGAGTGTTTCTATCTGAGCCTGTGGATATCTGAAACAGCAGTGGTTTAATTTTATTTTCTGTGGAAATGTGTTTATTTTTCAATGGAAGGATTCTCATCTCTCCCCCCGTGCAAAAACACAGAAGTAGGTCACAGAGCGGAGAGGAGAGCTTGGCCACGCCCCCACCCCCTACTATAGGCCACCTCTGTCTTCCTCATTTGCATTCAAGCAACAACGCCTATAATGGAGTGTTCCAGAGTGACATTTATGATTCTTTCTCATCTTATCTCTCTTTCTCATGCACTGAGTGTTGATTTTGAAGAAGGATTCATTTACAGTATTAGGGAACCATTAAGGAGCCATATAAAAGCATCAAGAAGTACCATGTCATGGGATCTTTAAGATCAAAAGTTGTTCTAGTGCTTTTACCTCAGAACCTCTTCTTGCATGTTGTTCTGTGTGCCCCTGACCGTACAGTGTCTGATCTAACCTAAACCTAAACATGTCTCTTTCTATAGTGGGCCAATGCAGATCCGCTCTGTGTGATGAAGGCCTGGACTGCCTCCTCTCAGTGTGTCATGCTTCTGAATACAAAGTGAGAGCGTCGAGCTACACGGACGCAGAGTGGTCTGTTGCCATAGCGACCAGCCACCGGCCACAATATATATTTATCTGCTGCTTCTTCAGTGGGGGCGCTTGTGTTGCACTAAGGCTGTTCCTTCAAGACTAAGTGGATGTACTGTGGGTTTGTGGGATAAATAAGTAAAAAGGCTACTTCTGATGTAGAACTGCCTCAAATCTGCTTTAAATAATAACAGCAATATATCCATATTTTAAAGGGCCAATATTACAGTGTTTTCTGATCTGTTATAATGTTCATTATCAAAACCATAGCTGGAATTGCGTTTTCTTTCATTCACACGTTTACCACACAAACCCTGCATATTTACAGTAGGCTTCTTAGTAGTTCTTCTCGCAAACAGAAAACGCTCTGTTCCACTTTGTGATGTCATGGAGTAATACAGGAAGTGCTCCACTGTGTTTTCAAAGTGTTGTTTTTAAACCTTTACTAGAGTCAGTTCATCTACATTTCAACTCTGGAATTGCCAAACTCAAACTAAACTAAACTAAACTAAACTAAACTAAACTAAACTAAACTAAAGGTAAATGTTAGTTGATAACTTGAAAATTAGTTCGTGACATCACAAGGTGGAACAGAGCATTTTGAGCTTTGGAGATGTAGACAAACTAATACTAAAGAATTACTCAAACAAATAAAAACACAACTCCAACTATGCTTTTGAGGAGGTAACAGCATTCAAACATGACTTAAAGCTTACAAGAATCAATTTTGCGGTATAGACTAATAGACTGATACACTTTGCTGTGGCCAGTAGTAACACACTAAACAGGAGAGGATCACTCATATGAACATAAACACGCTACCTCTCTCCCTCTGTTGGTCCTTTAGTAAATGCAGTCACATGAATATTTAATGTGCATGAAACCAAACACTGCAATCAATCGGGGCCTTCACACCTCACAGTGCTACAATCTCAGCTCACAAGACTCACTCCCTGCTTTCTGCATCTCTGCTTTCTTGTCCAACACTCCCCATTTGGGACTCAGTGTAAACACATTGCCATGACTGAATACATAAGAAGCATTTATCGTAGTTAAGGTTCAAAATTCATTATACATTGAGACAATGGTATGAAAGCATTTACAAGATATATTGACACTTACTATGAGCATAGATAAGTAAAGGGTAAAGATTACAGGCATCATAGAATCTAAACAGAAGTTGACAGCTCCGAATAGTTAGAGCTACATTGCAATAATGAGCTAACAGAACTACCATTTATAGTTTATTTTAAATGGTCCATATTACACTATTTCCTGACCTGTTATAATATTGTTTCCTCATCAAAAACATACCTAGAGTTGTGTTTTGTTTCACGTTTAGCTCACAAATCCTGCATATTTAGGCTCTTTTAAGTTATTTTCTCTTCTCTTTTCTCCTTTCACCTTTTCACCTTTTGATGTCATGTTAATACAGGAAGTGCTCCACTGTGCTTTTCAACTCTCTGTTAACACCTGCTAACTCCTGCCCTACTTTAACAATTATTTTGTGGAAGTAGGGCAGGAGTTAGCATAAATAATGATGTTGGACAATGGAATGAAAACTCAATGTTTCTTCTCTCATGAAGTTGAACTAATAGGAATTGTAAACAAATAGAAAAATAAAGTGTCAAGTGACTGGTATGATATAGACATGTCAATTGTAAAAAAAAAAAGTAAAAAAAGTAATAGAAGTAGGCCTACTTCTATTACTTTTTTTTTTTTTTTTTTTTTTTACAATAAATAGATACATATTTTTACAAATTACAGGCAGATATGATTACTTTCACAGTTTTCAAAGATTTTGGAAAAATTGATTGCTGAAAGACTCGGAATTCATTAAATAATAAAGTACTAAATGACAGTTAGTATGGTTTCAGTTCAACTTCGCTTGCTTTAATTGAATTAACTGAAGAAATTACAAAATGTATAGATCCAAAGTGCTATGCATCTGGTATATTTGTGGATTTAAAAAAATAGCTTTTGATAACATAGACCATGGAATATTAATTAACAAACTAGAAAGCTATGGTATAAGAGGGGTTGTATGTAACTGGGTGAAAAACTATTTACAAGGCGTGTGTTGCCCACTGCTCCTGAAAGGATGGGTGAAATGCAGAAGATAAGTTCCCTACAGGGATAAATAAAGGATATTATTATTATTATTATTATTATTATTATTATTATTATTATTATTATTATTATTATTAAAATAATAATAATAATAATAATAATAAAGAGATGGTCCCCGGGCGCGCCTCGGGTGCAGCCCACTGCTCCTGATGACAGGATGGGTCAAATGCAGAGGACAAATTTCTCTAAGGAGACAATAAAAGGCTTATCTATCTATCTATCTAAAGACTGACAACAATTTGTAGAAATTGGAGAGCATAAATCATCATTTATGCATTTATGGGAATAAACTGTCCCACAAAACTCTGTGTTAGGGCCAATACTTTGTATAATATACATAAATGATCTCTGCAATCTGTCAAATAGCCTAAAATTCTTTTTTGTTTGCAGATGACACCACAATTGTATGTTCTGGCAAAAATCTACAGCAGGTTTTAGAAACAATAACAACAGAAATGAATAAATTAAAACACTGGTTTGATCAAAACAAACTGTCTAAATTTGAGTAAAAAAAAAGTTATTTGGTTTGGAAATCAAATGTTAAATTAGTAATAGACAATAATTGTATAGAACAGGGGTCGGCAACCTTTACCACTCAAAGAGCCATTTGGACCCGTTTCACACAGTAAAGAAAACACTGGGAGCCACAAAACCTGTTTGAAATTTAAAATGAAATAACACTGCATATAATGGCTTTTTTGCCTTTGTGCCATAGAATTACATTTTGAAAATGAATGAACTAAAATAAAATACATTTAATTAAATACAGTGTTCCCTCATCGTGGTTCACTTTTCGTGGCCTTGCTGTTTCGCCGATTTTTTTATTCAAATTTTTTTATAGTGTATCTACGCGCTTTTCTGCATCCTGATTGGCTATGCCAATTCGTCAGTCCTTCTCCTCCGTGTCTCCTGTACAGAATGCGTTCAGTTTGCTAGATTTATATAAATGTTTGATTGCAGTGTGACTCTGAAGTGCTGTATGTTTGCAAGTTTTCTCCCCGACAAAACCCGACACAGCGAAGCGGTGCCAGGACGAAGAGGCTCGGTCATAAGAACTGTGAAATACACACAAAATACACTTTGGTTTTGTTCTATAATGCTGTGCTTTTTTGTTGAAAATCTATGAAAGTTTGAGTGTTTAAACAAGAGAGAAATGTGAGAAAATGTCAATTCTAGTCTGAGAAAAGTGTAGAATGTGTGTGGTGAGGCGTTTACAGCCTTAAAACATGGAGAATAATTGTAAAATATAAAGCTGACGACTTTGTGGATTTCGCTTATCGTGGGTTATTTTTAGAACGTAACCCCTGTGATAAACGAGGGACCACTGTACTGAACCGCATCAGAGGGATCAAAGAGCCACATGTGGCTCCGGAGCCGCGGGTTGCCGACCCCTGGTATAGAACAAATAGATGAACTTATGTTTCTTGATGTTATTGTAGATCATAAAATCTGCTGGAAATCTCATGTAAGCTACATCAAAAATATCAAAGAACACTGGTGTTATAGGAAAAACAAAGCATATACTGGACTGTAAATCTCTGTTGACTTTATAGTCTTACCATATCTATTGTATTGTGTGGAAATATGGGGAAATACATACAAAACCCCCCTAAAGCCGCTTTTTATATTACAGAAAAGAGCCCTGGGAATTGTGTACAGTGTAAAATTTAGAGAACATACAAATCCACTGTTTCTAAA
Source organism: Paratrypauchen microcephalus (assembly GCA_036785185.1). Taxonomy (NCBI): domain Eukaryota; kingdom Metazoa; phylum Chordata; class Actinopteri; order Gobiiformes; family Gobiidae; genus Paratrypauchen; species Paratrypauchen microcephalus. Next base: position 3,363,334 of record JAVJIX010000020.1, read on the forward strand.
GGCAGAAGTCTTAAAGTTATTTGATTTAGTAAAATAACTTACTACCAAGGACCATTTTAAATATATTCAAAGAGAGACAAGGGGGTTATGTACAGTGGCATACTGCTATCACTCCCCCAAAAATATTTTGTCTCAGTATTACGTAATTACTTGAAAAGTTTCACATTTATCACGTCATAACGTGAAATTATCACGTTATTAAATGATTTGAAATTATCACGTTATTACATGATATGACATTATCACGTTATTTTGTGATATAATGATATGTTCATGTTATAATGTGAAAACGTCAAGTATGGTTTTACTTTCATTTCATTATATGATCAGTCGCAATCAAGCCAGTCACACTTCCCTCGGTTCAGTTAACTACAGACAGCACCTTAGACATCATCTTAACCTCAGCTTCACTTCTTCAAGGTCGAGAATCTTCATGAGAACACAAATTGTGGACTGAGTCACAACCAAGCCAGCTTGGATGCATTTCAAATGCATGAATCTATAGCCATGCAACATGCCCATTGGTTTAGTTGCTCATGCAGGAAGAGTGCAACTTCCAGCAAGTCAGACTAGGCTTTCCGGCTGAACAACCCAAACAATTTCAGTCGCCTCCGTAGCATTGACATGCTTATTTGAATCCTATCCATCCTAAGACATGTTAATATTTCCCAGTGCCTCATGCCAAGAAGGAAATAAACCATATACCATGAGAGACGTCCATCTTCCCTGAGGGAAGCGTGACTGGCTTGGCTGTGGCTGATCTTATAATGAAATGAAAGTAAAACCATACTTGACGTTTTCACCTTATAATGTGAACATATCATAATAATAATTAATAATTCATAGCATTTATATAGCGCCTTTCATGACACCCAAAGCGCTTTACAGTTCATTGTTCATTCACTCCAGACTTGGTGGTGGTAAGCTACTTTCTGTAGCCACAGCTGCCCTGGGGCAGACTGACGGAAGCGAGGCTGCCAATCTGCGCCATCGGCCCCTCCGACCACCTCCAACACTCACACACTCTCCACTTTCATACTAGGCAATGTGGGTGAAGTGTCTTGCCTAAGGACACAACGACAGTTTTTGCGACTGGCGCACCACTGTGGCACCTGGAATTCCCAGCGGTCTCCCATCCAAGTACTAACCAAGCCCTGCCTTACTTAGCTTCTGAGATCTGACGAGATCAGGCTTTGACAGGCAGGTATCATTATATCATGAAATAACATGATAAATGCCTATCACGAAATAACGTGATAATTTCATATCATCAAATAGCGTGATAATTTCACATTATAAAGTGATAAATATCATGTTATAACGTGAAACCTTTCACATAATTACGTGATACTGAGCCGAAATATTTTTTGGGGAGTGATAGCAATACGGCACTGTAGTTATGGACTAAGAGAGTTAAATTTTTAAAAAGTAAAAGTAAGAACAACAGTTCGACAAATGAGTATGGGTATAACTGGAGTACATTTAGGGAATGGACTTGGTGAAGTATAAAAAATGTGCAAATGTTTATCCTTTTTTATTTTATTTACAAAAGCAACTTTTTAGAGACGTACCACTAGGAAAGCGGATAATCATGAATTGTTATAATAAGGTTATTACTGATAATATTTTATAAACCTCAATTCGTAATGTGCATGTGTTTTTGTTTGTTTTGCTTTTTTGTTTGTTTTTAATAATTGGATCTACTTTAACTTGTTCTCAAAATAGATATTTCAAATCTTTGCACTCCACTAATACAAAGGCCAAAAAGGGCCTAATCCATTGGGGTTTAACTTGATATCTTACCTTGCTATAACTTGCAATGTTATAGCAAGGTTATAGCAATGGTTATAGGTCAGTTTTCCACAGATGGAGCATGGAAGCATTTTTGCTTTGCATGGTATTTTCCACAGGCAAGCAGATGACAAGACAGTGAGACAGGTAACCCTGCTCACAGTAAGAATGCATGCATTTCAAGTTGTTTTTGAGTTAATAAATAAATAAATAAATAAAAATTAATGCCATAATGTGGAAAACTCAGGGAAACAAAAACATCTGTGGAGGCAAGCAGGTGGCACACCATTACAAAAGTTATATGGTGCCCTTTTAAACTAATAGGTGCAATCTTCCAGAAATCTTCCAGAAATCTACCAAAAGCAAAAGCATTATTGGTTTTGTTTGTTTTGTCTCCCTAACACATGACAAGTTTCCATGTCAAAACAAGCGTCTGTTTCAAACCAAAACAAAAAAGAATTCGTAAATTATTTATTTAGTCTAACCTTATTTTAATACTTGACAGCAGCTGTAGTGTGTTTGTACAAGCGTCTGAAGTGAAATGTGCTGGGTGTGTGGTTTGTGTGAGAAGACTGCTAACTGGTGTCTAAATGGGTATTTAGATGTCTAATTTGATTGATCTCATTTGATTAGGCTGTAAGTCTGTGGGCCTTGGGGGAAAACAGAAGCTGTGTCAGGTAAAAAATAACCCACAATCAATGAGCATGCTCCACTGAGTCTGCTCCGGCGCAGACAGGTCCTCGTCAGCCCATCTGTAATCTACATTCACACTTATGTTTAGAGAAAGGATATGGGCATGTTTTCTTCATTGTCCATTTTCAATATCACCATCGTAAAAGTGGAGCCATTTGAAGAAACATGGAAACTTGGATTGGCTTTCATTTTCAGAAAAGATGAAATGCTGGAAGGTTAATGGTTTTTTTTGGAAATGTATAAGAATTAAATTTAGACTTGTGTTTTCAAGAATATCGCCTACTCGCTGCAATGACTTTGGCATCCTGTCCATGACCTATGCTATTGGCTGTAGGCCTGTCATGATTATTACTATATCGACTGTGGGTTAGGGTTAGTGAGAAATCTTTGGTTATTTGGTGGCTATATGATAAGATTTGAGCCATAGAAGGTTGAATTACAGATGTAAGCTAAATACTAATGTGTTTAATTCTACTGTTTATTTATTACAGCTCATGTTTGATAGATTTCAAATTGCTTTTATGGTTTAAATCTGCTTTGGGGTTATTGTGACAGTGGCATAAATTTGTTTAAATATTATCGTTATCATCCATATTTTCTTCCAAATTGTTTTTTGTGACAGGCCTAATTGGCTGCGTAACAATACTGCCAACACCCAGAACTCTTCCCATTGCAAGTGCATGGTAATTGACAGTCTGTCTGATCCATATGTTCTCTGTCCACAGATACATAGAGAACTGGACGGGTCTGCAGACTCTGAGAGACGTGGACATGGAGCTGTACACCGGCCTGCAGAGACTGTGAGTGACACTGCTTTACAATGTTTACAGTGTTAATGTTATGAAAGATTAAACTATACATTTTACTAAAACAAAGTTAAAGGTGCACTATGTAACATTCTAGACGGAAGGTCCGCCACCTGCTTCTCTGTGATGATGTTCTTGCTTAGTCTGGAATATTCCACAGTACGGCATTAAACGTATCCATCTTGTTTTAATTGCTCAAAAATACATGCATTCTTGCTGTGAGTGGGGTCGCTTCTCCTCAAACTTAAAGGGATATGCCACCCCCAGGTCAAATTTGGGCATCTCCCCACAGTCCAGAGACTAAAATAAGTGGTGGAAAGCGTTTTCCTGCTCACCCAGCCATTGTCCGAGTCTGTCGCCACTGACCGCCGCGGTATCTGCAGCTCCTCCACCTTAGACTGGAGTCTAACGTCGCCAGAGAAAGATTTCGGCCAAAAGGAATTAATTTGCTCGATGCGTTCCCCAATTACTTTCTGTGTAGTGCGCATTCATATCGAGTGCAAATAAATGTGCAAATCAACACGGAGAGCTTGACTTGGTCATTTTGGGTGGGAACTATTTTCCAGTGCGGAAGAATACAGCCGAATCACGCACCACGTTGTGCAACAGGGGAACTCCCTTCCCGGTGCGTAACTGGGATTCCCCTGGCAGCGTGCTGCGTGATTCGGCTGTATTCTTCCGCACTGGAAAATAGTTCCCACCCAAAATGACCAAGGCAAGCTCTCCGTGTTGATTTGCACATTTATTTGCACTCGATATGAATGCGCACTACACACAAAGTAATTGGGGAACGCATCGAGCAAATTAATTCCTTTTGGCCGAAATCTTTCTCTGGCGACGTTAGACTCCAGTCTAAGGCGGAGGAGCTGCAGATACCGTGGCGGTCAGTGGCGACAGACTCGGACAATGGCTGGGTGAGCAGGAAAACGCTTTCCACCACTTATTTTAGTCTCTGGACTGTGGGGAGATGCCCAAATTTGACCTGGGGGTGGCATATCCCTTTAACTTGATGGTGTCACATGCTTGTTTTCACGGAAATAGCCAAGTCTAATACCATATTGTGGCACATTCCAGGCAGAGCAATAACATCTCCATGGAGACAAGCGGTGAGCGGACCCTCAACCAGGACACTTATTATTTATTATTAATTATTTGGTCCCAGTACCTCACACATCACAATATATTATAATAACTAAGACCAAAATATAAATGTAATAATACATTCTAAATAAGTAATAAAAATAGCAAGAGGTTGGTGTCAAATAAGGCATAATTATGTAAATGTATGTGTACAAGTGAAAATAAAAATATAGAAACATACAAATATATCTCAGCTATATACAAGAGGTCACAAGGAGAAACAGTGCAAAGATGATATAATGATTGACAGGACATAGGGTTATCTGTTACCTAAGGGTAAATTGTTGTACAGTCGTACGGAGTATGGTATAAGTGTGGGCCTGTATCTCTCCCTTGATTTACATAATGAAATTCTGAATTGTGATGGTTTTAAATTGCAGCCAAAAGTATTCTGAGAATCCATAAACTCAACTCACCTGTCATAATGATGCTTCTAACCTCATATTTGTGCTGTAGAACTATCACACGGAGCAACCTACATTACCTCCAAGCTCGTGTCTTCTCCAAGAACCCTCAGCTACGTTACATGTAAGTACCATAACATCTCCATCTCTTCATACATTAGACCTGAGCCACTATATGTGAATAATATTACATATTATCTCTTCCAAGAGATTTCAGGGGGAAAGCAAAAGGAAGCAAAAGGAATATCTCACTTTTCCTATCCAACAACTCTTTCCAGTGAAAATTCAAAGTTTGTGGGTCAGGTGATGAAGGGCATTTGTTAGGACACTTGAAATACTGTGGGTGATGTTGCAGCAAATGACCTTCTGAGACTTCTGTATGTGCATTGTGCCTTTATGATCAGATTTATATTCTACACAGCTACATTTGTCCTTGTGTTTAATGGGCTCAAGGAGAGGAGGCCTACAAGAGCTGCAGGAATCAATCAAGAACAATATAATTTGTTTTGATGTTTATTTAAATTACTGGGATTGGTTTTGTTTTGTATCTTTGCTTTCAATTTCATTAAGATTTTAATCTTGAATATGGGACCCAAATGCCATTTCAGGAGTACACCTTGAGCCTCAGCCGAATTAATATTATACATTATTGATTTTTTGAAAAATTACTGATAATCTGGGAGGTTATACAGTATGAATATGATGTGGCCAAAACTTCAGTTGTTGATAACTATTTAGAACTGGTGAGCCCTGTGTCACATTCATAGACCCCTGCTTTTACTAATAGCTTTGAACTTTAAGGGTTAAGATAATGGTCAACCATTCTCTCAGATTTTCACCTGCATCCATTGACAATTAGAAATGTAGAGTCAATATAATGATCAGGTCTATGCTAGCCATGTATTTGGAAAAGGAGAACCAACTAACTAGGGTGACCATTCGTCCAGATTTCGTCCGGACAGTCCGGTTTTAGAGCTGTCTGTCCGGCCGTCTGTCACGTGTCCTCCTTTTTCACATTTTGTCCTCCTTTCGGACCCTCGTCGCCCACCGTTGCATAAATCGTCATAAATCCCCACCCATTATTTACCCTTGCTAGCAGCAAGTATTCTTATTATTTTTTAACATATCCTAGATGAGATCTATGGTTATGTGGTGGCACAGAGTGAGACTTCACACAGAAACATCAACGCGTGTGGCGTGACATGCTATTGGTTAAATACACGGAAGCAGCTCGAAGCGCAAAGCGCGAGTACAGGGAAGAGATAAGAAGAGCGCTATAATGAGCGCTATAAGAATGGCGAGTATGTCTGGGTCTTGAAATACTATAAAGTTGATGACAACAACATTGACATAGCAAACGGTGGGATATGTAAACTTGGGATTGCAAGGGGTGGAAAGGAAAGGGCTACATTTAACACAACAAACCGATACGGCACCTCAAAAACAAACACCCGACACAATACAGCGAGTTACAGGCAACCCAGCCAAAGACGAGTCAGCTCACGCTGCAGGAGAGTTTGAAAAGGAGACAAAAAAATGCCCCTTGACAGTGCGAAGACCCAGGAGAACACAGCCAGGAGCACAAATGATCGCAATGAGTGACTTACCATTCGCCTTTGTAGAGAACCCTGGATTTCTTATGCTTATGGAGCACGTTGGACCTCGTTAATACTACTACTACTACTACTACTACTACTACTACTACTACTACTACTACTACTAATAATAATAATAATAATAAAACAACAAAACAAAAAAAACAAGGTGTCCTCACTTTAGGGCCTTTGTCCTCCTTTTTGGACACAAGTGTCCTCCTTTCCTGTTTCATGACGGTGGTCACCCTACAACTAACCGGGGTCTGAGACGGCTCCACATGAGGGCGGCCATCTTGTTGCTGCTCCTGTTTCCTGAACAGCAGGAAGTGGGCAGATGGTGTTTGTTTCTCTCTTTGTACACTCTTGTGCTGCACAGTGTTGCTAGGAAACATTTTTCATTCACTCAAACAAGCAAGCGCCTGCAAATGTTTTTTTTTCAGGTCAGATTAACAAGCACAGTTTGTGAATCAGGTTTAAATCCACCTCGTGCTTACTGTTTAATTAATTATATCAATATCTACAGCAATGATGTGGAAAAACTAGAGATGGAACGAGGCACAATTTCTATGAGACAAGCCCTGTCACAAGAATCAGTCCACAAGAACAAGATACAATTTTTAATAAATAAATTGTGCCATTCAATTCACAATTTTTGCTTCACAGTTTTTGATTTATTTAATGTTATAGTTTTGCTGTCATTGCAGGACTGCTTTTTGGTAATACAGCTTCTCAAGAGGAGTTACTCAGCAGTTGAGTAACTCAGCTGAACTCTCAGTTCAGTTCAAAAGGCAAGTTCAGCAAGCAGGTTGCTATCATAGACACAGGGTTACTTAGTCATGTGTTACACCTGATCACCTGACTCAGTGATGTTTCAGAAAAGTCATTTGACAGCCTTTGGTGGTGTCAAAGCCTGTCGAATGATTTTTCAAATAACATTTCATGGATCTAATGTGCTCCTGTCTACAAAAGCATTTAGTCAGTGAGGGTCAAATCTCCATATGCCTGGCCCACTTTCTCTGGACTTACTTCAGTGCAACATGGCCGTACATGATAAACGGTTTCTTCTGATGTCTTTTTTCAAAGTGGCAGCAGTTGTTGAGAAGGACGGTGCAATGGCAGGTGAAGCCACACACTGACAGATGTAATTACTGACACTCCAGCTCCAGGCTCAGTCACACAGCTCAGAATAGACAGGACTCATTCTGTTTGCGTGTGTCTGTGCCATTACTGATAATAGAACCACGCAGGGCTTAAAGGGGAGATAAAAATACTCATCAAAACTACTGTGGTGGTGGGAGGGATGTTGTTAGCTATGTATATGTCCAGCCCCAGCAAAGCACTCATCGGTTTGCTTTAGACGAGGTGTCATTTTAAATCATGTTAGTACCTTAGTGGAGGTGGGAAAACATTTTGAAATATGTACAATGGCAAAGTTTTAAAGGTCCTATATTACAAAAAATGGATTCTTGTGAGTTCTGAACCATGTTAGAATGTGGTTACCGCCTCAAAAACATACCTGGAGTTGTGTTTTGTTTCATTCAGTTTGAGTAATGCTTTCTTATTAGTCTGTCTACATGTCTAAAGCTCAAAATGCTCTGTTTCACCTTGTGATGTCATGTAGTGGTAGTTTTTTAAGTTTATAACTAACTTTTACCTTTTGAGTAGAGATTGGCAATTCCAGAGATGAAAGTATACAAATGAATCTAGTGATGGTGTATAGAGTTTAAAAACACTTGCATTACTTCCTGTATTACCACATGACATCACAAGGTGGAACAGACTGTTTTCAGTTTGATAGAAGATATGCAGGGTTTGTGTGTCAAACATGTGTGAACAAACAAAACACAAGTCTAGGTATGTTTTCAGGGCTCTCAAGTCTCACGCTTTGAGAGTGTGACACACGCAATTTGACGTGTTCACACGCTCACAGGCCACACATGGTATTTCTCACGGTGAAATTTTTTTAAGCAGTTCAAAACTGTAGCCACTGTTCACAGCGCTTCTGTGCCCAGAAAATCGGTAAGTTAATGCAGGCACTGCGCGTTTTCAGCGAAAAAAAGTCACTCGCACACCAGTACTCGAGTTGAGGGGGGATGGGGGGGATAGCATCCCCCCTGTGGGAAAAAATAGTCAAAATCATCCCTCTTCTATAACCCTAAAACCCATCCCTTCTTCCATCCCTTGTGGCATTTTATCAATCAGGCATGAAAATCCCTCACCTTTTGGCGAAATTCGCCGTCTTTAAGTCAAAATAGCCAGTCCCAAGAGCCAGTCATAGGCCGAACTGCGCTCCAGCTTCCAATCATGTTGCAGCATAATTACGCACCGATCGCGCTCCCACCAATCATGACGATTACCGCTGTTGTGTTTGCGCCTGTTCGCTGATCAGCTGTGAGCAAGCCGCGTGATATTTTTCATTTTCTCATTTCCAAGAGAATAAGAATCCTTAACTCTCGCCTCGGGACACGGGATAAGTTCGGGATATGTCCTTTTCTCCGGAGCTCCGGATTATTAAACACCGTGACACGTGCATACATGGATACGCAAACTATCGGGAGTGACCGCGTTCTTATGGGTGAGTCATATTATCAGATTATTTCTGCATCTATTTCGGCACTAAACCAGGACTAAACCAAGACTAAACCAGGTCTGAACCAGGTCTAAACCAGGACTAAGCCAAGACTAAACCAGGACTAAACCAGGTCTAAACCAGGATTAAAGGGATATGCCACCCCCAGGTCAAATTTGGGCATCTCCCCACAGTCCAGAGACTAAAATAAGTGGTGGAAAGCGTTTTCCTGCTCACCCAGCCATTGTCCGAGTCTGTCGCCACTGACCGCCGCGGTATCTGCAGCTACTCCGCCTTAGACTGGAGTCTAACGTCGCCAGAGAAAGATTTCGGCCAAAAGGAATTAATTTGCTCGATGCGTTTCCCAATTACTTTGTGTGTAGTGCGCATTCATATCGAGTGCAAATAAATGTGCAAATCAACACGGAGAGCTTGCCTTGGTCATTTTGGGTGGGAACTATTTTCCAGTGCGTAAGAATACAGCCGTATCACGCAGTACGCTACCAGGGGAATCCCAGTTACGCACCGGGAAGGGAGTTCCCCTGTTGCACAACGTGGTGCGTGATACGACTGTATTCTTACGCACTGGAAAATAGTTCCCACCCAAAATGACCAAGTCAAGCTCTCCGTGTTGATTTGCACATTTATTTGCACTCGATATGAATGCGCACTACACACAAAGTAATTGGGAAACGCATCGAGCAAATTAATTCCTTTTGGCCGAAATCTTTCTCTGGCTACGTTAGACTCCAGTCTAAGGCGGAGGAGCACCAGTTACCGCGGCGGTCAGTGGCGACAGACTCGGACAATGGCTGGGTGAGCAGGAAAACGCTTTCCACCACTTATTTTAGTCTCTGGACTGTGGGGAGATGCCCAAATTTGACCTGGGGGTGGCATATCCCTTTAAACTGGGACTAAACCAGGACTAAACCAAGACTAAGCCAAGACTAAACCAGGTCTAAACCAGGACTAAACCAGGACTAAACCAGGTCTAAACCAGGACTAAACTGGGATTAACCCGGCACTAAACCAGGACTAAACCAGGTCTAAACCAGGACTAAACCAGGTCTAAACCAGGACTAAGCCAAGACTAAACCAGATCTAAACCAGGTCTAAACCGTGACTAAACCAGGACTAAACCAAAACTAAACCAGGTCTAAACCAAGACTAAGCCAGGACTAAAACAGGACTAAACCAGGTCTAAACCAGGTCTAAACCAGGACTAAGCCAGGACTAAACCAGGACTAAACCAGGACTAAACCAGGTCTAAACCAGGACTAAGCCAGGACTAAACCAGGACTAAACCAGGACTAAACCAGGTCTAAACCAGGTCTAAACCAGGACTAAGCCAAGACTAAACCAGGACTAAACCAGGTCTAAACCAGGATTAAACTGGGACTAAACCAGGACTAAACCAAGACTAAACCAGGTCTAAACCAAGACTAAGTCAAGACTAAACCAGGTCTAAACCAGGACTAAGCCAAGACTGAACCAGATCTAAACCGGGTCTAAACCAGGACTAAACCGGGACTAAACCAGGACTAAACCAGGTCTAAACCAGGTCTAAACCAGGACTAAGCCAAGACTAAACCAGGACTAAACCGGGTCTAAACCAGGATTAAACTGGGACTAAACCAGGACTAAACCAAGACTAAACCAGGTCTAAACCAAGACTAAGTCAAGACTAAACCAGGTCTAAACCAGGACTAAGCCAAGACTAAACCAGATCTAAACCGGGTCTAAACCAGGACTAAACCGGGACTAAACCAGGACTAAACCAAAATTAAACCAGGTCTAAACCGAGACTAAGCCAGGACTAAACCAGGTCTAAACCAGGACTAAGCCAGGACTAAACCGGGACTAAACCAGGACTAAACCAGGTCTAAACCAGGACTAAGCCAAGACTAAACCAGGACTAAACTGGGTCTAAACCAGGATTAAACTGGGACTAAACCAGGACTAAACCAAGACTAAACCAGGTCTAAACCAAGACTAAGCCAAGATTAAACCAGGTCTAAACCAGGACTAAACCAGGACTAAACCAGGTCTAAAACAGGACTAAACCGGGACTAACCCGGCACTAAACCAGGACTAAACCAGGTCTAAACCAGGACTAAACCAGGTCTAAACCAGGACTAAGCCAAGACTAAACCAGATCTAAACTGGGTCTAAACCAGCACTAAACCAGGACTAAACCAGGTCTAAACTAGGACTAAACCAGGTCTAAACCAGGACTAAGCCAAGACTAAACCAGATCTAAACCGGGTCTAAACCAGGACTAAACCGGGACTAAACCAAAACTAAACCAGGTCTAAACTAGGACTAAACCAGGACTAAACCAGGACTAAACCAAAACTAAACCAGGTCTAAGCCAAAACTAAGCCAGGACTAAAACAGGTCTAAACCAGGTCAAAACCAGGACTAAACCAGGACTAAACCAGGACTAAACCAAGACTGTGTGTGATAGCATATTATCCCGTGCATTATTGAATTATTGAATGATAATATGGACTTTTTGTTATAAAAGCATTTCCATTTTAACAAAGTACCTTCTAATTCTCCTCTGCCCCTAAATTTTCACTTTCTAAGGTTTTTGAACGTTAATGTGAGCTTCCCTACCCTGTTTAGGGCCCCCCAATGGCTAAAAGTTGCGAAATGTGTAAACTGAGCATTTGCGATCCTTTTCTGCGTTTGAAAAAAACACAGCTGAAACGGGCGATTCTGAACGAGGCAACTTTGTTACGTAACATCGAAAAAAGAAATGCAAATGCAGTTCCACCACCGTCTGGATCTCCACCCCCTGTCTCTGGAAATCACGCCCAGAGAGTTTGGAATGCAAAGGAGCTACGCAATGCGAAATGCATTTTTTTATTTGCCTGGAGGCACGTGCAAGTGTTCCTAGGCTCGGAAGTCCTTTACCCGACCCTCTGGACCTTTGAAACAGCAGTGGTTTAATTTTATTTTCTGTGAAAATGTGTTTTTTTCATTGAAATTCCTCTCCTTTCTTCCTACGCTCTTAAAACGCGGAAGTGGGAGACAGCGCAGCGGCGCATTTGCCCCCACCCCCCCCACCCGCTCCTCTAACCCTATCTGTGTCCTTCTCATTTGCATTCAAGCAACAAGGCCCAGAATGAGTTGTTCAGACAGAGAGATTCTGACTCTAACTGTGAACATGTGTCTTTCTCATGCACTGAATGTTGATTTTGAAGAAGGATTCATTTACAGTATTAGGGAACCATTAAGGCACCATATAAAAGCATCAAGAAGTACCATGTCATGGGACCTTTAAATTGTAAGTAATAAAAGAGCTAGGATTTCAACATTGTACTTGATACACCATACAGTACTGCTATAAAAACTACAGCTAGACAAAGCATGACTTGAATCGATATCTGCTTCTCACTGACATTACCATCACTCCTATTGATACTTGCAGCATCAACATTCCCTGGGGATTTGACGCTAACTGAAAGCACTGCTCTGTTACTGTAAAAGCTCTGTTACTCAAGTTAGACTTAAAGATCTTTATTTTGACTTGCTCTGAGCTGACATGGTTGGAACTAACAGGTGAGATGATTTGTGCTGCTAAACAAATCTCTCACACATAAAATTACTGTCACAAGTTAGCTAGCAGTTTTTCAGTCACGCTCACCTTTTTTGTTGAAAATCTAATTCCTAAACAGGACTATGTATTCGTCGCAGGTTCCTGAAAATGTGTTGTTTAAATCCATTTTGTATTTTTCCCCTTGACTTTTCAGACTATATTAAATTTTTGGTAATGTGTGGATTGTGTCACCATGGTAACTGTTGAACATTCCGCCAATAGAGACACATGTAGAACACCCCCAGCATGATGTCACTGCAAAGTATCAATAGTTGTATTTGTTTATAGCTATTACTTGAGGAAAAATCAAAGTACATAGACTTACAGTTACTTTTGTATTTGAGCTGCACTGGAGCAGACAGGTGTCAAGCACAGATGGTGTTTCTGCCTGGCGTCTTGCACAGGAAGTAAAAGAATTATTCAAGAGGCTCATTTGAATCTTCTTATGATGCATATATTTACATTGATTCCTACCATAATCTCTCTAAGATCTGCTGGTACAAGCAGCAGACCACAGCAGTGACAAGTGACCAGCCAAATCAAACAGCAAGAGAAAAGAAATTATTTGAGAAATGCGTTTAGTCTTGTGGGTTTGTGTGCTGAGAGGAATACTGATGAAGTAGTCTATGAATAATAAAGACAGTTACATCACACCCTGCAGGAGTCAGCTTCAGATGAGCTGCAATCAGACAGACTCAAGCAAGACCAGGAAGCAGAGAAACAGTTGTACTCATCCATTCATGACAGCCCTGTACTGTACAATACTCAAACAACAAGGACACACACACACACACACACACACACACACACTGTCTACATTTGTCTGTCCACATCTCCAAAGCTTAAAATTAGCGCTGTTAGTTTAACATGTTCATTAGATTAATTAATTACACTGCAAATGAACGCGTTATAAAAATTAACACAATTAATTATTAGTGGCAATTCAATGCGCGCGCATTTTAAATTTGGTGTGTGGCGAGCAAATCGCTGCCAACAAGAACGCGGGGATTTGGAGCTTTTATCAAAAAGAATTTTCCGATCACCGAAGCTGCTCCAGCCTGATGGATCATTTGAACGATAAACACGTCTAGATAAGTTCCATTATTACCGGTGATAGTGCGAGCGTGAGCGCACTTCAACAAACCACGCTCGGAGAATTTGGGAAACGAATGAGCAAAGCGACCACAGAAAAACGGACAAACTCAATCACAAAGTTGCCCCTCTCTCTCTCTCTCTCTCTCTCTTTCTTTCTCTCACTCCATCTCTCTCTTGAGATTAAAATGTGATTAATTAGATTAATTAATTACAAATCCTGTAATTAATTAGATTTTTTTTTTAATCGCCTGACAGGACTACGTAAAATATGCTGTTCCACCTTGTGAAGCAGTGGTAGTTTTCAAGTTATAACCTTTTGCTGAGTAGAGATGGGTAATTCCAGGTCTGAAATTATCCAAATGATTCTAGTGAGTGGAGGTAAATTAAGGATTAGGATTTTCAGTTTCCTCATCAGTAATATAAAACAGATTTGATATGTGACTTTGCAAGTCTCTGTAAATCAGTATTGATAGAAATTAGGGCACTTAGACTAGAGAGGATTTGTTTCCATTTCAAAAGAGATAATACCAGGTCAAGCTATTTTTAATTATTCGTAGTTTTGACAACAGTTAGGCCTGTCACATTAACAAATTTTGATATATATACTCTATGTTCTTCCTGCGTCTGGGTGGGTTTCCTCCGGGCACTCCAGTTTGCCCCCATCAACACAGAAACATGCTCCAGGCAAAATCCTCCAGCTTAGGTCCTGACCAAGTCGAACAATAAGATCATGGAGATGGGTCCCCGGGCACCTGAAAGATGAGCTGCCCACTGCTCCTGAAGGATGGGTCAAATGCAGACAAATAATTTCCCTACAGGGATAAATAAGGGATAATAATAATTTTTTTTTAAACTGCTGAAGTAAATAGACTACAAATGAAAATGTTAAAACTCCGTTATGGCACTGATACCATAACCCAAGAGCGGATTTAAACCACAAAAACTATTTTAAATCTACAATATTGTTTAAAAAATAGTAGAATGAAACACTTTACTTAGTTTGCATCTATAGGAGCCATTGCTATTAATTTTTAATCTTTTACAGATTAAATCTTATCTTATAGCCAAAAAATAACTACAAATTTCCCTGTAGAGCAAAGAAAATGTACACATGATAAATATTGACCGCCCAAAAATTGTTACAGCTTTCACATATTGAACAATAAGACGAAAGGGACACTGTTGTCCCGGACCCCAGGGTTTTAAGGCCCAGAATTTGACCCTTTTCTTGTTAATTTATATTCCTGGGCCCCCCCCGTAATATCTTGCCCCGTAATATCTTGCTCCAGGTCCCCAAATATCTGTCGACAGTCCTGTTAATATGGCTACTTCTAAAGCTGCTTTGCTTAAAAAGTGTACTGCATTCAGGTCTGGAGCAGGACTTTTCCTTTACTCCTTAGTACAAACTGTGGAATACTTTTGTCAGTATGATGATGCAATGGTGCAGTACCTGTGCTCTGGTGGACATGAGACCAATGGGACTCTGACTAATCTGAATGCCATTATTAGCATGACCCTTTTAGCCTGGCAGCACATTAACCACGGAGCTGTGTTAAACATGGCCACACGCTCACAGTGTGATGGAGCAGCTCTCATTAGGTTATAATTAAAGTCATTTCTTTGGCTTGGCGCTGATATCTGACAATCACCATGGAAACACAGAGACAGCTTGACGAATGGGAGTGTGTATGGAGAATGGAGAGCCTGCTGTCTGCTCACATGTGACTGCTTGGTTTTATCTACTCTGTTTCACATCGTCCTACTCAGAGATAGCCCTGGTTTTGAAAAGTCTTCGTAAAGTGAAAAAGAGCTCATTACAGCTTCAGAAACTCTGTAAAGTTTCTCACACTAAACTTCATCACAACTTTTAGTGCCAGCTCCTGTTGAATTAAACACAACAGTGATACATTACCAGCTATATTTTTGTGAGTGAGACAAAAGTGTTTATGTGTATGTACTATACATGTAAATGTTTGTATGTGTGCATATTCTTGCCTCTGTCTGAAGTTCTGGTAATAAGTAATATAATAATAAAGTTCATTAAACGCATGAGTCTCTCACAGTTACAGTAGATAACACTTAGTATATAAATAAATATAGACAATAAACCATAATACTGAAACTAATTTATGCCACTGACACAAAACCCTAAAGCAGGATTACTCTGCAGAACCTATTCTAAAGCTACAATATTGTTAACAAAATAAGTTGCAATAGATAACTGTGGTTCTATACGTGTATACGAAGTGATTTAGTCAAGCTTTCATGGCTTAAAGCTTAGCATAAGCCAAAAACAACAGTTATGATAAGTGTATGTAATTATAATAATAAAAAATAATAATAATAATAATAATTAAAAGTGACAGGCCTAGGATTACCTTTAGTTATACAAAAATAATGCATGACAGTTAGCCTTAGAATTGTCTCTGACCATGGTATAAATTGTGCTATTCTATACTGTGTTGCTGATGTATATGCAGTGTAAAGTAGATGCATGTACCCCACAAGAGCGGCTCACACTTTCATATGGGCCTGTTTGCGTCTATCCTGTGACCTCCATATGTTCATGAGTCATTTGCTGAGCGCTGATGGGAGAGAGTATAACAGAGGCGCCGTGTGCTTGGTTTAAACGTGCATTATTGTAGCCAGGTTGACCTTTGTAAAGGACACATCTGCATGTTCACAGGCATGGACACATCCATGCTAATGTGTTTTCATTTAAAAACAGAGGCAGCCCGAACGGAAATAATCTCCACTGTCATTACTGTGGAACAAAAGAGCTACACTTTGTTATTTACACCTTGGCCTGAAATACTGTACCTGTGTTTTGTCTCCAACATGTGGAAAAACTACATATAGTATACCATATACTACAAATCTATATACTACAAAAATTTGCCTACTGTTAAACTTTTAACAGTGTCCAAGAGCGTTGAAGCAGACTATATGCACAGTATAATGAAAACTATTTTAGGCTGAGGGCAACAAATCTTCTTTGGGACATTAATAAAAAGACACAGCAAAGATTACAACAACAACAACAACAAAAGAAATACAACAAAAAGAAATACACTGCAATAATATTCAATAAAACAAGAAAAATGTCTGTTGTAAAATGTTCAGCGGTGTTCACTTTTCTTTATTTATGGAGTCCAAATTCTGATCTTACCCTATAAAAATATAATGAAGCTGCCTGGATTCATCTCCCCTCCAAGGCTTCACGTTGTCATGGAAACACACATGTGTGTTTGTGAGACTCACATCTAGGGGAAAACTGAGTCATATCTGACCATGACAATTAGGAAGGAACTGGGAAGCAATGCATACTGTAGATTTCTATTAGACTTAGACTTAGACAAACTTTATTGATCCGCAAGGGAAATTGTTTAAAAATTGTTTAATCTATTATTTAACACCATGGAGACATGATTGAAAATAACTTTCTACTAATTGAACACTAACTGAACTGGAGTTACCTGGTACAATATATAAAGATACACTAATCATGTATTTCTTGATTGTATTCTGATGCTTTTCTTTCCTCAGAAACTTGTCGAAGAACCCCATGTTGACCACACTGTCCTGGCAGGTCTTTGATCAGCTGCAGCTTTTTGAACTGTAAGTAACTTCTCCATAGTCCATCTAGAGACCCTTATATATATAATATAATAATAATCTTAACTGCTATGAAGAAATCTGTAACGTTATCTGTGCAAGACTAAGGTTTCTCTTATGTTATAGGTAACAGACTTCCTATCAGTTTCTTTTTTTTTTTTTTCTTTTTTTTTGGCTGTGTAATTTTCATTAGCTTTCATGCCATATAATTTAGGCTGGAGAGGTAAATTATATATTAAAAGCAGCAATCAGCATATTTGATTTTAGCACTTAAATGGAATAAATCAAAAAGTTACGATTGTTTGTAGGCTATAAAGACTTTTTCAAGCTCTAAATATGCTTGAAATGTTTCGTTTCTTTATTTATAAGGACAATGTACATTTACATTAAGCACATAGGCAGAGATGCTTGTAACAGATTCTAGCTTTACAGCTAATTTCCATCTGTAGTCCTCTGGGGGAGGGGTCAGAAATGTACCTGTCTCTTGCCCAATTTATGATGGAACTAAACACAAAATAAGTTTTTTTCACTAATAAACTGTGTATATGTTTTTTTTTTTAAGCATTTAAAAGCATTTAGCATTTAGTGCAATTTAGTGCAAATAGGTTGCCTGGAAGAATCCATGACTCATCGCTGTACCAGCGGCGAGTCTGGTAATGCTTGGTCCAGAATGCGCTGCCGTTGCGGGTAGACAGACAGCTAAGTGAACCAATCAGAGAACAGTTAACGGACAGCGACGTGAACCAATCAAACAAAAGAAAAGAAAGAAAAGAAAGGCCTCTAGAGCTGTCAGCTGCTGTGGTTTTAAGGAATCGATGTGTTTTAGGTCATTTAAGACCAATTTTACAGCTGAATGGAAGGGACGTTCAGTTCTCCGATGCGCCATCTTGATTCAAAACTGAGGAGGAACTTCCGCTGCCTAAGAGTGACGTTGCGGGCAAAGGCGGGTGCACTGACGTCACCATCTTTGAACGAATCAGAATCGCGGAGTCCGTTGTTAACCGGGGAAGCGAGGGTGGAGCGAGGGTGTCCAAATGGTATCTCGCTGTAAAGCAAATACAGAGAGATATCATTTGGCTAGCCAGGTAAGCAAATAGGTATACATATATGCCGCAAAAACGTATTAAAATGAGTGTGTGCTGTCTCTAGTGGCCACTGCAATTTTAAGTGTTTGGTGACATCATGCAAGTCTGCCCTGACTACTAAACTCTGTATATGGTGTTTAATAGTACTTTTTTGTCATTTTTGGTAGGTACATTTTCAGCTTTCTGGTCAAAAAAGGCTAAATATAAGTTTATGCTGCCTATAGTGGCTTCTACAATTTCCAGTAGTAAGTGATGTCACAAAAGACTGCCCTGATTTATAACCAGGTGTTTCTGATTCCAAACACCTGACTTCAGGTGGAGAATTTGATGTGTGGATACCTGTTCAACCAATCACACTGTTCCTCATGTCCAGACCCCACCCTCCTCCTCTCTCACTCTTCTTTAGCCCACAGGCACTGTCCAGTTTAGCAGCTCTATTTAAAACGTTGTAGGCAGAGTTTAGGTTTTTATTTCCACTTTAAACAGAGAAGATACTGGTGCCAGATGTGTGGGGGTGTGGTCCGGACATGTGATTGACAGCTTTCAAAAGGGGACTGGGACAAGAATGCTGTTGGAGTATGTATGAGCAGGCATAAAATGCAGTAGTGATAAATATTGTATTTTTTGTATAATCCTTTAAGTTAAATGTGTTGACTTTTAAAAATTAATTTGTGAGTGAATAGTAAGCATGATCACTTGACGATATAAATTTTATGTGGACTTTTTGGACTGCCATAACTCTCAGCCCAGACAGCGCCCCCTGCTGCATTTATTATGGGTAATGAGGTCTACCCTTGCAGAAGCCATGCAGCTGTACAGTGTGATTATTAACATCTGAGCAAGGTGCAATTTGTCACACAATTTCTTCTTTGCTCCTTCTCCGACACACCCATCTGGAAGTGTGAACCCAGTGTTTTATTATAATTCTGTTAGACTTAAATTAAATGTTTTCTCTTTTTTTTGCGCAAAAATAAATTATTTTCTTGATATAATGGTAGATTTCCATGGTATTACTTTTGCTTTGCCGTTTGATATTACTTGTGCTTGAGCCCTGTGGGTTTTTCCTTCTGCAGACAAATCCAGTTTGTTCTATTTATCAAACTTGAGGTGGGAGGACTAATAATGCACCTATTGATCTGGGAGCTTGCCGTATTCGTGTTTATGACCAGCACTCATACACAGTGTAGGCTGTAAGAAACATTTATCACAATATGCCCCAAGGTGCTACACACATGTACTATTCTGTAAATACCAAACAGTACCAAACAGTCCATGTTGTGGACAGCTTGTGGACAGAAAACAAGTACTAGTAGCTATTGATTGGAAGCCACCAAAATAAACTATAAGATCTTTTGACTCTTGGTAACCTGATTGAAAAGCTTATTATGGAGTGTGTATCTTAGGTGAATTTGCCCTGAAAGAAAAATCTTTGGATTAAGAAAAAAGTAGTTTGATCTGTTATTTCCATGGACGATTTTCAAACAACTAGTAGGTTCTATTTTACATATTAAAGGTTCTATATGACTCAAAATTCACTCTTGTGAGCTTTAAATCATGTTAGAATATTGTTACCTTTGTTTCATTCACACATGTTTCAGTAATCTATTATGAGTCTCTCTACATTTCCAAAACTCAAAATGTGCAGTTCTAATTTTTACCTTTTATTCAGTAGAGGTTTCTATTTCAGAGGTGAAATCATCGAAATTATTCTAGAGAAGGTGTATGGAGTGTTTCTGAGGCATTTGCTCTCTGTTTGAGAGAAGAACTCATCCTAAATATGCAGGGTTTGTGTGTTAAACATGTGTGAATGGAATAAAATACAACTCCAGGTATGTTTTTCTGAGGAATTTAAAAATAGCGCAATATGGGCCCTTTAAATCCTAAGTAATAAGTTTGTTTTAAGGCAGAGAATGTTTAATAGGATTGAGAATTAGGTTGAGCTTTGTATTATATTCTGTGACTGTATCTCTGTGTGCCCAGTATATTCTGTACCAGTGTGGGTTGATATATGGTGTGTTCCCCTGAGTATATAGTCATCTTCAGTCTGGCCATGCATCACCGTCCTCCTGTCAACAACACGATCATCTCACATATGAAACCTCTTGTTTGGTGGCAGTAAGAATAATGCAGCTCCTTCCTCGTCCTTCACTTCTCTATAATTCTCAGTGTCACAAACATGTCCACAGCTGCGGATAGTGACATGAGAGGGTCCAGCGATGGAGATGGCTGTCAGGATGATGGGTGGGACCCCCAGAGCAGCGCCACTCGAGAGGAGGCGCTGCTGTGTGTGTATATATCAGCTCAGGACAAAGGCCGTAAATACAACAGCAGTCTAAGGAGTAAATGTAGCCATGTTAGTGCCGCTGGTAGTTAGGGCTGGATTTATGGGAGTGTTCTGCACCCATGATGTACTGTGGATTATGTTATCCACAAAACCTGAATGGACCTGGCTATGTCATGAAGCTACTGCTCTGCTGCAAAGAGTTGTATTTTGTGTCAGTTTGTATTTTTGATGGTCAAATTGAAATTGAGGCTACAACTTGATGGTCGAAGGATCGATTCTTGCTCAGACCAAGCTCTGTTGTTGTGTCCTTAGGCAAGAAACTTCGCCGATCTTGCTTAGTATGAATGTGTAAGCAATAAAACGCACGTGAGGCATTGTTTTTATTAAATTACTTATTTTCAACTGTAACATTGTTCAAATGGCAATTAAACTCTTGTTCATCCTTGTCTTTCTTGGTAGTCATTTTTATGTAGGCTATTTTGGGACAAAAGTCTGATATAGTCTACTTATCAAATTTGTTTTAAGTATAGCCCCTTGAGATGCCCAACCTTTAGCTCCACAGATAATCTTGGAAATTAAAATGAATAGATTTGATTTAGACCAGGGCCACATGTGAAGTCATAAGGCAGTTAAAAAACGAAGTCCAACACCTCAGCTCATTTCTTACACTGTCTTATATGTGGGTGTTTGGTCAGAGGGGATTTAGTGTCTGCTTCACACAGCCAGTAATTGCTTTAAAATACACAAATAATAGATGCATAATGAGGCAAAAACAGGAGAGTTTAACAAATGACAGATATAACTACTACATTATACAGATAACATTGATTGATTGTCATGTAAAATATTAACTCTGAGCCTATCGCCCAAGCCTGTGCAGCCTGATCCACAAGTTTTAGTCTTTTAGTAGGAGTAGTTTGTATTCGTTACTTGTACTGAATTGTAGAGTGGACCATGTCATTCAAAGCAAAGATGAAAACAGCACAAATTCAGGTCCTGATTGGTGAGTGCCTTGCTTGTGTAATGAATTGTGTTGTCATTTTGATGAGTCTAAACCTGGAGATGTCAATGTTGAACTAATCGAATCACTCGTTGTCTGCAGTCATTTGGAGGACGTGGTGTTTGAATGTGGCTGTGGCATCCGCTGGCTGCAGCTATGGCAACAGCGAGGGGAGGCGGGTCTGGGCAGTCAGGAGCTGTACTGTGAAAATGACTATGGAAAAATGCTACTGCAGGACATGAACATCAGCGGGTGTGGTGAGTTCATACATAAAGCTCATGTGGGGGTGGGCTTTAATCTATTTCAGGGTTAGTGAGGACATTATGGCCAATGTAGAGAGGCAATAAAGATGATAGTTTTGTTTCTTGTTTTTCTTTTGTAAGCTGACCTTTATAATCTATTTACAAGAGATCACAAACCAATGTTCCATCTGTGCCCAGTTCCATAAAGAAAGAAAAGCCAGCATCAAATCTATTAAGAATATGATGCTTTTCTCTTCACAGATACAGATACACATTGATAAAGATGCAGTGTGTAACTTTTTGGGTGGGGGTCCATCACCAGCTTGTTTATATGGATATGTCATTGCTCTGCCTAGAGTTCCACAGTATCACATTAAACAGCTCTACCTATTCAATTGCAGGTTATACAGCTCTGGAAAAAATAAGAGACCACTGCAAAATTATATTTTTTTCTGATTTTACTACTTATAGTAGGTATGTGTTTGAACAAAAGGAACATTTTTGTTTGAGTCTATAAACTACTGACAACATTTCCCCCAAATTCATTTAGAGCATTTATTTGCAGAAAATGACAAATGCTTTCATGCGTCTTGGCATGCTCTCCACAAGTCTTTCACATTGTTCTTGTGTGACGTTATTCCACTCCTGGTGCAAGAACTGAAGTAGCTCAGCTTTGTGTTTGTGTTGGAATTCAACAGACGCTGGAATGGAATGGCTGTAATATATGTAGAGATGCTGATTTCAGAAAAAAATCCAGTGGTCTCTTATTTTTTTCCAGAGCTGTATCTCAAAAATTCTAACTGGGAGTGAGGTCACCTCTCCACAGATCTGACCTGTAACTTGTTTTGGTTTGGTCTCCATGAAGACAGAAAGGTTTAATACCATACTGTGAAACATTCCAGACAAAGCAATAACATTTCCATTAAGAAAAGCATTTGACAGACCTTCCACCAGAAAACTTACACAATGGACCTTTAAAGTATACAACAATAGTACACACATTTATTTGCTGTTTTAATATATATTCTACGTTTTATTCCTCTGTAGTAGGCTAAACGTCAAATACTATCCTTGTTTACACCCTGTTTGAAATACATTGTCATAATTTGTATCTGACCTGAACTCCTCTCATCCACAGAGCTGCCAGACATCAGCGTGAGCCACAGTAACCTGACTGTGGTGGAGGGGGACCGTGTCATTGCCACTTGTAATGGGACAGGTTCTCCATTACCTGAGGTGGACTGGCCTGTGCATGGACTTAAGTCGATCATCGGAGCACAAGAGGTACCTCCACACCCTCACTGCACTGGGCGCTGTGGCTAGTTCATTATTTATACATGTGTCTGTTTGCATCAATCATGAAAAGGCTGGTACACTCAAACTAGCCTGCAAATAGTGTTAGACTGTGTGAGAGTGCTGATTCTAATTCAATAAGAGCCCTATGGACACTATTTACAGCATCTCCTTAAAGGGCCCATATTACACTATTTTTTTAAATCTATTTTATAATGTTGTTTCCTCTCACCCTGTTCCACCTTATGATGTTATGTGCTAATACAGGAAGTACTCCACTGCGTTTTTAAACTCCTTACACCTTCACTAGAATCATTTGAATAATTTCAGTCCTGGAACTGAACAAAAGAGAAAAGGTAGCTTTTAACTTGAAAACTACCACCACATGACATCACAAGGAAAAGAGCATATCAAGCTTCGGAGATGTAGACAGTTTAGAAATAAACGGTTACTCAGACATGTGTAAATGAAACAAAATACAACTCCAAGTATGTTTTAGAGGAGATGACAACATTATGACATGGCTTAAAGCTCACAAAAGTGAATTGTGTGTAATATAGGACCTTTAAATTAAGCTCTTATAGTGGATCACAAGTATGGAGTAATAGGATAATTACCATGAGCAGTATTTTCCAATTCAGCATTTTGCTTTGGTGTTGTTTAAATTACATTATGATATGTTATGTTCTAGATGCAGAATAAAACACAGCATATATCAGTCAAATGTAAGAGAAAAAGATGTTAAAATGTGAAAGAAAACAAAGTTGCGATTGCTGTGAAAGACTGTTTTACTTGACCAACTCATCCGACGAGTGCAGTGCTCCTTTTATGTGTGTGAACTTGTGCTGTTTGTCTCTGAAGGCCATGGTTTATGAGAACACTCACTCGATCAACATCACTCTGGTGAATGTGAGTCGAGATGACAACAACTTCTTATTGACCTGCATCGCCACCAACATCGTGGGAATGACCAACGCCTCAGTACAGCTCACTGTGCATTGTGAGTAAACGCATCAGTTATTATTGCAACGGTTACATTGGAATACGCTTATGAGGTTGTCTATATAAGTCTTCATTTGACAACTGACTTAATTTTAATAACAAAATGTTGCCTTAATTACTTTGAGAGAGTAGTACATGACTAGACTAGCTAATGTGTACCTCCTTCAAGATTCTCTGGGCCCAATTAACTAATGTTTTATTATTTCTCGATCCCAATCCTGTATGTACACGTGACCATACTTGTTCTACTGTACAGTGGTAGCTCACCTTACGAAATTAATTCGTTCCAGAAGTGGTTTTGTAACGTGAATTTTTCGTAAGTTGAGTAGCTATTTCAATGGAAAAAGCCTGATTCGTTCCAAGGCCCCGTTCCAAGTTTTTTTTTTATAGTGTAACATTTTTTTATAGTGTAACATTGCGTAGAGACTGTAAACCCAGGACTAAACGTGGACTATACCAGGTCTAGACCAAGCAGCAGCGGCGTACCTCACGAGGCTGAAGCTGAGGCTGAGGCTGAGGCGAGCAGCGACTGCGTGCGTGGGGGGGAAGGGGGAGGCCGGTGTGTGTGTGTGTGGACACATGTGTGATAGCGCAGCATGACCCGGCGCGGGGCTGCGAGCAGAGACCCGTGCTTTAACCGTGCCAGGTCTAAACCAGGTCTAAACCAGGTCTGAACCAGGTCTAAACCACCGCGTGCGGGTCTATTTCCTGGTTTCGTTTCGAGTTACGGCTGAGGCGAGCAGCGAGGACTCTGAGCGCATGAACGAACGCAGGCAAGAGCCACGGTGGTCTAATCCTGGTTTAGACCTGGTTCAGACCTGGTTTAGACCTGGTTTAGACCTGGCACGGATTGAGCGGGGGTCTCTGCTCGCGCCCCGCGCTGGGTCATGCTGCGCTATCACACACGTGTCGCGCGCACACACACCGCCCTCCTCCTTCCCCCCACACTTCACTATTAATACATTTTGTTGAAAATCTATGAAAGTTTGAGTGTTTAAACGAGAGACAAATGTGAGAAAAGTTTAAATCCAGTCTGAGAAAAGCGTATAATGTGTGTGGCTGAGCGCGCATTATTTGAATTTTTGAGATTTCGCGTTTCGTATCTAGAGACCAAAATTTAACGTGAAGGCGTTTCGTAACTTGAAATTTTCGTTTGTTGGATCTTTTGTAAGGTGAGGTACCACTGTATAGATGAGTGGTTTGAGGGTTCTAAGGTGTACAATTTATAAAATAGTTTGAATCCTGATGCCTGGGCCTTGTTTAGTTTATAAAATGACAAACATATCTGGAAATGTAGTCACTTTTTAACATTGTTTTTGTGATGAGTGCTCTTCATTTTTTGGTTATGTCAGCCAACAGATTGCATGATGATATAATAATGATAATATTATGCTGTATAAGAGTCAACAAAATTAACACATTTGGTTGTGAATCAGGGCTTAGGTAAATAAGTTCAGTGTTTTATTTATTTGTGACCCCAAAATGTACATTCCAATCCAGTTGAATATATATGCATGTTTTACAAAATAAACTCAGAAATACTTTTCTCCCGGTGATAATTATGACAAGCAGAGTACATGACAAGATGCAGACTTAAAGCATCTGTTTTCAGACTGAAAACAAACCACACTGCGGCATGACTCATCTGACCCCAGTCCTGAATAAAAGAAGCTATTTTTACATTGAAAGGGGCATGTTGGCAGACAGGTTTGCGCTTCCCTATCACAAAAGATCGATTGGTTTCTGTCTTTAGGCGAGATATTTTCGGAAAGTAGTTTTAGCTAGTTAGCTCCTCCCGGCAGCGAGATATAAGCAAGTGTCTTACCAGCATTCTAACTAGAACTGACGAAGCCTCTCGGATGAGCGGCGAAACGTTTTCGACCAGTTGACAAATTGAATTTCTTCTTTTATCATGGATTCTACCTGGACGACTGAGGGACTCTTCACGCATCAGTGTGGAGAAGAGTTCATCGGTGGTCATCTGGACTCTGTTTTTGCGTTCAAGACTTTTCATTTCCCATCCAGAAGCCATTTTCAATTGATGGCTTGAATCATTGAGAATTTATCCTAATCTGAGGGGTGGATTTACTAATAGTAGGATAAAATTCTCAGTGCTTCAAGCCCATTCCATCAATTGAAAATGGCTTCTGGATGGGAGTTGAAAAGTCTTGATCGCAAAAATAGAGTCCAGATAACCACAGATGAACATTTCTCTATAGTGTTCATCTGTCTCTCTCAATGCGTGAGACTTGAGAGCCCTGCTGTAAATGTTTGTCTAAAGAGCAAACTT
The DNA here is from genome assembly GCA_036785185.1 of Paratrypauchen microcephalus. Classification (NCBI taxonomy): domain Eukaryota; kingdom Metazoa; phylum Chordata; class Actinopteri; order Gobiiformes; family Gobiidae; genus Paratrypauchen; species Paratrypauchen microcephalus. Next base: position 3,389,842 of record JAVJIX010000020.1, read on the forward strand.
AAACTACAAAGCAACTAATGAGAGTTATATAAATGAAGTTATTACCTGATGGTTCTCAGTTTGTTTTATCATCACCGCAGTGTGCGCTTATCAGCTGAAACTACACTCTACAGTCTGCCCAACAACAGAACAATCTATTTTCTGATTGGCTGATTTTTTTCCGGGGAGCGGGGCGGGGAGGAGGGGGAGAGTTTTTTTCCGCTGAAAACGCGCGGTGCCTGCATAAACTGAGCCACACAGACCGATTTTCTGGGCACAAAAAAAAAAAAAAAAAAAAAAATCAGCGTGAGAAATGCCATGTGTGGAGTGTGAGCGTGTGAACACGTCGAGTTGCGTGTGTCACACTCTCAATGCGTGAGACTTGAGAGCCCTGCTATAGAAAGAACAATTTGTCACTACCCATGAATTGTACAGGTATCCTAATATGACACAATATTTATGTTCTGTTTCTCTTTTTATGTACTAAACAAGTTTTACAAATGGGTAAAACAAAAGGATCAATAGAGAAACAAGTTAGTATATTATAGGAGCTTAATCTATTACATGCAGGGTTGGGAGGGTTACTTTAGAAATGTAATCCGGTACAGTTACTAGTTACTCCTTAAAATATGTATTCAGTAACGTAATCCCGCTACTATAATATTAAAGTAATGTAACTTGATTACTTTCAGTTACTTTTAGATTACTTTAACACCAAATATCCTATAACAACAAGAAAACAAGAAAATTACAATACAATTAAGTTTTTAGGAGGACAAGTACAGTTCTATGTGTAGTTTTAACAACTGTTATCACTATAAGCCAAGTCACTAGTAAACAAGGTCACTCACTAAACCAAACACCTAAACACCTATGACTTCAACGAAATTATATTTTCAGTTAGTTTTAGTTTTACCGGGACAGTCATCTTGCCCGATCTCCGCAGCTGGACAGGATGTTCGTCCAGCTTGCGTGCTGGCCTACATCTAACGACAGCTTTGCTCGGAATTGTCTAAAGGGTCTTCATGGATCAGTTAACATGACTATGTTGCCTAGATAATGTTTAAATATTGTAATATCATTCTACAAATGCACAAAGTGTACTTGTGACCGTACTTGTGCTTCTGAATTCCCCAGAAAAGAACACTTTACCTGGATATACTAAAAAATAGCCCAAAACACTCACAAACAGTTGCTTTATAAATAATATATTTATTAATATAAGCAATCTTAAGGCTGACACTTACATCTTAGTTAAGAAAAAATAAAAAATAAAAATAAAAAGAGAGTTAGCCTATTCTTCAATGTTCAGTAAGCCCATTCTTCAAAATAATGTGTCTAATGGCTAATGAAAAAAAATATACAAATAATGCCTCAAGTCAACAGTCCCTTTTCCTTCTTTTTCCTTTTCTTCAGTCTTCCTTGCCTTCCTCCTCTCCCTGGTCATTCTGCCTCCCATTCTGGGGGGGGGGGGGGTGCGGGGGGTGCGGAGCGTGGCGCGCTTGTTTGTAAATGAATGAATACACGTTCCGGGGTTCCGCCTCTCAGAGCGCGTTTCCAAGGGAATCAAAAACCCGGACATTTGAAGGATTTTATAAACTCCGGCCGGACAGCCCGGACAGCCTCTGTAAAGAGGACATGTCCGGGCAAAAGAGGACGTATGGTCACCCTAACGTTAGCTAGCTTGCTAATAGTTTGCTAGTCGATAGCTAACTCGAAACTGGCTCCTACCAATGAATCAAGACAAAGAAATGACTCATATTCACACATAACATGACTGAAGCAGGACATTTAGGGCTTGTCAGTATCAAAGTGTTAATATTAGCGATCTTACCTGTAAATGTTTCTTGAGATTGGAAGTAGAATCCTTGGACATTGACAGGTGTTTAACTGCTGGAAGGCACAATTTGCACTGTACTGTGATGTTGTTCCCTTTGTCTTCTTTAAAAATAAAATTCTCCCTAAATTTCCACCCGTTTTAAATGCGTTTTTTGAAACCATGCCCGCTGCAAGTTTAGTCCGTAGTGCGCGACCTGCGTGAAATTCAGTGCGCGCCGCTGCAAGTTTGTTTCACAGAGCGCGCGCGGCGCACGGCGCCCGGCGCGAGTCTGTACGTTGTGTTTTCCCTACATATGACAAAATGAAATAACATAAAATGCTTTCAAATTGTAATCCTGCTAAGTAATCCCCATTTTCACAAAATTTACCTGTAATCTGATTACGTCTTTTTCTTTGTAACTGTAGGGGAATACAGTTACCTTTTTTTTGTATCCTTTTACTTAACGCCGTTCCATGTAATCCGTTACTCCCCAAGCCTGATTACATGTGACTGGGCCTGTCATGATAACTACTGTATTCACTTATCGTTCAATATACGACAAATGGAACAATATATTTTGGGGGTCAATATTTATCATGGGTACTTTTTCTTAGCACTAGTTGGGAACTTTTTGTGATTTTTCCTGTTCTACAATTAGATTTGAGCTGTGGAGACTTGAGTCACATGTAGACCTGTTACTGTAACAAATTTTGATGTGTGATATTGATGAAAATGTAGACGATAAGCGATAACACTGAAACTAATTTATGCCACTGACACAATAATCCTAAAGCAGGATTATCCCAAAAACCTACAATATTATATCATACATTGCAATAGATAAATAGCAGAATTAAACACTTGAATACACTTTTAGTGGCCAAAACCTCCTTGTCAAAGTCTGATCTTGTCAGATCTCAGAAGCTAAGCAGGGCAGGGCCTGGTTAGTACTCAGATGGGAGACCGCTGGGAAAATCAGGTGCCACAGTGGGGTGCCAGTGGCAAAAACTGTTGTTGTGTCCTTAGGCAAGGCACTTCACCCAGATTTCCTAGTTTGAAAGTGGTACTGGTGGTGGTTGGAGTGATCAATGGTGCAGATTGGCAGCCTCTCTTCTGTCAGTCTACCCCAGGGGTGGGCAAACTTTTTGATTCGTGGGCCACAAAGGGTTCTAAAATTTGACAGAAGGGCCGGACCAGGAGCAGCTGGATTTAGTGTTTTGGTAAAAACACTAAAAATAACATGGTATATGTAGAAAATGTGTGGTTTATTTCAATTAAAAATGAACAAAAGCATTACAACAAAATGTCCATCTTTCAAGTTCCACGGTATTTAGCTATTTATTTCCCTATTTATTCCCCCCCCCCCCCCCCCAAGACCCCAAGACAAGACCATTGTCCATACAAACTCAATTCACAACAACTACATAACATAAAAACATAAAAAAGACCAAAGGCGCAATTATTTCACATTATAGCCATGTAGGCCTACAGCTATTTAAGAAAGCAAAAGTACACTCCAGCAAAAAAAAAAAAAAAACATTTCGTCGACATTCGCCAACAACTCTTCCCTGTAGCTAAGCGCCATAGGACACGATAAATGTTTGAACGACCATGTATATAGCTTATGCCTTCGTTAACCCAAGCAATGATGATAGCAATATTTTTGTGCTTGGGGGAAGGGCAAACATGCATCAACAATCACATCAGGGGAGTTTAACTAATACAACATCATCATCATGAAGTCAAACTTGAAGACTAGTCGATAGCATACCTTTTTCTTTTGCTCGCTTCTCCTCCTCTTCTTTCCGTTTCTTTCGAAATTGGGCACCTGATGGCTTCAATCTTTTTCGGTCCATCACTGCAACTGTTTTGTCATACTGTACACCGTGACTTCCTCAAGACACTGACCGAAATCCGAATGATTACCCCCCTGGTCCCTCCCCCTAAAACAAACTCTGTACTGTGCTCGCAGCGTTGCCTAGTGTGAGAGGTCAGAGTCAGACTGTTATACCTGAACCATTTCGCGATGCTCTGTCTTCACGTAACTGTCTTCACTGTCTTCTGTCTTCACCTAACTGTCTTTACTTTCTTCTGTTTTCACGTAACTGTCTTCACGAGCCAGCACCAGCCTCCCACCCCCCGCACAAGGATCCGCGTGGATCCTTTCTCCGCGCGCCGCAGGCGTTTTTTGTTTTTTTTTCTTCGCGCCACCGCGATGGCGCTAGGGGCAATTGCCCAGGTGGACCCCGTCAAAGAACGCCCCTGCTTGTGGCATATCGGGCATACAGCAGCTGATAAGTATTTGGTGAAAAAATATGTACTTGTCCACTCCTTATTAAACACTCTACATTTTCTGTCCACTTTTCTTTTCTTAGCTCTGCTCATCTTTACAGGAGGGCTGAGGGGTCAAAGAGTAAAGCACAAACGTGGAGCAAAATGCCTCACCTCAACAAAGGTCAATGTATCTAGTGCGCCAGCTATTGGAAAACGCCACAATTGCAGGGAAATTAAAACTTAAAAACATTAACAAGGTTTATTAATATAATTTCTTCAAGTTTGGCGGGCCGGATTAAGAAGCTTCACGAGCCGCATATGGCCCCCGGGCCGTAGTTTGCCCATGCCTGGTCTACCCCAAGGCAGCTGTGGCTACAGTAGTAGCATACCATTGGGTGTGGAATGAATGAATAACACCAAAATTGTAAAGCGACTTTGAGTGTCTGGAAAAGCGCTTAAAAAAGCGTTATTATTACTTAGTTTGCATCTGCAATGAGTCATAGTTCAAAAAGTCAGCTTTATTGTCAATTCTGCCATATGTGTTCGACATACAGTGAATCAAAATTTCATTTCTCTCTGGCCAAACAGTGCAAAAAGACAGTGTACAAAATACAATATAAAGACAATACAAAAACTTCAATCAATACAAAAGCTTAAATCTTATATCTTATCCTATAGCCATCTTATCGTCTTATCATCTTATAGCAATCTTATCTTATAGCCAAAAATCAACCAAAAATTTCCCAGTAGTACAAAACAAATGTACACATGATAAATGTGTACATTTGTTTTGTACCCCCCCAAAAAAACATTGCTCCAGCGTTCATATATTAACTTATATATAATATATATGAATATTATTCATATATATTACTGTATATATAAGTTGATATAGTAATTATTGTGACAGGCTTGTTGGTATGTAGTCCCTGCCATTGCCTTTCATGGTCTGTTTGTGCATTTCCACTGGGGTTGTTCCTAATGAAGATGAGCGTCTTTGCCTGGTAGATATGAAGCCATAAACGGGGTGCTATTGGGTCAGTGAGCGTGACGGGTGGGCTCTTAGACAAACTTGATCTATGTGTGTACTAAAAATGCCTGTTAAATGAGTGACCCATTAAATGAGGCATGCTGTAGTATTTACAGATTATCATAAAACAAGGTGATGTGTTTGAACAGATGCAGCAATGCTATTAAACAGGCCGAGAGTGGGTACATGAGATGGGTGCTTCATGTTATATTAATGTGCAAATTAATTTTTTAGACATTATACGTATAAATAACCACATTTTAGACTTGTACAACATGGGGTAATCTGCCATTAATAGCAGTATATTGAAAGTAAAATGAGATTGTGTGAGCTCAGTCATAGAGTAATACACTGCAGTTACAAAGTCAGAAACTATTTTCGAGAAGGCACAGTCCAAGTTAGGGATGCACTGATCTAGCTTTTTCAATTCCAATACTTTTCCTTTTGGTATTGATCAATGACTGATATTAACCGATACTAGTGTAGGGGCTAAAAACGCATTTTATTTCCATCTGAGCACAGATAACTCAATACAAAACTGATGCAACTGTATTATTCATCCAGCAAGTAACAGTTGAACAGATTTAAATGAATAAAAGTTCAAATATTATGAAACTTTCTAGGCCAACATTTTCCAGAAAATAGTCTCATTACATACAATTAATGGACCAACCAGGATATCAGCTAAAAATGATATCATGGAACCAATAGCAAATATTCCTGTATCGGCGCTGATATTTGACATCAGTATCATTGTACATCCCTAGTATCCTTAATATCACAAAATAGACCTTTCTGGCATATCCTTGGATGCTATAATTCATGCATCTGAACTATTTTCACTTACAATGTCACTGCTACACAGGGTTTGTACACACTGAAAAAATAATAATGTTACATGATTCACCCATCTGGCAATGGATAAACTGTAGAATCATGCAATCACACCATGTGATTGCATGTTTTCATTTAGTGATTTATACTGTGTTTTGATTGTGATTTAGACTGATTCTGGGTGTCTAAGGAGAAACCACAGAAACTTGAGGACCCTGTACCAGCAGACCACTGTTTACATACACACAGCCTTCAACAGAGAAACACTAGAACCCTAGTCACACACTCACACCTAACAAATCAATGTGGAGCTGCTCTAATGAGAGAAGCACATTAACAGAACAACCAACCTCAGTGTGCCGTCATAACTGCAATAGAAAATACAGGCTAAGCTTATTGTATCTACCAGGAGTTGTGCTTGTCAATAATACAATTATTAAATAAGCAAAATAAACATGTTTGAAAAAAAAAAAAAATCTAAAAACTTAGAACTTGCCAATGACTGGATGTACCAGTTCAATAACACATACATAGTTAACCCCTGGTCTTTGGCACTAATGGTACTGTGCAGGATAGTTGGGCAGAGCTTGTACGCAAAGAGAAATTTTATATATCATCACAGAAATCAACCTGCTGAAAATTATGTGGAAAATTTAGAATTTAGCATTTAGACGACTGTAGCTCCTCAATGACAACACTGCTCACGGTTTCTTAAGTACTGGCGCATTTATTAGCCTTAACAAATGCCAAGAAACGCCGTGAAAACTACAGGACAAATAAAATATGTAATTAGACACTCCATATTGGTTTGCTAATACAGATATACTAACAAAGTTAGCTACCTCGTGGCCGCCTGTCACATTGGAGGTCTTTAGGCATAAGGAAACTGATTGATGTGTTTTCTACGTATCTGCACATAGCATACATATCACGCTTGTAGAACATATATTTACAATTACAATTGTTACAAACAAAAAATAAAAGTACCTCATACATCTGGTTAGCTGCCGAAATCGTGGCTCTTGCTCTCAGGTCCTTTAGTATATGAGGCTAATGTGATCTACCTGCCGCCCTCTCCCAAGGTCTCCCAAAGTCTCGCGAGAATAGCCGTGCCAAACCAAATTAAATTACTTATATAATTAATTATTTAACAAAACAATAATTTAATACAAAAATTCTAAATCAAATGAACTTGTTTGCATAACGCATTTTAATGACACTTACAACGACAATGTAATTTTACGGCTTATGCTTTGTAATTTAAATGTGCACGGCGTAACATTTCTACTGGAGGGTTTGTTACCTGATGTTGCAGTGGAAATGTTATTGTCTAGGGATCAGGATGGCAGCGTCACATCGACCAGCCAAGGAGTCTCATAAATGTATTTTCAGCAGTTGTAATTATCATTTAACAGTTTAGCATGTTTTACAATTATGACGCTTATGTTCTACGTTACTTTTAGTGAACTGTTGTTGCGGTTTTAATTGTAGTGATGTCTGTTTAGCCGACGTTATCGTTTTCATTGAACTTTCATGTATAAACAAGCTTTGTTTATGTTTGCGTCAATTGTTGTCACCTCTGTAGACGTAGCAGCCAGGTAGAGGCAAGGGGTGATGACGCAAACGGTAATCGAGCGGTGTCCCATTTCTTAGGGGAACATTCGTACTCCTAGCCCTCTCAGCTGGTTATCGAGGGGCAAGAGAAAGACGTAGATAAAGGGGTAGGAGAAGGGGAAGGGGTAAGACAGAGTAAGGGGATGCAGCCTAAGCTACATTACAATTCAGATCTGTGGAGATTTGCTGCTATTCACAGAAGCTATTATTGTATTTTTGAGTAATAAAAACACCCATAATGAATAAATGCTAGATGGAAATGTTTAAAGTCACTCTAAGCTTACTCTCCTGTTGCAGTCCCTCCGACCATAGTGAGGCTGAGCGAGCCGGAGCGTCGCCATGACACCTGCATAGCGTTCACTGTGCGGGGCTCTCCTCACCCATCCCTACGCTGGTTCTACAACGGAGAGGTCTGTCCAAACCCCTCATACTACTTACTCTAACTACTATTATCTCAACTTGATATGGGTTTGATTTGTCTTTTGTATCCTTTGTACAGGAAATCTCTCACTCTGAGTTTGTACGTCCAGACATGGATTTTTTCCAGGATTACATCGAGGGCTGTCTCACATTTAAAAACCCAACTCACCGCAACAATGGCAACTACACCTTAGAAGCCATCAACTACCTGGGTGTGGCCAACAGCACTGTGTATGGGCACTTCCTCGCCCAGCCTTTTGAAAATGGTGAGTGAAGAGACCTGAGACAAATACAATCAAACCCTTAGATTTTTATGTTTTAAAGGTCCTATATTATGAAAAATGTACTCTTGTGAGCTTTATGTTATGATGCTGTTACCTCCTCAAAAACATACCTGAATTTGTGTTTTGTTTCCTTCACACATGTTTAATCCTTTATTATTAATTTTTCTACAGCTACAAGCTCATAATGCTCTTTTTCACCTTGTGATATCATGCAGTGGTAGTTTTTGAGTCTTACCTTTAGTTCAGTAGAGACTGGCAATTCCAGGGCTGAAATTATCCAAATGATTCTACTGAAGGTGTATGGAGTTATGTTATGGACAGTGAAGTACTTCCTGTATTACCACATGACATCACAAGGTGGAACAGAGTGTTTTCAGTTTAAGAGAAGAACTCAGTCTAAATATATGGATTTGTGTGTTAATCATGTGTAAATGAAACAAAACACAACTCCAGGTATGTTTGTGATAAGGAAAGAACATTATAACATAAATCAGAAAATAGCGTAATATGGGCCCTTTAAGTAAATGTAACTGGAAAGTGCAATGTAGCCTCGATATTTTATCAGAAAATCAGTGAACGTAAAGCAAATACAAAATTCTAAATCTTACTTATATTTAGAAAAGGGAGTTCTAGCTCTGTCACTGGAATCATCTGATCTGTGAGTTGACACCATGGTTGAACCATGGTGTTAAAATGTAAATGAACTCTGAGGTGTTAATAATAAAGTCTTATTTTAGGAGTTTCACACACACCTCATTCTCACTTCACCAAAGAGGTTTAACAGTGTAACCGTACTGTCTCTTTATCTCTTCTTCTCCCACAGAACTAGAAAATGACTATGACTATGGTAAGTGCCTCTTGTCTATAAATAATAGGAGTGCATGGTAGAAAAAGATTATGGTTTAATATAATTCACTAATGCAGCACTTATTCCCTTATTCATTTAATACTAAGCTTCTTGTACTTTCAGTTACTCCGACTCCAGAGATCCACAAGCCAGATGACACCTTTGGTGTAAGTAAATTTAAATTTCACCTGATTTCCCCATTATGAGCCAATCCCACAAATGTAAATATACAGTATATCTTTCTAAATCTGAACCCTGGCTCTGGTAACGCATTGCTTTTACACAGTGGTGGAACCATAGACTATATTAAGAAGTGGACTAAGTGAGAGTGACGTCACCTATAGCGTTTGACTCCAGTCAAATGGAGCTTGTGATGCTAGTCGTTACAAGAGTGAATTTAGAAATTTTAATTTACTTAATTAACTGATAAAATAGCTAAATAAAAACCCCAGGATCATGTAAAGCATGTTACTATGAACATTTTAAGACCAAAATAACAAGGGTCATGGCAGCAGTTACAGAGAGAGGGGTGAATTTTCCAATGTCAATGTCAATGTCAATGTCAATGGGAGCCAGGGTCAGTAGGAGCTGGAAGAGCCTGCATGCAAACTTCCTATTTGGAACATGGCGGCTCCTATAGCTGTAGTTTTACTTAAGTACCAAAATTGAGTACTTTCTCCACCACTGTCTTCATAGCTTACTATGATAAAGAATCCACTATATAAAACAATCATGAATGCAAATTGACTTAGGGTAGGAAACTGTTAATCATTTCTTACAATGCTAAAATTTGTCATCCTAAAATAGTTCACAAAAATTTCAAATACCATAGTCAAAATCAGAAATGTTTTGTCTTGACTTTAGAGTAGTCAGTCTGACTGTAGGACTACCTTTATTGTGTAAATGAACAAGCACTTTAATGAAAGAATTTAAACACTAGAATCTCCAGTTTAATCCCTGTGTTCTTTCTGCGTTGAGTCTATGGCTGGATTCCCCTGGCACCTCCGAGCCTCAGAGTCGGCTACAAATGTAATTGAGTTCATCTTTTTGCTGTAATTGACTGAGATATGTGCAGGCCTCTTTAGGGGGGAATCTGCCTCATTGCATTATTCAGTATAATATGATTGCATTTAAGTTTGTATTCAGAATGTCTACCATACAGTTCACACACATATTTAAGGTTTTATTTTGAAATTTCTGTTCTTGTCCTGAAACCCCCAGGTCAGTTTTGTCAAAAATGATAATGGGCCCATATTATGCTATTTTTGATCTGTGTTATAATTTTTGTATCCTCATCACAAACATACCTGGAGTTGTGTTTTATTTCAGTCACACATTTTAACACACAAAACTTTCTCTCAAACAGAAAACCCTGTTCCACCTTGTGATGTCATGAAGTGGTAATACAGAACTGCTCCACTGTGTTTTTAAATTCCATACACACTCACTAGAATCATTTGGATAATTTCAGCCCTGGAATGACCAAACATTGAAGCTACAGCTATTGTTTTAGCCTCATTGTAACTTCTTTGCTTCTTGGTGCATCAGAGTAGACTTTCTGTGGCAATCTCAAATGAACAGAGGGTAAAACAAAAATATTTTCTTAAACAGCAACAACTTATGGTTATGGTATGAGTTGATTGAGGCTAAAAATAGCAGTTAACTTTGAATTTCCACTTGATGACATCACAAGATGAAACAGAGCATTTTGAACTTGTAATGTAGACAGCCGAATGTTAGGCACTTTTCAGTGCTTATGTTAGTGCGCATGTGTGGTAGCTTGTGACCCCCTGTTATCTGCTTTGGCGGGCTGTGCCCAGAGACCTTTCTGTTTGCTATTAATCTGCTTCTCTCAGCTTTCTCCCGTTTCTGTCCCAGTACCCTACCTTGGTGGTAGTGGTACCGCCGTCACCAGCGGACCTGGCAGTGGAGATCGAACATTGTCCGTTAACTTGGGCCTGTCTGCCCAAGATGAAGTTGGCTGGCTGCATTACTGCGCATGTGTGGTGCCTTGTTAGTGAGCCCCTCTTATGGGCTTTGGCAGGCTGTGTTCTGTATAAATAAACAGAGACCTTTCTGTTTGCGTGGTCCTCCAACTATTATTCTGCCTCTCTCTTCTGTCTCCTGTTTGGTATTTTACACTAATAATCCAGGGTTACTCAAACACATGTGAATGAAACAAAACACAACTCCAGGTATGTTTTTGATTAGGTAACAGCATTAACACATTTTGTGTAAAAGGACCTTTAATAAGGAGAGAACTAGCTTTTAGATAAATCCAAAAGGTGACATTTGAATGTAGTTTTGATGCCCTGTATATTGTCTTTGCAGGTGTCCATTGCTGTGGGCCTGGCCTGTTTTGCCTGTGTGATGCTGGTAGTTCTGTTTCTGCTCATCAACAAATATGGACGCCGATCTAAGTTTGGCATGAAAGGTCAGGCTCATTTTTAAGTATTTATCTTTTGGAACACAATGCATTGTGTAACTTTTCTAGTGGAGGGTCCATCAAATGTGTTTCTTCATGGAGATGTTATTGTTTGTCTGGATTGTTTCACAGTGTGTCATAAAACCTTTCTTTTTTCATGGAGACCAAACTAGACCAAGTTACAGGTCAGATCCGTGGAGAGGCAACCCCGCACACAGTCAGAATGCCTATTTTCCTAGATGTTTTTCAGCTATAAAACCACCTGTAATTGAATAAATATAAGGTAGAGATAGTTTATATTATACGCTATATTATACACTGTGGGACATTCCGAGCAGAGCAGTGATGTATGCATAGAAACAAGCAGGTGACCAACCTCCAACTAAAAAGTTACACAGTGAACCTTTAAAGCAGGTAATAGGTGTACCAAACTAAAGTGTCACTGGTGTTTTAGATGCCTCAGTGTCTAATTGTTATCTTTACTGCAGTTTACACTTCATTACTTCATCATTGCACTTTTTAAGGGCTTCCTTTTAACCATAACTATGAGCTTGTGAGCTTGTGAGCATTTCCTTTTTATTAGGCCACTTATGTAATTGCAGTTATCAAAGCATTTCCTATTTCTAGCTAATCAACCAAATTGGGCTTGATTATAAACCAGTTGATACATCAATGTTACATGTTTTTCTTTTGTTTATACAGTGATATGAACTTAATCTAATGATATTATGTGTATAATATACTGTATGTATATTGGTTAGCTGATATATTGGTTAGATATGGTCAATCTACTGCCTAAAAAATACACACAAAACTTTATATTAACAATTTAATACAAAGAGAAAACTGAACAAATGAGACTATACAGCTTTCTTAAAGGTTTGTGGTAAAGTTTTTAGTAAATTTAAATTACTTAATTTGAGGGGAAAAATCCCAATCAGCCCTACATATTGGCCCAAAATATCAGTAGAGCTTATTAGCCATCAAACAATTGGTATCGGCCATGAAAAAAAACATATCGATCAATTTGTAGTTGCTATTATACAGTAAAACAGTAAGCTAAAGTAAAGGCCGCCACACACAGGCTGCAATTTGCTTCTCCCCAACTTCGGGGAGGTGTGATTTGATGACTGTCTTTTGGTTGTGATTTTGAGGCCATTGTGCTCCTCGTGTGTGTGTGTGCTTCTCATGTGTGTGGTGTCAGTGTGACTGAGCTGCTCTGTCAGATCATAACAGTAAAACATCACCACGGCAACAGACAATAAAAAAATAAAACAGAGCGTTAGGGGCATACAGAGTGATGGACACAAAGATACAAAATCAGCGAAAATAATGAGAACACTTTATTAATTACCTCTCGTGATGCTGTAAAGTTATACTGCAACATCTCATCCATTTGTCCTCCACAAATAATGACACCCAGTCCATAAAACAGCACTGTTAATCCAGTTTGAAGCATTCTTTAAAAGTAAAAAGCCGAGAGGAGCTCCTCACGTGTGTCTGTTTATATCCAGGCAGCGCGTGGATTGGGTTGAAGCTGGAGATCCGTGATAGTGACTCTACTTCCTGTGTATTTTATTGCTAATTTTCTGAGCATTAAAAATCATGTATTTGAAGTATTGCACTGCATTTCACAAATAATAATAAGACAGTTTTGACCTGCATTTAAACTAGAACTGCAGTGCTCTGATCTTTTGAACACTCAAAGGGAGTGGTTTTACTGTAGACAGGAAACGACTGACGTGAGGTGCACTCACAACTTTTAGGCCTGTGGTCCGCAGCCATATCCCACAGCAGTTTGCGCTCAAAGATTTAAAATTTCATACAGTTCTCCTCATGTCTGTGGTGTGCCCTATTTGTCGCATGTTTAACCACGGTTGAAGACTGAAACATCCTGTAGTGTGGCGGCCTTAAGATAACATGTTTTTATAGCTGATGTATAGTTTTATTGACACTGGGTTGCAAGACTTAAGAAAAAACAAAAGAACATTGCTGGTCTATTACCAAACCTCTCTTTCTTGGACAGTTACACCATATAAAGTGCCCACAGCGCTGTATTGTTTTTGTAATAGTTATCCTAACTATGTTCCTAACTCAGACTTGTGTCTTCAAGTGCCTCGGGGCCACTCTGAGCCTCTCCATATCTCCATCTGTGGACCTGCTCCTTCTGCTCATTTAGCCCCAGTCACTGCCCACAGGCTCAACACATGATCAGTGCTCTTATGGATGAGGCTCTGTCCAAATGGATGCTTTCTGAATGAGGACGAGATGCTGGATGAGTGATGATCCTATCAGATTCCATTTGTCCCCTCTCTGCTCTGTAGAACTAACACTGTGTCTGTGTGCACTGGAATATTGTCAGCTTTATCTGGGAGGCATCAGATTTTAGCACAAGGCAAGTCACACTCAGAGATAGCTGATCCTGAAATATGGCATGAAAGAACCACACTATGCTAATGTTTTATTCCATCAGATCGACAGATTTTTTTTTTCATTGCCGATGCCGATTGTTTAGAATCCTCGGAAACCAATGGCCAATAAGCTCTGCCGATTTTGATTATTTTCCCCAAATTATGTCATTTCAATTTACTACAAACTCACCCTCAGACCTTTTTTTTTTTTACGTTAATATAAAGCTGTGTGTAGGAGATTCAAGGCCGATATCCAAGGTGCTAAAAAGTCCATATATACTGTATATATACAGTATATTGGTCTTTCTCTACTCCATTCAAATTCTTCTTGCCTTAAATTGGAGTGCACCTTACAATACAATATACAGATATACAGATAAAATATACAGATAAAATATATATATACAGATATACAGATTAAATTTTTTTTTTTCCTCAACCAGGATTTTTTTTAGGAAAGAAAACCTTTCCTTTATGAAATTACCACTTTTGTTTATGCTGTGTATTTACATATTGATTATAGTTATCAAAGCTTGGGACCAGCACAAGGGGTACACTGTGACCCATGTGTAACTGGAATACTCCGAATACAATGAATAATATTCCCACTGTGGTGGCATGGGCTAGATAAAAACTGACCTCAGAGCTGAAATTGAAAAAGGACAGTAATTTGACAGGGTGGTGAAGGATGCATGAGCGTGGAGCTAACAGCAGTAATAAGAGGGAGCACAGTGCGTACCAGCCTGGTGCTGAGATGAGTGGATCTGAGAGTGAGAGAGGTACTGGTGCCTCTTATCTGTGTGTCTCAGATCACATCGCCATCTGCTGCGGCTTTTATTAAAATCCAAACTGCTCCTTCAGGCCTCAGCACGGAGCACGCAGCCCAGGGTGGGACGTGACCAGCTCAGTTTCCATTGACTCACATATTTGCTCAAGATTTATTTGGATTTTTAGATTTCCATAAAATATAAAGTTAAATATAAGGCAGGCAGTGGTGCTTTTGGTAAGTACTCGCTGCACTGTTCAGTCTCGCCTGAAATGCATACAGCTGTTCACCCCAGAAGATACAGTAACTGATGGACAAATTGTAGTAACATTCTCAATTATTAATCTTTACTTAAACCCATCCTGAAGACTTAGCTGCAGTTGAAACACATTACATTAAGAATTTCCATATTGTTTTGTTCTCTGACCATATGTTGGATACACAGCGTCCATGTGTCTCAGACAGACTGTCAGATCAATATTTCAATAAACTGTCTTGTGATTACATAACTTGCACATGTTTTAATGGGGTAAAAAATTTAAATGTGATTCAGTTAGTGTTCATTGCCCTGTAGCACTGGACAACCCACTCGCCCAAATTGTCTCATGTTGTCATCACTTTTCAACTGTAGCTTATGGCAAAGTGAATCATTTTTAGTTCACATTTAGCATTTGTTTTGTGTCATTCTGATTGAATCCACCATGACTCATGTGAAATGAGTTGAAGTTCTCAGTGTCACTGCAGTAAGAGCCAGTGACTAGAGGGACAAGAGTGGAACAGCAATATTCAGTCATTCTGTCTCATTTATTTACATTTTTTACATTTTTATATCTCAGCTTTTCCTTTGCCTCAAACAGAGACTGTATAAAGAAGTGGAATAAGAAAGTGTCACCCATAGAATTTTTAAGATCAAAATGAGGAGCCCAATAGCAGCATTTGCAAAAATAGGGATGACATTTTTTTCAATACAAAGTGAATTGCAACCAAAGTCAATGGAGCTGGAAGTGCGCCCATGGTCACTTCCTACTTGGGACACAGCAGCTAGCAGGTTAGCTATGTCCATTTGTATATAAAGTCTATGGCCTCAAAGTACATTCACCCAAGATATAAAAGTGAATGTTTTTTTTTTTTTTCCATTTTTGGACTTCCTCCATTTTATTAACCATGTTTTTGTGTAGTATGTGACTTAAATCAGTAACGTGTAATGTTGCCTATTTTATAATGTATCTCTTGTGAACGTGGTTTGATTGTGTGCTTTTGTCTTCTGTCAGACTTATTCAAGCAGATTGCAAACATTTATTTTTGGAAAAAAAGAAAATCTGGAAATTTTGTTTTCTCGCTCATTCCCCTTGAAATGCGAGCAGAGAATTCAAAAGCCGAACAGTGTACAAACCTCGGTAAATTGGACATTCAAATCCTTGTCAGAGAATTCTAATTATACCACACAATTTTTTCCAACCTCTGGAAGTTAAGAATGTTCTGTACTGTTGTGATAATGCTGAAATACATTAAAATTATTTTAAGTCATTTGAGAAATTATGACGTGCAGTGTTTATTACAGTAACATGCAACTTAGCAATATGCATAAACACTGACAAGGCTAAGTGAACATTATTGCTGAGTGAATGACTTAAGAGCTTACATTATGGATTATTGACCAAGCTGCTTTTTAAATAAATAAGCAAAATTCTCGGCATGACAGGAACAGGGGGTTGGTCCAAGTCAAACCCTGGTGCTCCCAAAGCCCAAAGCAATTATGAGGAGAAGGCAGGTTTCCACAGTCTGAGATGAGAGAGCTCTGATGTTTAACATCACTGAGGGAGTGACAGTCTGTACATGGACTATGGGGGGCGATACTTCAGCACTACATAATGTACAAAGGTGAAGCCAAATCAAATTCTGCTTAGGGCCCCATAAAGGCTTGGGCCGGCCCTGTATACATGTAGCATTTTATCTTATTTATTACCAATGTTTTAATTGCAAGTATACAAAAAAAGACATGATTAAAGTTAAAAAATAAACCTGGAGTTGTGTTGTGTTTTGTTTCATTCACACATGTTTAATACAGAAACTCTGCAAAGTTGGGTTGAGTTTTTCGCTCAAACAGAAAATACTCTGTTCCACCTTGTGATGTCATGTGATAAGACAGGAAGTCCTTCACTGTGTTTTTAAACTCCGTACACCTTAACTAGGATCATTTGGATGATTTGAGTCCTGGATATGGTAAATGTTCACATTTTTATAGTTGAAGGTAGAGTTTCTACCTTCAAGGCACTCAAAGCTCTTTACAACAAGGAACCACTCACCCATTCACACACAAATCCATACACCAGTGTACACAGGCACTATGGGCGAGGTGGGTTAAGTGTCTTGCCCAAGGACACAACAACATCATTCATCAGTGGGAGCTAGAATCGCACTGCCAACCTGTGGGTCAGCAGATCTGACTGCTCCAACTCTCTGCTGAACAGAAGATAAAATTTAGCTGTTAACTTGAAAACTACTGCTTCATGACAAGGTGGAACAGCTCTGGAAATGTAGACAGACTAATAATGTAGGATTATGCAAACATGTGTGAATGAAACAAAGAACAACTTTGGGTATGTTTTTGATGAGTAACATTATAACATGATATAAGCTCACAGTACAAAACAAATTTTGTGTAATTAGGATCTTTAAAGAAAGAAATTTGACATTTTTTATTGGAAATGGCCATTTGTAATGCCTGTATTACTTATGTTCAGGATATTACTATTTAAAGCCATTTGCTATATGAACACTAAATAAAATCAGACTGAAAATTGTTTTTCATATCGCCCAGCTCTTTGGGTCCTGTTCCCTTATTCCAACCAACCAGTTTATGTAACCATGAAATGTGCCAAATAAGCAGGTTACCCATTGCACATATAAGGGAGCCATTTTACTTTAAGCCAAAACAACAACCAATGTGTCCAGCATTATGTAACCATAGTAACCATTGACTCTGAGTGGTGAGAGTGTAGCTGGTGTAGAGCTCTGCAAAGGGGAGGGCCTAATGGAACTGACACTACTGAGGCAAAGGGAGCTACAAAAGGTGAAGTAATTATAAGCCATCAATTAGCAACAGTGCACCCGCTCCACTCGGGGAAAAATGACATGCTATCAATTTACACTCTTAGCCCCAAAGGACGTGTGTTTATTTCTGTATAGACTTAGTGGGAACTCATTTGTTCTTGACACCTCGCAGAAAGGACAGGCTGAACTAATGCTTCCCTCTTGACTCTGGGGGAGCTTTGATTTTCAGGTCAATTGGCAGAATGTTTTAATTGTTGTTTACAAAGATAATTTTATAAAAGGGTCACATTACTAGGCCTGTCACGATAGTTACTACGTCGACTTATTGTCGGGGGTCCAAATTTATTGTGTACATTTTCTTTGAAACGTTGCCTTTCTGTTGGTGACTAATGACTATTTCTCTGTTTGTAACTTTTGTCAAGCCCTGTGAGGCCTCAAAAACAAAACTAATATTTTTCAAAATGAATTGAATCAACTTAATTATAAGCGTTTTTGAGCCATTTCTGTATCTACTGAATCCATTATTCGCATTTTTATTCATTGTTTAATTTGGACACACAGCTGAATTAAAAATGATTCATATTACTGACCTAATGTTGCCCTCAATTCAAAAACTTTTAGCCTCTGTTATAATCACTCAAAAAGAAGAGTGATGTGTCCCCAAGCTCTCATCAAATACAAGTCAATGAAAAGACCTTTTGTACTGAATTCTGAATAGATTCTCTTTGGGGATTTTCCAGTGTTTAAAGAGTGACACGACATCTCAACAGGTGATTCTGTGTGATCACATGTTCAAATAACCAACTCCCAAACCAGAGACTGGGTATGAAGCCCCAATAAGTATCACGCTGAGCGAGGCAGCGTCTGACCTGAAAGATAAGATCATGGCCCGAATAAACACAAGGCAACCCTGATGCCAGTTACAGAGGCTAAGTGAAGTACCATCTGAAAGTCTCCTAGAAGATGTGAATGCAGCACTGAGAGCGATCCCTACCACAACCTTCACTGAAACCAATAAGCTGATATACACTTCAGCAGCAGTATTCCAAGACGTGCTGGGCTATAAGAGTAACCAGAGGAGCCATGAGAACAACAATATCCACCATGGAAAAGACGGTGAGAGGCTAAAATCTAGGAAGCACAGAGAGAAGTGAGCCAATTGTCAGAGGTCCAGAAAAGTGCAATCAAAAAGCAAGTACCCAAGAGATACAGCCAGATGCTCATACCTGAAGCACTTGAAACTGCCAAGCAAAGGCTACAAGCCTCAGCCAGCCGCCTAAAGAGGTACACGTGAGATAATGAGGCCAGACGAATAAACCGTCTGTTCGCAACACAACCTGCAAAAGTGTACGCTCAATGGCAGGGGAATAACACCAGAGGAGACCCACCAATGCTGGAGGCTGAAAGATACTGGAAAGGCAAATGGGAGACACCAATGCCCAGTGGCTAGTGGCTCTGATGGAAGACTACAGCAACCTCCCTGAACAAGATCCAGTCATCATCACAGTGGCAGACATTCAGGAAAAATTGGACAGCACCAGGCCCTGACATGATCCACGCATACTGGCTAAAGAAGCTCACTGCACTCCACGAATGACTGGCAGCACAAATGAATTAGCTGCTAAGGGATGGTACTCAACCTGAATGGCTAACCCAAGGGCGTACGATCCTGATCCTGAAGGATCCCTCAAAGAGTACAGTCCTATCCAACTATCGGCCAATAACCTGTCTCTTCACAACTTGGAAGCTCATGTGAGGCATCACCGCGGCTAAGATAAGTGGGCAAATGGATCAGTGCATGAGCACAGCACAGAAGTTAATCAGCACAAACACCAGGGGAGCCAAACACCAACTCCTGGTTGACCGAACAGTTGCCCGTGACTGCAGAACCCGTCAGACCAACCTGTGCACTGCCTGGATTGATAACAAGAAAGCCTATGACTCAGTGCCCCACACATGGATCACTGAGTGCTTGGAGTTGTACAATATCAATAGGATTCTAGGGGCATTCATTGCAAATTCGATGCGGATGTGGAAAACCACCCCTGAAGCCAATGGCAAACCACTTGCACAAGTGTCCATCAAATCTGGCATATACCAAGGAGATGCACTGTCCCCACTGCTGTTCTGAACCTCCTCAGCCAAATCATTGACCGCACTGGCTATGGATACCGACTTAGAAACCGGGCCACCATCAGCCACCTCCTATACATGGATGACATCAAGTTGTACGCTAAGAGCGAGCGAGACATCGACTCACTGATCCACACCACCAGGATCTACAGCACAGACATTGGAATGTCATTCGGGCTTGAGAAATGTAGTAGGATGGTGACAAAGAGAGGGAAGGTATTCCACACAGAGGGGGGTCTCACTCCCAGAAGAAACAATAGCAGACATTGAGCAGTTACAAGTACCTCAGTATCCCACAAGCAAATGGCAACCTTGAAGAGGCAACAAGGAAAGTGGCTACGGCCAAATACCTGCAACGAGTAAGGCAAGTCCTAAGAAGTCAGCTCAATGGCAAGAACAAGGCCCAGGCAATAAACAGCTATGCCCTGCCAGTGATCAGATACCCAACAGGAATCATAAGCTGGCCAAAGGAGGAGATACAGACCACAGACGTTAAGACACAAAAGCCCCTGACCATGCATGGAGGGTTCCATCCCAAATCCTGCACCCTGAGACTGTATGCGAGCTGTAAGGAAGGAGGCAGAGGACTAGTGAGTGTGAGAACCACTGTCCAGGATGAAACATCCAAAATTCATAATTACATCAAGGACAAGGCCCCGACAGATGATGTGCTCAAGGAATGCCTCAGACAGTGGAGCGCAGAGGAAGAGGTGCCCCTACATGGGGCGTACCACCGAAACATAACTGAAGTGGCTGATATCAAGAAATCCTACCAATGGCTGGAGAGGGACAGCACAGGGGCCCTCATCCTGGCTGCACAGGAGCAGGCCTTCCGCACCCGAGCAATAGAGGCCCAGATCTATCACACCAGATAAGACCCACCAGACAAGACCCAAGGTGTAGGCTGTGCAAAGAGGCTCCTGAGACAGTCCAGCACATAACTGCAGGGTGTAAGATGCTGGCAGGAAAAGCATACATGCAGCAACATAACCAAGTGGCGGGCATAGTGTACAGACACATCTGTGCAGAGTACGGGCTGGAGACCTCATGGTTAAGGTGGGAAACACCTCCGAAGGTTGCAGAGAATGACCGAGCCAAGATCCTGTGGGACTTCCAGATACAGACTGACAGACTGCTGATGGCGAACCAACCAGACATAATAGTGTTGGTTAAGCAACAGAACAAAGCCGTGGTGGTGGACATTGCAATACCAAGTGATGGTAATATTAGGGAGAAGGAACACCAGAAACTAGAGAAATACAAGGGGCTCAAGGAAGAGCTGGAGAAGGCCTGGAAGGTGAAGGCATCAGTGGTGCCCGTGGTGATCGGAGCACTCGGGGCTGTAACCCCGAAACTGGAGGAGTGGCTACAACAGATTCCAGGAAAAACATCAGACATCTCAGTCCATAAAAGTGCAGAACAGCAAAGATATATAGCTTTGTCTGGTCATGAAGACCAAACTAAACAAAGCTACAGGTCAGGTCTGTGGAGAGGCAACCCCAATCACAGTCAGAATGGCTGTTTTTCTAGGTATTTTTGAGCTGTAAAACCACCAGTAAATTAATAAATGTAAGGTATAGCTGTTTAATGTCATAACATATGTGTAACATATCAGTCAGAGCAATGACATATAAGAAGGTGGACGCCCAACCAAAAAGTTACATAGTGTAGCTTTAATGTATGTAATAAACTGTAGCGTGGATGAAATGTAGAACTGTGTGCACCCATTGGCCAATGAGGAAAATTGAGTGGGTGGTCTAGCCGTGAGCTTACAGCATAAATCTCTGAGACTTTGGCAGTTTTTGCTCTGTATGTTGGACAAGTTGGTTCTGTGGTAGAGGGGACGTACCATTACACTGTTCCAAGAAAATAGACAGTAATTGGGTACAGATGTCCTTGAAAAGTTCCAGTTCTCTGCCAACTGTGTGGTATGGCTCTATCAGATCTGTTATGGCCAGTTAGCTTCAGAACATAACACAGGAGTTGGACAAAGTTGTATCTTCAGTTACACCAGTGCTTCTTAATTATTTTCTGTGACACCCCCTAGAAAGAAGAAAAAATTTCCTGCGCGCGTATTAGTATACAGTGAACCCTCGTTTATCGCGGGGGTTAGGTTCCAGAAATAGCCCGCAATCAGTGAAATCTGCGAAATAGGATAATTTTATATTTTACAATTATTATACATGTTTTAAGGCTGAAAACGCTTCACCAGACACATTATACACCTTTCTGAGACTGGTATTAACATTTTCCTCACATTTTTCTCTTGTTTAAACACTCAAACTTTTGTAGATTTTCATCAAAATATATTAACAGTGAGGGGGGGGCACGTGACACGCGGACACGTGCGCGCTGACACGTGCGCGCGGACACGTGTGTTTGTTTTGGTACCACATATCCATGCCATGTGCGAAAGTCGAGTGGAAAGCGACCTGGATATAATTTTGGGCAAGACTCAAGCCACTGCTAACAGTGCAAAACCGCTAACAGACGCCTCTGAGCTCCAGTCCTCACCACAAGACCAGGTAAGACTAACCTGCGCTCACAAGGGTTGGTTGCATTTCACCCCGGCTCCAAAATCAGTCCGCCCCGGAGTTCGGGGCATGGCTATCAATGCGTCGCCAATACTCCACAGCTCTCTAGGACGGGGTCGGGTTCGTTCTCTAGGTGTGACGGGGAAGACCCACTGTCTCCTCTCTGCGCGCGAGTGTCCTCTCCCCGCTGCGGCTCCCTCGGCCGCGCGGCGTCCGGGCCAGACCCGTCCATGTTGATTCTTGGCTCTTCCATTTGTCCGGCTCGCACTCAGTCTCTTCCATGGCAAGTAAACAAAGGCCACACCTCCTGTCACCCAGGCACTCTCGTGAAGGAAATCAGAGACTCTGTCCCTACCACCCTGCATGACCATCCCTGGTCTAGACCTGGTTTAGTCCTGGTTTAGACCTGGTTTAGTCCTGATTTAGACCTGGTTTAGTCCTGGTTTAGACCTGTTTTAGACCTGGTTTAGTCCTGGTGTAGTCTCTTAGCCAATCAGGGCGCAGGACACAATGTTACACTGTAAAAAAAAGTTACACTATAAAAAAATTGAGAAAAAAAAAAAAAAAATTGGAAAAAAAAATCCGCGAAACAGCGAGGCCGCGAACAGTGAACCGCGATACAGCGAGGGTTCACTGTAGTATTATTATTTGTCTAGAAAATTGATATTAGTACACATCTGCATAACATTGTATCCTTTATTAACATTAAAAACAAAAAAAGAAACTTACAACAAAGACTGCACTGTCTTGAGGACTCAAATATTAATGTGTTCTTAATGCAGATTTGGGTACATTTGTTTATGTTTTACAGAAACGAAACTTAGTTTATGCTAATAAGCCATGTGGTTTTAAAAGCGCTGAAAAAAACAAACAAAAAACTGTCTGTTCTGTATATCACGTATTTAAGGTTGCCGACCCCTGCCCCAGAGCAACAATGAGAGCGCCACTGCCAACTACTGTTGTTGACGTGACTAGGGTCACACGCGCCCCCCCATCTGCCATCACACCGCACCCTCCCAGGGGGGCCCGCCCCACTATTTGAGAAGCACTGAGTTACACTACAGGGGGTCCTCGAGTTACGACGGTCTCGACTTACGCCGTTTTGTGGTTACGAACGCTCCCCCATTTAAAAAAAAAAAAATAATTACGCGTCATTCCGTCTTACGCGGTTTAGCGTGGTAAGCGACGTAAACAAATGCGAACGGCACACGGCCGAAGAATACGCTTTGTTGTGGTTGTAGGGCGAAGATGACGGCCTCGTGTGCGTGCCCAATGTGGGCGGAAGTACCTGATGTGGGCTCTGATCTGCTCCTATGAAAGCGACAGTGATAACCAAGCAGCGTAGTGGTCTAATTATTGAGATGGAAAGATTATTGGTGCTTTGGTTGGAAGATCAAAATCAAATTCCGACTTACGACGAAATTCGGGTTACGACGCGTCTTAAGAACGGATCCACGCCGAGGACCTCCTGTATATAAACTAATGATTTGGCAATGTTCAATGTCGTATACAGTCGAGGGTCCATATTATGCTGTTTTCTGGTCTATGTTATGTTGTTACGTCATCAAAAACATGAACATCATCAAAAACACTCACCATCACTAGAATCATCTGGGTAACTTCAGCCCTGAAATTGGCCATCTCTTTTGAGTAAAAGGCAAAATCTTTAAGCCATTTTATCATGTTGCTTTTAACTGGAAAACTACCAGTACATGACATCACAAGGTGGAACAGAGCATTTTGAACTTTAGAGATGTAGACAGACTAATAATAAAGTCTACTCAGACATGTGTGAATGAAACAAAACATTATAACATGGCTTAAAGATTGTCACTTCTGCATAAAATAGGACCTTTCACATTCATGCCTGTGTTCATTTCTTATTACCTTTTCTGGATATTTCAGACATTTTGTATTCGACGCATAGAGAAACAAACTAATCAATCAATCAATAGACTAACATAACCTTCCTGGCTTATTTCATATTGATTGGTCAAGATGAGCTGCTGTTGATGTTAAAGCCTAAATTATCTTTGAAGCTTCATCTTTGAAATGTCTGCTGCTTGTCAAGTCTCTGTATTCCCCATTTCTCTGTCAGTCTGCCTCACTGCGACCTTTGACCTCTGTGCTATAGGAAAACTGTCCACTTCACAGATTCTCATTTATTTTTCATTTTGGCACTCTGCACTGGTTTGTGGTCCACTCCATACCTCTTTGACTGGACCATCCATTACCAGTGTCATCTCCTTGTACAAAGCCTTTTCTATTAACATAAAACTGTCCAGTAACTGACAGTGGTCACAGCCCTGATCCCAGCACAAACTGGAATGCCACTCAAGACTGTTCTTTTGATGTGACCTTCAAGAAGAATCATGGTTGACATTTAATTTATAGATTAAGGTTATTTGTCAGTGTAAATGGTTTGGGATTACATGGAATGAATATAGGAAGGATTTACAAATGATTTCTGTTTGAATCACTAATTAATCAGGTTAATATAACAGGAGAAACCTAAATGTTTTAACTTTTGCACCATCATAGACTGTATATATAAGTGGACATAGCCAGCTATAGGAAGTGAGCATGAGTGCGCTTCAGGCGCCATCGTCTCCAGCTCCAATTCACTTTGTTGCCCCTTTCTCTGTAACAACCAGGATCATGTAGATGCCAGGGTCTTTGTGATCCTGGTATTTTTAATTAGCTGTTTTGGCCTTAAATCAGTTCCTATTTCTAATATGGAACTCTGCTCCAAATTTGCCCCTTAACTCCCAGCCTTAATGAGCTTCATTTGAGCTAAACGCTATGGGTGACGTCACACTCCTTTAGTCCACTTCTTTATACACGTACCACGACTCAATCTCAAATATTTCCAAATAATCGAAACGTATCCATCAGGTTACAAAAAATGAAATACAGTTTATAGTTATGTGTTTATTTGACTTGGACCAAAAAAGGTGTACCACTGTTGAGTTACAATTCCTGAGAAGCCGTAGTCCCAAAGAGCAGTGCTATAATGACAGCTAAAATAAAAAAAATAAAAAAAATGCCATCAAAAAAGTGAATAGAACTATTTTATAATATTGATTATAAAATATATAATAAATATTGAACCCATTCCTATCAAATGATAAAATAGAGCACTTTCCATGACCATTTTAATTGTGTTTTTATCTTGTTAAACTTATGTCATGAGATTCCCCCACACCAGAAGGCTCTAACACCTCTCCTTGGGCTGTGAAGCCGCCCTCTGTCTGAATCATTAACAGCAGGTCCTCACACTTGTATGTACTCTGTCGAGTGTATGTACTGTGTAGAGTCCACCAGGGACCACACTGGAAAGCATCCTCATGTGTTGAATTCAATTATAATTTCAGCACCAGCGCAGGATACAACCAGATACCTACATGTGTGAACTGGAACATACCAATTTAGGGGATAGTGTTTTTTTTTTTTTTTTTTTAATGTTAATCTGTATTGGTTTCCTTCTAAAAGTTACGTGTGTTGACACCGGCTTACCTCTGACACTCTCCGCTCAGCCCGGTTCGGCTCGCGTTCTGGAGTCTATGGCGGATGCGGTCTGCTGGAACCCGAAGTTTACAAGTGAACAGGCTAATGAGGTAACATGGGCGCAGTGATACGAGTCGAGAGAGACAATACGCGAATACTAACTATGCTGCTGGATGTTTCGTTGACAACTGTTTCGGACACAAATATATCACCTTTCGGACAAATATTTTGTTTTGAGAAGAAAAACAAGCTTTATTTCATATCCCCGCGAAGTTACTGGACCTACTTACGTGGGCTCCAGAACGTGAGCCGAACCGGGCTGAGCGGAGACTGTCAGAGGTAAGCCGGTGTCAACACACATAACTTTTAGAAGGAAACCCATACAGATTAACATAGAAAAACCAAAAACGCACTATCCCTTTAAGACTGTACAAGGTATGTTTGTGGTGAGGAAACAACATAGGCCCCTTTCGTGGAAGGAAACATCATATTCTTGAGGAAAGGGTCTTAAAGTGGTCCTGTACTTTGTGTGTTTCAGGTCCTGTTGCAGTTATAAGTGGGGAGGAAGACTCAGCCAGTCCTCTTCATCATGTTAACCACGGCATCATGAGTCCCTGCACACTGGACCCCTCCTCGGACGCAGTGGTGATTGGAATGACCAGGATCCCCGTCATAGAAAA
Organism: Paratrypauchen microcephalus; assembly: GCA_036785185.1. NCBI lineage: Eukaryota > Metazoa > Chordata > Actinopteri > Gobiiformes > Gobiidae > Paratrypauchen > Paratrypauchen microcephalus. The sequence goes on from JAVJIX010000020.1 coordinate 3,416,453, forward strand.
CCCACAGTACTTCAGACATGGACACAACTGCAACAAACCCACCACCTGTGAGTATCCAGCAAACTGGAAAAACGCCATGGTAACGCACATCAGTGCAAAGCAACCTCAGATAAAATGTAAATTGCTGTTGTGTCCCTGGACAAGACAAGACAGCAAAGGCATCAGTTATATCGTGTTAAACTACAACTAGTCTGCGGTGACATCCCTGAAAATGGAGCACCTGACGTATTAAACTCATATTAAATTAAACACATATTAGACCTTTTTTAAAATAGCTTTGTATTGACTGGAAATAATCTTATGGCGACCTGGCTACATAAACTTGGGTACATAAAACTATTACTATCAACAAAGCGTAATCAGAATCTGAACACTGTAAAATCTTCAAATATTTTAAAGGTCCCATGGCATGAAATTTTCACTTTCTGAGGTTTTTGAACGTTAATGTGAGCTCCCCTACCCTGTTTAGGTTTTTGCTACCCTGTTTTGCGATCCTTTTCTGCGTTAGAAAAAATCGGAGCTCAAACGGGCGATTTTGAACAAGGCACCTTATTGACGTCAGATCGAAAAAAGAAATGCAAATGCAGTTCCACCCCTGTCTGTCTGTACTCAGCGTCTCTGTAAATCACGCCCAGAGAGTTTGGACTGCGAATGCGCTAGGCAATGCGAAATGCGTTTTTTATTTGCCTGGAGGCACGTCCGAGTGTTTCTAGGCTCGGAAGTCCTTTATCTGAGCCTCTGGACCTTTGAACAGCAGTGGTTTAATTTTATTTTCTGTGGAAATGTGTTTATTTTTCAATGGAACGCTTCCCATCTCTCCCCCCCTGCAAAAACACGGAAATGGATCAGCTGAGAGCTGAGCGCGGAGAATGGAGAGTTTGGCCACGCCCCCACCCTCTACTATAGGCCAGCTCTTTTCTCCTCATTTGCATTCAGGCAACAACGCCCATAATGGCCTGTTCAGAGAGAGAAAAAATACTCTTTCTCATCTTATCTGTTTCTCATGCACTGAGTGTTGATTTTGAAGAAGGATTCATTTACAGTATTAGGGAACCATTAAGGAGCCATATAAAAGCATCAAGAAGTACCATGTCATGGGATTTTTAATGAAGCGATATTGACCCTATCCATTCATCATCATGTAATGTTACATGTTATAATTGTTTATTTATGCAACTTTGGCCATGGCTTTTAGTTTCATGACCTTTTCCTGACCTGTACATCATTTGGGGGACTTTTGACCATTCAAGAGATAATATTATTAATAATATTTAAATTCAAGTTAATTTTTGTTAATTTAAGTTATTTTTTGTTTTATTTTGTTTTGAATTGTTAATTGCTTTGGCAACAATCACATTTTTTCATTACTCTGAAAAGCTCATTGTTTGTGAGGCAGAGAAAGCTTATCCTATAATTATTAAGTTTTATATAAGCTTTATTAATAGCTTTCTTTCTTATTCACAAGTCTTAGTACAGACGCTCCTCGACATACGAACATTCGATTTACGAACATTCGGAGTTACGAACAGGGTCGAAAATAATAAAAAAAAGTTAAATGTTTGGGCAAAAGTGAGTTTTTGTATTTAGTGCCTATTCCGACTTCCGGGTACAGTACGTAGTGCGTATTTCCGCCGCTGACGCACAGGCAGGTGCTGCGCAGCATCCCCCAAGCGTCACACCCACTCAGTAGAAGTGTTCAGAACTTCAACTGAGTGGGCGTACTACGGTGTTACTACGATGCGGTGTTATGAACTTTGTTGTTTTTCTTGCATGCGTACAATAATCCAATATGGTTGGTGAAAAGCGAAAAGCTTCTAGTGAAGCTTCTGTGAAAAAGCGGCAAGCCATCTCATTTGAAAAGAAGGTGGCGATAATAAAGAAACTTGATGCTGGTGAGAAGATGGTGAATGTGGCACACGCGTACAACGTGAACCATTCGACAATTGGTACGATATATAAACAAAAGGACCGTATTATGGAGCATGTGAAAAGTGCAGCGGGTATGCAATCCACCATCATAAGCAAGAAGAGAGGGAAACTCATGGAAGAGATGGAGAAACTTCTTGGTATTTGGCTCAAAAATCAGCGGCAGCCGCGTGCTCCTTTGAGTCTTATGCTGATCAGTGAGAAGGCCATATCGCTTTTTAATGACCTTAAGGCTAAGGCAGGAGAAAGTGCTGCGGAAGAAACCTTTTCTGCCAGCCATGGCTGGTTTGCACGTTTTAAGATCTTTCCCCAAGAGCTCAAGGAAAATAGGAGGTAAATACACACACACACAGTCTCACACATACATTCACACACACGCTCTCTCTCTCTCTCTCTCTCTCTCTCTCACCTGACTGCGTTTGCCTCTGTGTCCCTCTCTTCTTTTTATCTCATCAGTTTTCCATATTTTTAAAAAGCATATTAGTATTATTTAGTGTTATTTATTAGTGTTATTATGTTATTAGTGATATTAGTGTTTTTTTAAATGCAGTACAAATCCATATAGATAACTTATACAAGCCTTAAACATATAATAACAACTTACGAACAAATTCAACTAACGAGCGGGTGTCCGGAACGTAACTTGTTCGTAAGTTGAGGAGCGTCTGTACTATAAAGGCTATCACCTTGTCTCTTTTCAGCCATGCCTAGAGAAAATGGCCAAAACAAATCATTCAGGCTTTTATTGCCTCTTTGTATGGAAAACACTACACCACCCTAGTGCTGAGAATACAGAAGTCACCTTGTGCCATCATTACCCGGTATAAAATCTTTGTATTGCTAGTTCAAATGTCATCACGACATTCTATAGGCCGATATTATTTAATACAAATGGGGGACAGCTAAAATTAATATTGTTAAAATGCTGATTTTTGTTGGAATATATTGAGTTATGTGGTGTAGTCAGTAATAGAAATTATCAGGTCCAACATTTGTGCGTTTACCTTTTAGATATTTCATGCTAAAGCACAATGTAATCAATAGGGAAAACTGACTCTTGCTCCCCATCTGGGACCATGACATCATCACATTCGAAAATCTGAAAACTACCAATTAAAGTATTGTGCTTCTGTGTTTATTGAGGACATCGATTTTTCTCGTACTAGTGGGGATATTAAAGGATCCATATTGTGCTGTTTTTTAATCTGTTATTGTGATGTTTCCTAATTAAAAACACACCTGGAGTTGTGTTTTGTTTCATTCACACATGTTTAACACACAAATCCTGCATATTTCTTCCCTCAAACAGAAAAGTCTGTTTCACCTTGTGACGTCATGTGGTAATACAGGAAGTGCTCCACCGTGTTTTTAAACGCCATGCACCTTCACTAGAATCATTTGGATGATTTTAGCCCTGGGATTACCAATCTCTACTGAACTAAAAGTAAAAGGTAGCTCTTAACTTGAAAACTACTGCTTCATGACATCAAGTTGAAACAGAGCATTTTGTGCTTTGGAGAAACAAATGAAACAAAACACAACTCCAGGTATTTTTGATGAGGTAACACCATTCAAACATGGCTTAAAACTCACAGGAGTCTATTTTGAGTAATATAGGACCTTTAATAACACTGGCCTACAAATTTTTGGACTCGATCTGCTTCCGAAATAAAAGTTGCTAAATTTCATTTATATTGTTAAGATGAACTGTGCTGGTTAACTAATATATTCAAGATATTTAATGATATTGTTTTACATCAAAATTGCATTTGTTTATACAATAGATCTACGCATTTTTTGCTTAAAAATAATATTTATATTTTGAAAATATTTAACTTGCATTTCTTTATCCATCAAGAAATAAGAAATATCTTAAGACATCAGGTGCAAACAATTTCGAGGCATCTCTCTTATGTGAAATCAAAACATATTTTATGTTAAAACTCTAGACATTAAAATGAATGTATTGGAATGTGCAGACAGGCTTTCAGATAGAACTGGTTGCTTGTAGACACACTGTACCTTCTGATAAACTACCGTTTTTGCTTTATTTTGCATAAATTTCCTATTTTGCCATAATACTATATCTTGGAAACTATAGCCAATCAGCACTTCTGACTTACTTTTTCTTTATTAGTGACCTAAACCAAGAATAATTTCACTACTTTTGTTCCGGAAGCATTTTGCTTGTAGACCAGTGTAACAGAGAAACTTGATCGTGGAACAAAACACATTTCACCTTGACTAAAAAGGTCATATTAACTATTTGGGTTTTGTTTTAAGTTTTTGCACACTGCAGTCCCCACAAGCAGCTATAGCAGATATAAATTGTATGTAGATGATATGGGTCCCCAAGCTCATTATCTTGGCACTAATTGCAAGTCAATAGCATAACGGTCATCTCATTCTTTTCCTTGTGTTTTGCAGTGGTGGTGTGGGGGGCACCCATGGCAGTGGTAAAGCCACTGAGCCATGCACTTACTGCTGACAGCTACTGATTTAGAACAGGCCAAAGTTACACAGACTTTCACAGCTTAACACTAGAGGTCAAGGCAAATAAATGGACACCAATGGAATGGCATTGAGAGACTTTGAGGCTTTAAAAAATGTTATGTTTTTATATGTTTCTTGAGAGTGTACGATTTTTTTTTCCCAGCCCTGAAACACAGAATCCACACTAAAGTCTAGTTTGTGAACCTTTGGACTGGGCCAGTGCCTTACTGGTGGTCTGCAAGAGGGCTATAGTATTAGTTTTTATCAGGATTACTGTAATACAGTGTTGTAACTACTGCTGCATGGTTAGTTTTTTTTTTTTTTTTACCTGACCAGCCAGAACTACATGCTTTGACAAAACGTTACAAAGATGAGTGGATCTGGAGCTGTACCCTGTTTCCCTGATTTTAGAGGGCGTGATTGACAAGCAGATTAACCAGTTAGAGAAACGCATGGTCCCTTAGCATCAAAAACAAACATGGATGCTTACATGTAAAAATGGAGAAAAGAACAACAACAGTGAAAAACTGCGTATTTTTTATGAATCAACAACTGAAGCATGAAATATTATTTATCTTAGGTAAAGAAGTTACATATTTTGTTCTGAATGTTATGAGAATTTTGGAGAGAGAAAAATTCCAGTCTGGTTTTCGTCCATCCCATAGCACTGAGACAGCCCTCATGAGAGTCACCAATGACCTCATGATGGCCTCAGACTCCGGTTTCACATCCCTTCTCATCCTTCTCGACCTCTCTGCTGCGTTTGACACAGTCGACCACCACATCCTCCTCCACCGTCTTCAACATTACATCGGTCTCTCTGGCACTGTCCTCCACTGGTTTCACTCCTACCTCACTGAACGCACCGAGTGTGTAGCCCTGGGGGGAGCTAAATCACGATCCCACACTGTCACTTGTGGGGTCCCCCAGGGCTCCGTACTCGGCCCAACCCTGTTCACTATTTACATGCTCCCCCTCAGTTGTGTCATCGGCAAGCATGGGGTTCAAAACCACTGCTATGCCGATGACACACAACTGTACATCCAGGTCACTCCATCCTGCACCCCCTCCGCTTCTGTCACCCGCCTCAGTTCCTGCCTGGAGAAGATAAAGGCATGGATGAGCCAAAACTTCCTGCAGCTGAACAGTCTCAAAACTGAAGCCATTCAGATTGGCACCCCACATCAACTCCGTTCCTCCCCCATCACCTCTGTTTCATTTGCTGGCCACACCATTTCCCTCTCTCCCTCAGTTACCAACCTGGGGGTCAAAATTGACCCTCAGCTCACATTCAATAACCACATTAATCAGATTTCCAAAACCTCCTTTTTTCACATCCGCAATATTTCCAAATGACACCCCTCCCTCTCTCTCACAGCTGCAGAGAAGCTTGTCCATGCCCTGTCCAGGTTGGACTACTGTAATGCACTCCTCATCGGGATCTCTGGCAGGAGCCTTCAAAAGCTCCAATACATCCAAAACAGCGCTGCCAGGGTCCTGATGAGGGTGCGGAAACATGAGCACATCACCCCCATCCTTCACACCCTGCACTGGCTTCCCGTTCACCTCCGTATTGAATACAAGATCCTCCTGCACACCCATCACTGTCTGCACGGTGCGGCCCCCACCTACCTCACCGAACTACTCACACCTCAGACCTCTACCAGGACCCGGTCAGGCCAGCAGCACTGTCTGATTCCACCCAGGACACGGCTAAAGACCATGGGTGACAGGGCCTTTCAAGCCGCAGCTCCCCGTCTGTGGAATACCCTTCCCGACCACCTTAGGGCCCCACAGTCGGTGGATGCTTTGAAAAGTGCACTAAAGACTCACTTGTTCACAAGAGCCTATGGCTAATTGGCCCCATAATATGTTGTGTTTTTATCTTGCTATGTTTGTATTCTGTCTGTGTTTTTACCCTGTTTTTAAATGCTCTGTAGCACTTTGAGATTGTTTTTCAATATAAAGTGCTTTGTAAATAAAATCTATTATTATTATTATTATTATTATTATTATTATTATTATTATTATTATTATTATTATTATTATTATTATTATTATTATTATTATTAGAGGTCTTCCACATTTGAGAGACACTTTTGGATTCAAATAGAATGTAGATGGGACTGGCTGGTCATGCAAGTTTTAATGCACAAATCTCAAAACATTCCTTCTCATGTGATCCTGTGTCTTTTCAGATGTTCACCATATTAAACGGCGGGACATCATTTTGAAGAGGGAGTTGGGAGAAGGAGCATTTGGCAAAGTGTTCCTGGCAGAATGTTACAACCTGAGCCCCACTAAAGACAAGATGCTTGTAGCAGTCAAGGTAAGGCTAATACATCCACTGTTCTAACACCTATACTCCAAAACATGTGCTGTTGAGTGATTGAAAAAATGTAGTATTAAAGCAACCGTTTAAAAATGCACTTAAATAGTAAAAAGTAAAGGTATTTCATGCAGAGTTTGAGATCTAATAAAATTTAAAATGGCGTGACTTTGTTAACAACAACTGAATATTTTTTCCTCACTATAATTCTTTGTATATTTTGTTTGCTCAAATTATCAACGTGTGAAAAATAAACCTTTTCAGCAAGTCTCAAACTATAATAAAAAAATACTTAAACTTTTTGGTCTGTTTCAAAAATGTAATGAAATAGAAAGTACAGATACATGCTCTCTGTAGTGAAGTAAAAGTATAATGTATCCACTTTAAAATCTACTTAAGTAAAGAACAGATACCTCAGATTTTTACTTAAGTACAGTACTTCACTACTTTCACTTTGTTACATTCCACCACTGGTCATAGCATTGCTTATTTGTCACATCACAACACAGTCCCTGTTGGCCTGTAAATGAATAGAGATCGTGACAGATGTGAAGTTAATTTTGACTTTGAAAATGTTTGTGATTTATGTATTCACATGAGGTTACATAGCAGGTAAGATAATTGTTCCACAGCTCTTTTCTGTTTCTCTATGGATGCTTTCTGCTGACATAAACATGGTAGATTTGCCACAAAAATTGTGGAATATTCAGATGTTTACATGGTTACACAATGAACACATTAGCAAATACAGTTGCATTGTGTAACTTTTCTGGTGAAGGGTCTGTCAATTGCATTTCTCCCTCGAGATGTTATTGCCTTGTCTAGAATGTTTCATAATATGGCATTAAAGCATTCTATCGCCATGAAGACCAAACTACAGTGGTCCCTCGGTCCAGTGGCGCCGCCAGGCATATGGCCGTACACACTAGGTGTACCTTGGAGATTTTTATTTTTATTTTTTATTCCTGTTTGGCACTTTTGTAAGACAACATTAAGCGAATAAAAACGCATTTTTATAGAAATTTAATGTTTTAATATAAATAGAATGTGTGAGATGGAGAGCCCAAGCGAACTGGGTCCGATCAGACTGGAAGTGCGATAAGCACCAAGTTCACAGCCGTACAGCACACTCCTCACGCCATCCCCCCACAAAAATGATACATCCAACATTCCATCGCAGGTCTAGACCAGAACTAAACCAGGCCTAGACCAGGTCTAAACCAGATCTAAACCTGGACTGGGCCAGGTCTAGACCTGGACTAAACCGGGATTAAACCAGGTCTACACCAGGATTAAATCACTCCGTGCGGCTCTTTGCTGGTTTCGTGCGGCTCTTGCGTTTGTTTGTGCATGTTCGGTTCGTGACTCGGGCTGAGAGGATGTGGTCCTGAGGGGGAGGCATGGTCCGGGCGCCGATCTCGTGCTCGCAACCCCCGACCTTGAGCCGGTCGTGTCACGGATTTGACCACGATGAGGGGTGCACGTGTCGCACACTTCTTCAAGGGGTTGGTGCGTGTCTCATCCCGGGACGTAGCAGTGCTCCTCGCGCGTCCGGCAGGGCTTCTGGAGCCGTGTCTCCCGCCATGCGTCATTATTAATACATTTCATTGAAAATCTATGAAAGTTTGAGTGTTTAAACTAGAGACAAATGTGAGAAAAGGTTCATTCCAGTCTAAGAAAAGTGTATAATGTGTGTGGTGAGGCATTTACAGCCTTAAAACATGTAGAATAATTGTAAAATATAAAGTTGTCCTACTTCGCGGATTTCTCTTATTGCGAGTTATTTCTCGAACCTAACCCCCGCGATAAACGAGGGATTACTGTATAGCTCCAGAATACAGTTCTGTTCAGGTGCACAGGAATTTTGAGAGGCAGTTGCTCTGACCTGAAGAAAGGGCAAACCAACCAAATCACAGGCTATATGAAGCACAGGGTCTTTATTAATATATTGATACAAACATTTGAAACATAATTAAAAACAATATCCTATAGACTATCCTATCAAGTCACTAAGCTTTCAAAAGAGAAGTCACCGATTCGGGGCCATTTCAACAAAAAATCTTCAGAGCCTCTTTTTGTCGATTGCTATTTTTCTTTTCATTTTCAAACCTAGGCCTAGGCCTACATGAAATTCTGTATCCATTATTATAATAATTATTATTTTATTTAAAAAAAAAAAAATTTCCGACTCTTAAGGGCAACGTCAGTCCAGGACGTTGCATAGGGTCAGTTGCCCGGGCAACCTGAGCAACCCCCCTGTGCACATCACTGGTTCTGTTATATGCTTTCTCATATAACAGAACTGTATTTCTGAGCTATAAAACCACCTGTAATTGAATAAATGTAAGGTTGAGCGGTTTAATGTCATACTGTGGAACATTCCAGGCAGAGCAATGACATCCATAGAAAGAAACAGGTGGATCCTCTACCGGAAAAGTTACACAATGCACCTTTAAGATAGTCTGAAAGCTCAAGAAAAAAAAAAAAAACACAAAATTTATTTAATGGTCCTGTTTAGGTTTTACATTTTCAACAAAAAATGTGAAAGTGACACACTTAAAAACTGTTGGCTAATGCTAGCTATAGCTTCCAACTGTAATGTTATTTGTTAATCATCTCATCTGTGGTAGTTTAGCTAAATGAGTTCTTTATTTATTACCTTTATTCAACCAGGAAGTCCCATTGAGATTCAAAATCTCATTTCCAAGAGAGACCTGGCCAAGTTAGCAGCCAATCCACATAAATAGTTACATACATACAATAGTTACAACATACTTACATACATATTAATGCTATACTTTACAAACTTTATGGCTAGATTGTGTTAAATTAATGCTTAGATAAAAGTCTAAGAAAGCCTCAGACAGAGCAGGGCCTACAGTTAGCGCCACACCCTCAGCTGCAAGTATTGACACCTGATCTCTCTGCCCTGATGCCTTAAATTATTGTATGTATTACGCATACTTGACCCCATCTACGAGATTAAAGTTAAAATGAGTCCCCATGGTGAAAACAAAGGAATTACGACATTTAAAGACAAATCCCTGAAGACTTAAATGAAAGCAATAAGAACAGTGAAGTGACCTGGAATTAATTGGACGTTTCTATGGTGACGGTGTTGTTATAAAGCTATTAACAGTAATGAGAGCACTTAAAGCCATTACTGTCATTCACAGGATGAGACTAGATCAGCCCAATGCCTGTCTATTGTGGGGTGTGAATGGACCTGGTCTTTCTGTGGTCTTCCAGAGTGAACTACTGTCATTTGTCCAGTACTATATTACATTTGGTCCACCATTTTACACAAATGGTAAAGAGTAAACCTACAGAGACAATCATTTGAATGTATTAAACCATGGTTGCTGCAATGGACAATGTGGCTTTATTAAGGGGACATGATTCTCTTGTGCAAAAAACAAACAAAAACAAAACAAAAAACAATACAGTGTATGCAAAAAATTTAATGGTGCCCTGCGTAACTTTTCTGTCACCTGCTTGACTTCATGACGACATTATTGCCTTGCCTGAAATGATCCACGATATGACAACTCATTGACCTTGCGTCTATTGAATTAAGGGTGTGCAAAAATATTGATATTTCATCATCTTTAATTTGGTGATACAGTATCATTATTGTGGGCTGCTGTATCGATATACTGTATTGACCAGGGTATTGTTTGTATCTTTTAGAAATTGTTTTTGGGACTACACTGCAATTTTGTTGCTTATTTAGTGGAAGGAAGCTTGTTTATGCAATACAGTTTACATATTCACTGTTTTGATGATTAAAATAGATGTATTTCATATTAACTTATTAACATATTAACTAACAAATGGTTTAACAAAGAAATATTGTTGCTAAAATGTATTTGGTTCTTTAAAAAACAGCAATATATCACATCGGAGTATCATGTGCAAAATATCGATTACTATTGTAGTATTGTGAGAGACCCTATATTCAATTCCAAGTGTTTGTGTTGCTGAAAAATAGGAAAACATACTTTCTTCCTGTCAGTGAGCTAATCTGTGGAACGTAAGAGGCAAAGGAAGAGCATATTCTTGGAGACAAGCAGGTAGCAGACCCTTTACCATAAATAACAAAGAGGTACCAGGTGGAAATAGGACTAGCATGTGTGCTTCAGCTGCATGGAGCTTTCTTCAGGGCATACAAGAATAGAAAGATACCAGGTTCTTTTAAATAGACCAGCAACCAGTCACATGATAACAATTAGGAAGCAAAAGACAAAAAAACTAAAATCATAAATGTGCAACATTTCAGATTTGTTCATATAGGCTAGTCTGATGTTCCCATGGCATGAAATTTTCACTTTCTGAGGTTTTTGAACGTTAATGTGAGCTCCACTACCTCCATGGCTAAAAGTCACGAAATGTGTAAACTGGGCATTTGCAATCCTTTTCCGGGTTTGAAAAAAAGAGGCAGAAACTGGTGATTCTGAACAAGGGAACTTTCTGACGTCACACTCGCGGAAAGATTTCCACCCACCGTCTGGATGTCTACCCACCGTCTCTGGAAATCACACCCAGAGAGTTTGGACCGTGAACGAGCTACGAAATGCGAGATGTGTTTTTTAATTTGCCTGGAGACATGTGAGAGTGTTTCCAGGCTCGGATGTCCTTTATCCGAGCCTCCAAACCTCTGAAACAGCAGTAGTGTAATTTTATTTTCTATGGCAATTTTTTATTTATTTATTTTTTTAAAAATGGAAAACGTCTCATATCTTCCTCCGCTCTTAAAACACGGAAGTGCGTGACTCCCGGGTGACTTCCCGCTCATCCAGGAAACAGTGGCGTATTTGGCCACAACCCACCCGCTGCACTGGCCTGTCTCTGTCCTCCTCATTTGCATTCAAGCAACAACGCCCAGAATAAAGTGTTTCAGAGACATACAGTATTTAGCCTCATGAAGACAGTCAGAGTCATATCTCATGCACTGAGGTTTGATTTTGGAGAAGGATTCATTTACAGTATTGGGAAACCATTAAGGGAACCATTAAGGCATCAAGAAGTACCATGTCATGGGATCTTTAAAGGTACAGTGTGTAGGATTCGTAACAACAATCACTCCCCGAGCACATGGGGCTTTTATATGGAAAAGCACAAAACGAGGTTTGTTACTTTGCTTACCTTTGAAGGCTCTGGACAGGTCAAACTCAGTATTTCACCATAAGCTTGGCCTCAATCTGTCCGTAAGGATCCAGCGAATAAAATCCAGTAAAACAATTTAGTCCAAAACACATGTTAGATCCATTACGATGTGTGATCCGGCAACATGCTTGTCGTTGTTTATCCAAACGCGTACTATCTCGTTGTGTGAAAACCACGAGCCTTGCCGAAGGTGAAGGCGGAGCCCAAATGTCCTTCTGCAGCTCTCGTAATCAAAATGGCTGCCTCTATATGGGGAAGATCCCCATTTTATGCAGGTATATCTAAGTCCAACAGAATACTTTGATTTCATGATGGAAGTCAAAATGCTTGGAAAACACTGTATTTTTGAATGGGTATCTTCAATTTCGGTAATTAATGGGTAAAAATCTTACACACTGTCCCTTTAAAGGACTTTGTAATGTAGTGGGAGAGCCTTGTTTTTTATCTTTGTTGTCTTTGTCTGTAAATCAGGGGTGTCAAACTCATTTTGGTCCGGGGTTCATATCCAACCTTCTTTGATCCCAAAGGGGCTGGATCAGAAAACTCATACTCCAAAAATAGCAATAAGTCCAAATAGTTGTGCAGAGAAACACAAATCTATTACAGAAGTCTTTTTTATTTGATGAACTCTTTCTTTTCCAAAATATTATAATATTATGAACAACCTGATACTTTAAGAAAAATGAAATTTCAACACAAGCATACAGGTTTCCCATTCACCTCCATGAACAAATAGGAATTAGTAAAAAAAAATTGGAAAATCCTGCACTCGGCGTCCACTTTTCTCATTTTTGAGATTTTGCTGATGAGGGTGTCACGGTCAACAGTCAAAACGATGGTCTTGTAAGAGCGTTTGGAAAGAGGCAAATCTTCATTTGTGCTGCTCTGGTGGGAGGCCACGCACAGAGGAGCTGGAGACGCTGCTATGCTAAACTGCGCAGAAAAGAGGCACAGAAAATTACCAATATTTTAATAGAAAATTAAAATATAATTCAAATATTTTAATAGAAAATCAGCCAAGGGCCAGATTAAAGGTCTTGGAGGGCCGGATCTGGCCCCCGGGCCGCATGTTTGACACCTCTGCTGTAAATGATGTTTCCACTGTGATCCTGATGAGCCTGATCTGATACTTAACTAACCCACTGAAGCACTCATATTTCTAATCACCCTCCACCATAAATATTATGCTGATTTCCTCTTTCTCTTTCTTTGTTGACAGACTTTGAAAGATCCGACTCTTGCGGCGAGGAAGGATTTCCAGCGGGAGGCGGAGCTGCTGACCAATCTGCAGCATGAGCACATAGTGAAGTTCTATGGAGTGTGTGTGGATGGGGACCCTCTCATCATGGTCTTTGAGTACATGAAACACGGAGACCTCAACAAGTTTCTCAGGTCAGTCAGAGTGGCCTAGTTTTGGTTCAAACTCAATGTTGCTTATTCTGTTTGGAGGAATAGTTGGATTTGGAAAGAATAAATAGAAAAGCACAGCAAGGTTCCACTGAAGAAATGTTGTTGAGTTTTACACAGTGGTGGAACATAATAAAGTAAAAGTAGTAAAGTACTGTACTTAAGTATACATTTTAGGTATCTGTACTTTACTGCAGTAGATTTTAAAGCGGATATTTTTACTTTTACTTTGCTACATTTGAGAGCAGGTATCTGTACTTTCTACTCCACTACATGTTTTAACTAGACTGAAAATTAAGTATTTTTTAATATTGTTTGAGATCACCTGAAAAGGCTGAGAGTTTGTTTTTAACACATTGTAGTTTGAGCAAACATACTAATATACAAATAAAAACAGCTAGGAAAAAAAGTATTACATTGATTTTGTTGAACAAAATCTTTGACAAAATTACTATGTGAAGCTTTAATAGACCTTAAAATATACACAAAATACTTTTACTTTTTACTGTTTAAGTCAATTCTTAAATAGGTACTTTGCTACTTTTACTTAAGTATATTTTTTCAATGTGATACTTTTTTGCTCCGGTATCTGTACTTTTACTAACAAAACCAAGTACTTCTTCCATCAGTGGGTTTGGTTTTACTCTGGTGAAAAACAAGCTGTAGCCTATCTAGTATTTTAGTGGCAAATATAGAAGCCTCTCTCTATTCATGAATTTGACATGAAATCAGACATTTTCCGAAGCCTTTTATTTAGGTTTTCATGGGCGTAAACGTGAAGCAGTATGGGAAGAGTGGGGATTTTCTATGAATTTAGTCAATGAAAGATGGATGCAGCTGTCTCTGTGAGTGGATATTTTATTTAAACTATAGTATGCCACCTCCAGCGTCCTCACTGGCATCTGTACTTAAAGAATGAATTATAGAGGGCTTATTTAAAAGGTGAGTGGGTTGTACCTATAGGAAATTACAAATATGAGCCTTTTGCCTCTAAGTGGTGTGGGTAAGATTTGGTGGTGGTAAGGCTCTGGTGCTCTCTGATGGATGAGACTGTCTGGCTGAGTGGCAGTTTGACAAAGGTTAGATCAGCAAACACACAAACTGTGACTTTAAAGCAAGTACTACACGACATAGACCTAAATGGAGACAGAACAAAAGTAATATAATGAAAATACAGCTCTGGAATAAAATAAGAGACCACTGCATTTTTTTCTGAAATCAGCATCTCTACATGTATTACAGCCATTCCATTCCAGCGTCTGTTGAATTCTAACACAAACACAAAGCTGAGCTACTTTAGTTCTTGCACCAGGAGTGGAATAAAGTCACTCAACAACGATGTGAAAGACTTGTGGAGAGCATGCAAAGACGCATGAAAGCTGTGATTAAAAATAAGGGTTATTGCACCAAATATTGATTTTTTAACTCTTCTTAAGTGTAAAAATTAATATTATGTTATTTTAAAATGAATTTGCTCATGTTTCTTTGCATTGTTTGAGGTCTGAAAACATGTATCTTTTTGTTATTTTGACCATTTGTCATTTTCTGCAAATAAATGCTCTAAACGATATGTTTTTATTTGGAATTTGTGGGAAATGTCAGTAGTTTATAGACTCAAACAAAAATGTTCCTTTTGCCCAAACACATACCTATAAGTAGTAAAATCAGAAAAACTGATACATTTGCAGTGGTCTCTTATTTTTTTTCCAGAGCTGTACATGTCATGTCACCGAAAATCAATACTAAAACTAATATCGAAACTAGATGCTAATTTGAGCAGGTATTGATACTGCCAGTGTTTCCCAACCAGGGGTACAAGTACCCCTAGGGGTACGCGAGCACACTGCAGGGGGTACTCGGCAGTGTTGCTGCCAGGGGGGGAGATTTTTTTGAATTTTAAAATTCTAATTTGAGTAAATTTGAGTTAAAGAAAAGAGAGAAAATGCCTGAAAATTACATTTTCAAATGAAGGAGATGAAATAAAATGATTTTCATTTAATAATCCGTTGTGTCATATTCTACTTTAGGAGAATTATCAACACGTATGAGTGAGAGGGTACTCGAGGTATGACAAAAAGGCTCAAGACAAAAAAGGTTGGGAAACACTGATACTGCAAGAAAATGCATTAACGGAAATAGAGCAAAAGTAATATAATGAAAATACAGTAAAAAGTTAAAAGTCTGATACTAATCAATACTAAAACTAATATCGAAACTATATATTAATTTGTGCAAGTATTGATACTTAAAAAAATGCATTAGCAGAACACAATAGAACAAAAGTAATATAATGAAAATACTGTCATGAATAAGGTTGTCAAAAAAAACAACAACGTATTAACAGGATAAAATACAGTAACGTTAATATCATAAAAATACAGTCATTAATAAGGTTGTCAAAAGTACTGAAAATCTGACAGTAATCAATATTAAAACTAATGTCGAAACTAGATACTAATTTGAACAAGAATCGATACAGCAAAAAATGGCAAAAACAAGACAAAATTTTACCTTTCCTGAACAGTTTTAGGGCCTTTTCAAGCTTTATCAGAACATGTATTAGAATGTATTATTATTTCGTGCAATATATTCCATTACTAAAAATGTAGCATTTTAAAAAAATCTTCATTGTGGTATCATAATTGGTATTGCGTATTGAATCAATTCCTTAGTATCAAATTAAGTTTGAAATTTTAGTTTTGTGACCCTCTAGTCTCTAACTCTAGTCATAAATGGATGTTATTGTGGGTTGGTTTGATAATGATAAGACTAGTTATAGTAAGTAATGCTTTAAATGAAGTTTCCTTAACAAAGGTGTTAATGAGCATTAGTCATAGTTTTTAGGCATGTATAAACTTTTAATTGGAATTAACCCAATAAAACATGCTACAAAAAGGCTCTCTAATAATAAATGACCTCTTGAGCTTAGCTGAACATAGCCTTGCAAGTCTGGTTAAAATAGTGCAGTGATTAATTCATCCAAAATGCGTGTATTTATTGCTTATTGGAACAAAACATTTTAGTTTTTGCATTTTACTTTTGATAAAACGGGTAAGCACTAATCTCTGCAGTGTAGTCTGAACCACCCACTAAAAAACACAATGGATAAGCACACACTCTAAAAGTCCAAATTTGTCCATTGGACTGGTGAACCAATGAGCCGCATTATGACCGCTTTGATTAGATGTTATTTGTTCCCATGATGCTTTGCTCTGCAGAATAGAACATTGATGCTTAGTCTGTTGCCAGGAAGTGAAGTCAGCCAGCGCTTGTGTCTGAGTTCCACTGAGTCGCCCTGTGCCTCGGATGCTAATTTCAGCTCCCTAATTGTGCTTCCATTAAAATGCTGGCATCAATTCATCCAGGACACAGTGCTAATTTAGCTCCTGCCCACTGCCCTCCAGAAACCACCTCAATCACACGACTCTTCACTAGCAGCACTTCCTCCAAGAGAGAGGCTTAAAGGTCCCATGGCATGAAATTTTCACTTTCTGAGGTTTTTGAACGTTAATGTGAGCTCCCCTATCCTGTTTAGGCCCCCCCCTCCATGGTTAAAAGTTGCGAAATGTCTAAACTGAGCATTTGTGATCCTTTTCTGCGTTAGAAAAAATCAGAGCTCAAACGGGCGATTTTGAACAAGGCACCTTATTGACGTCAGATCGAAAAAAGAAATGCAAATGCAGTTCCACCCCCGTCTGTCTGTACTCAGCGTCTCTGTAAATCACGCCCAGAGAGTTTGGACTGCGAATGCGCTAGGCAATGCGAAATGCGTTTTTTTATTTGCCTGGAGGCACGTCCGAGTGTTTCTAGGCTCGGAAGTCCTTTATCTGAGCCTCTGGACCTTTGAACAGCAGTGGTTTAATTTTATTTTCTGTGGAAATGTGTTTATTTTTCAATGGAAGGCTTCTCATCTCTCCCCCCATGCAAAAACACGGAAGTGGGTCACAGAGCGGAGCGGAGAGCTTGGCCACGCCCCCACCCCCTACTATAGGCCATCTCTGTCCTCCTCATTTGCATTAAAGCAACAACACCCATAATGGAGCGTTCCAGAGTGACATTTATGACTCTTTCTCATCTTATCTCTCTTTCTCATGCACTGAGTGTTGATTTTGAAGAAGGATTCATTTCCAGTATTAGGGAACCATTAAGGAGCCATATAAAAACATCAAGAAGTACCATGTCATGGGATCTTTAATGCTCAATGAGGCTGTATAGGGCCCCCTTCCACTGTACTTTTTAAGCTATTATCTGCAGCCCAGGATAGTATGAACCACTAGTATGCATGGAGAACTCAAAATAGCAAAAACAACAATAAGAATGTCTATGTTTCTATTTTCTTGGTTTGTTCTAACATTTGCTGCATTACTGAGAGCAGGCAGTGGGGGGCAAGAGGGTAAAATGGCTCCAATAAATTCTCATTCTGAACTCTGTCTCTCTGAGTGTATTGTACCATATTGCAAACCTATTATGAAAACAAGAATCAAGCAAATCAGTCAAACAGACAGTATGGTCAGCAGTCTTGTGAGGTACACCCAATTTGAAGGTAATGGACTAAAACTTGCAAACCAATGAAATAAGATGGAGCATGTCAGGCTACATTACTTGTGTATGTTTTTCCTGACTCAGTGCTTCTCTGCAGAGCTCACGGACCAGACGCCATGATCCTGGTGGACGGGCAGCCGCTGCAGACCAACGGGGAGCTGGGCCTGTCCCAGATGCTGCATATTGCCAGTCAGATCGCTGCAGGGATGATCTACTTAGCATCCCAGCACTTTGTCCACCGAGATTTGGCCACCAGGAACTGTTTGGTGGGCAACGGCCTTCTAGTGAAGATAGGAGACTTTGGCATGTCCCGAGATATATACAGTACAGATTATTATCGGGTAAGTCAAGAATAAAGAGTATATTCTTCTGTTGTGAAGTTTATGCACAGCGACATCTCAAAAAATATGCAAAAGTACTTTCAAAGGACATTAACTCCTTTTTTGGACATCTTGACAGGACTGGACTTGGCTGACAGTTAGTTTGGTTGCCCAGTACTTTTTGTGTAGTTTTGTAAGTGTTGAGTGTGGAGAGATGGGTGAGTTGTGAGAGGGTTTTGTGTATTTTTTTTAATTTATTTTCATTTTTATTTACTTTTTTGTCTGTTTTTGTTTTCGTTATGTATATTTTCAACATTGAAAACAAAAAAATACATAAATAAATACAATACATAAAATATTAGATGCTATTCTCTAAAAGTGATTGAGTGGCAACATATATTTTAACATCCACAACAGTCTATCTTCAGTATACTCTCGGAAAGGCAAATAACATTTAAATGGCCCATATTAATCTGTTTATCTATGTTATAATGTTTGTTCATCAAAAGCATACCTGGAGTTGTGTTTTGTTTCATTCACACATGTTTAACACATAAAACCTGCATATTTATATTGAGTTCAACAGAAAACACCTTGTGATGTCATGTGGTAATACAGGAAGTGCTCCACTGTCTTTTTAAACTCCATACACCTTCACTAGAATCATTTGGATGGATGATCTCTGCTGAAAACTACAACTTCATGACATCACAATGTGTAACAGAACATTTTGCAAATAAAGTTAAATAAGGCTAGAAGGCAGAGCAAAAAAAAAAAAATCCGCCAACTTTTTGCATGACACCATAGCCTATTTAATGCAA
This sequence comes from Paratrypauchen microcephalus, assembly GCA_036785185.1. Classification (NCBI taxonomy): domain Eukaryota; kingdom Metazoa; phylum Chordata; class Actinopteri; order Gobiiformes; family Gobiidae; genus Paratrypauchen; species Paratrypauchen microcephalus. The sequence goes on from JAVJIX010000020.1 coordinate 3,435,457, forward strand.
CCATTTCAGCTCCATAAAAGCTGGTCTGACCTGGTCAAGAATGAGGTGCTGATTTACTTGCATTTTCACTGCACTCACTGACAGCCCGGTCATCCTCCTCCTGGCCATTGTTGCCTCCTCTGCCACAGCTCTCCGTCGCATTACACTTTGGCAGCTGAATAATCCAAGACAACCTGTATTTGAGGGTCAGACAGAGTGCACTCCCTGTCTTGAATCCTGATCTGTTCTGAAATTCAACACAAACCCCCACAAAGCATTGTACTCTTCTTCTGCTAAACCCAAGTCTGGTTGGATCCAGCTTTAGGAGACATAACAATAGAACTGCAAGGAGTTGTGTAGTACAGCCAAAAATCTATTCTCTTTTTCATGTTCAAGGATTTTTGGACACACCTTCTCATTCAGTGTTGATTTTTCTTTATGTTTACTACTTTCTACATTTACGTAAATACGGAAGATGTTAAATATACAGCAGGGGTGCTCAACCTTTTTTTAACCGAGGTTGATGGTGTGCCGAGATCTACCAAGATGGGGGGTCTGGGGGGATTTTTTAGATGTAATTTCCTGCATTCTAGTCCATTTTAGAATGACCTGTTAGACATGGCACATATGGGCTTTTGGAGTGAGATTATTTTTAAAGCTGCATAGGGGCGAAAAAAATCATATTTGGGTCACTTCAGGCTGCAGTGTGAACGTTGCCCAAGATATGTGGTCCTAAAACCGATACATATCCGATCTTTTGGCATGCGCATTCATCCGACCTGGGCGTGTTTCCTCCAGCGAGAGTGGTACAAGTAGGCGCTCACAAAGGTAAACAAACATTCTTCTCGAAAATAGTATATGAACTGCGTGTTAGTGAAGCGGTGAAGCACATAGCAATCCTGGCTGCGACTCTGCACCAACACGCTCATTTCTACGGACGTTGCTGCCACTGCTCCACAAAATGCCGTGGCCATAAACCTTGTCCTTTTCCTTCTCCGTCTCTTCCTTAAAACAAATAAGCTGTACATGTGGCTCTGGTACAACAGCAACTTTAGGCTACTTCCATAAACACTGAGCATGCTCACTGCACGTGACCTCGTCGTGTCCTCCAAGGCGCATGCGGGACACTTTTGGGGAATTTAAAGTTCACACTGGAGATCACATACAAGTCGGAATTGAGCATTAAGCCCTGCAGTCTGAACATATCCATAGACACACATTTCTCGCGATCGACTGACACTCTGCCTGCGATCAACTGGTAGACCGCGATCGACTGGTTGGGCACCCCTGATATACAGTATGAAGCAAGATATACGGGGTTATGTTATTTTATTTTATTTTATTTATTTTTTGTTATATTTTATTCAAATTGTTCAATGTAGCCATCTTTGCCAGTTTAGACAGTTTGCCAGTAAACTAAAATGGTTTTCAGTTCACTAGAATTATTTGGATGATTTCAGGTCTGGAATTGCCTATCTCTACTGAACAAAAGGTAAAAGGTAGATGTTAACTTGAAAACTACCACTACATGACATCACAAGGTGGAACAGAGCTCGGAGATGTAGACAGACTAATAATAAAGGACTACTCAAATATGTGTGAATGGAACAAAACACAACTCCAAGTATGTTTTTTGGTGAGGTGACTTAAAGCTTACAAGAGCGAATTTGATGTAATATAGGACCTTTAAAATTTGTTAACGAGACAAGACTGCAAAGGCATGCATGATTTGTATATTTGTGTCTCAGGATATGGCTGATTTAGAGACCTGGGGTTTTAGGAAGGACAATTATTTAGCAGTGTAACGGAGGACATTCAATTTGAGGTGGTTCTGATCAGGAGACATATTTGACTGGATTAGTTCAGCTGCAGATGATTTCACAGCAGGACGACATCTCTGATGAAGAATGACTCAAAGAGCAGAGGAGATGACTGCTTTGTACGCCTGCCCATATCTTTACCATTAGTCATGTTTGATTAAAGCACAGATCCAGCAGTGTCACTAACTCACAAGATGGCCGCCCCAAGAGACATAATGATCTGCAGTCGGAGAAGGCCTTAAACAAAGCCACTAATGAGTCTAATAGATTTAATTAGGTTAAGCTGGAGACTGTCATAACGACGCTTAAGCAAAAGTGACAGTCCAGTATTACAGACAATTAGCTGCTGGCTTTTTATATAAATTCTTACAATTAATTTGAATGTGTATTCATTTACTGTTAAGATGGTTTAAAGGTGCACTGTGCACATTTCTGGTAAAGCCTGCCATTTATTTGCCACCAGAGATGTTATTGTTTTCCTCCAATATTCCAAAGTAAGGCATTCAACTTTTCATTCGCCATAGAAACAAGCAGGAGATGCCACTAGTCCCAATTTACAGAATGCATGTTTATAATGGTATTTTTGAGAACTAAAAACACTCTTAAATGAATAAATGCATCTTATATAAGTTGAATACCATATTGTGGAACATTACAGGCAAAGCAATACCATCTCCATGGTAGCAGACCCCCAACCTGAAAATTTACATAGCGCACCTTTAAAATCAACAGGTCCCTTTTGCTCAGCCTGTCCCTGAATGTATTTTCTTCTTGTGTTCTCAGGTGGGAGGTCACACCATGCTGCCTATCCGATGGATGCCGCCAGAAAGTATCATGTACCGGAAGTTTACCACTGAGAGTGACGTCTGGAGCTTTGGCGTCATTCTGTGGGAGATCTTCACTTACGGCAAACAGCCCTGGTTCCAGCTCGCAAACAACGAGGTACACACTTTCTGTAATGTCTGCTCCCTTTTATATTGTACTGCCAAGATGCAGGATCACTATTGTTATGTGTGTTCACTGTGCGGATCATTGACGCTGAAATTAAATCCATTTTAGGATGAAATTTTAAATGTCCTTTGTTCAGCTGGCTGCTGTAGACTAGTTTTGTTTGTCTGACTTTTGGGTATGTAGTCTGTGCTCATGGCACTGGTTTAAAAAAGGTAAAACTACAACCAAACCTGGATTACCAGTGCCTTACCTGCATATTGATGATGCAAATACAAGTTTTGCTCATTCACAGTATATGGCTGCAGGTGCCAGGGTTTTAGTAGGATTCAGATCATTTTAGGTTTACTGTATTTCCAACTGGTTTTAGTAATAGAATCTGGCACCTCAAATGTGAGGCTCATTCTGTTTTCTCATTGGATAACCGTCTGGAGAAGTAAAACACCAAATGAAAACATCAACCGCCTTCATGTCCAATGTTTTTGTGATTAAGAATTCATCAACATGATAATTCAGTAAAAAGAATGTTTGATGTATCTAGGGACACACATAGGTTATGTTTATGAATTTTAAATATAAATGATAATACATTACCTACCTTTAACTTTAACCAAATTTTGTGTGCTAAAGCATGTTTGTCCAATCTGATCAAGGCAAAGCAGATGATTTTCTTTCTGTTTTCTTGCAGCCTCGTAAATTCAGACATCCATAAAAAAAATGTTTTCATTATAATATTCAGCTTTCTTTGGGCTCATTCTAACCCTTTAAATGCCATTTTTATTTTGAATCAACCCTGATTTTGATTGAAAAATCCCAAAAATATTTCAAAAATGTGGAATGCAAAGCAGATTATTTTGAGCTCTTTTATTGCAGCCTGGGGCAGGTTGTTTTTGTGAATTTTTATTTTTTTGTGTAATATTAAATACTCACATTTGTATAGCTGAGCATCAACAACAGAGATGCACAATTGTTCGCATTAATGGTGCATCAGTGAACGCACCATTGATGTGAAATCCAAAACTGCAGTTTGAATGAGTTTCAATGGGGTCAATTTAAAACAAAAAAAGGCATTTAAAGGGTTAATATATTAACAACTACAATAATATTGTATCAATATTTAGAGCAGAAGTAGCTTAAAAAATTAGCCCAAAGAAAGTTGAATCTAATAATAAACAAAAATGTTTGATGGATGTCCAAATTCTGTGTCCAAGTTCTGTGCACATTTTACTATCATGACAATCTGATGAACACAGTGAACACAGTGTACTGATGGTATGATGAGCAAAAAGACACCATCTCCCAAAAAGGCACCATCTCACCACATTTTATGCTAATTGGATGTGTACAAAATGATCAACCACTAGAACTATATCAGAGGTTTAAAGGCACTAGCAGCTAAATCTCATCTCACTTGTGGGTCCTGATTCTATTCATGATCATTTTCTTGTGACCCACTTTTTACTGAATCCATTTATTTGAGTCAAATTATTTTACCGTAAACTTGGCAGATCTAGTTTGAATTCACTTCAATTCTTTGGTAGAATTAAAACTACACTTCAAATAAGGACATACTTTGGATGGTCTCTTTTTGTATATTTTCTTTGTATCCTTGTCATATCGATAGAAATAACACTGAAGAGGCTCAAAAATTAACTAAAAAAAAACTTTATATACAGAATAAACCAAAATGAATGAATGAACTCCTGTGCAGTCTTTAACTATTAAACTGTACTATGCAAAATTTACTCTTGTAAGCTTTAACCCGTGTTTGAATGTAGTTACCTCTTCAAAAATATACCTGGAGTTGTGTTTTGTTTCATTCACACGTTTGAGTTACATTTTATTAATAGTCTGTCTACATCTCCAAAGCTCAAAATGCTCTGTTCCTCCTTGTGATGTCATGAGTGGTAGTTGTGGAGCACTTCCTGTATTATCACATGACATCACAAGGTGGTTTTCTGTCTGAGAGAAGAACACAGCCTAAACATGTAGGATTTGTGTGTTCAACATGTGAATGAAACAAAACACAACTCCAGGTATGCTTGTGATGATTCTAAACATTATAATAGAGATCAGAAAATAGCGTTATATGAGCCCTTTAAAACATTTCCGTGATACCTGCTGTAACTGCTGTGTCTCTGTAATTTCAGGTGATCGAGTGCATAACTACAGGCAGAGTGCTGGAGCGGCCACGGGTCTGTCCCAAAGAGGTGTATGACATGATGCTGGGCTGCTGGCAAAGAGAGCCCCAGCAAAGGCTCAACATTAAGGACATTCAAAAGATGCTGTTCACTCTTATGAAGGCCACGCCCGTCTACCTGGACATACTGGGATAGACATTGGTATAGACACTGGAATTGACAGTTTTTTGGCTTTCTGGAGTCAGGGTTACTTGGATGCTCACAAGTTTCGGACTAGACTTAAAGAATGGGCACTGAAAATGAGACTGATTTTCCCCCAACTGCAGAAGAGAGAAGACTGAAATTGACTCAAGCATCAGGATATGCCCATGTGGTACTGTGGTATGATTACTAGTTTGGTTACTAGTATTTAAAGCTATGAAGCATTTTCTAGCATGGACTTTTCAGAAGGATTGGGTAAACGTGATTGTATTAATTGGTCTGACTCTTCTCAGCACCTGTTTCCCACACCTATGCATTCATACTTCACTAGTTGGCGAACGTGTTCTTTTATTTTTGCTAATTCTCTTATTATCTATCACTTCACCACCCACAGCGAGTTTACAAATATTTATTGTTTTGATGTCTGAATTTTAGTCAAGACTCTTCATGTCCATTGCTACACAAAAAAAGTGTATTTCTCTAGTTAATGAGCAAAACACTTTTACCCCATGTTTTACTTTGTTGGACTTACTAACTTTGAAGTTCCACCTTCTAACTAATACAATACATTTTACTGTTGATGTCATCTTTGATCTGATATAGGTGAAAAATATTGATTAGAACAAGTTAAGTAATTTTTAAGTGACTTGTTTACGTTACAGGTTTACAGTATAGTGACATTTTATATTTAATTAGATTCTCAATTAGATGGTTTTGAAAGGTTTTGTTTGTATTTGTTTATTTGGTATTTCCATTTGCAAAGCCATGTTGACATGTGATTCTGAGCAGACCGTGTTGATGTGGGCAGTGGCTCTGTCTGTCGCCATAGACCTAAAAGTGCCTCCTTCTTCTTTCACTGGGGACTCCAACAATAGTCTTTTATGATAAGAGCACCTTTACTGTACATTTTGTTTACCTGCTTCAAATGTACACTAGATGTTTCTTTCTGTCTTTTACAACAAATACTACAATAAGAAAATTACAAAAAAAATAAACTTGAAATCTTTGAAAATAACCCAATAGGGGAAGACAAAAAAGTGCTTTTTCTACTCTTTGCAGCTTAACATATTGTGAAATACCTGAAAGATGAGTTACGTTCTGTTTGTAAAAGTAAATACAGTATATATGTTACATATTTTCTATTTATTTCTTATTTGAATTCAATAAGTGGACCTCTGCAATGCTCCAAAGCCATTTGAATATTTTGCTACAGGCTTTCATTGATAAGATAGAAATGAATAAATTCATTTACTAGGAAGTATTGACATACTGTATGACCAACACTGTTCACATGACAACCATGCGCAAATAAAGTTTTGAGGCAAGAACAAAAGATTAACAAACAAAGTTGTGTTGCTTTGATAAAGAATGTACATAGTGTAAATTTCTATATGTATGGGGTATGTTAACTTATTTTGAGTTTGTTTTGTTCCTTAGTATGTTGTTATAAAAGTATGTACAAACAATATATTTTGATAATCTTCTTTACTATGATAACTGTCTCATCATGCCATTGTTGCAGCCATTTTGAGTTTAAAATTTGAAGACAGAGTCAAGGACAAAGGATGAACTTTTATTTGCTTATATATTATAGTTTATGTTTTGGCAAACTTGGATGTGTGTAGTCAAGAGCACTGAGAATATCTGAACATGTAACAAGTAAGCTAACGTGTGTGAGTGAACTGCGACATGAGCTTGTAGAACACAATACATGGACCGTATGTTGAATGTAAACAGTGTTGACGGTGAAGTATCTCTGTCACTAAAACCGAACACAAATGTCAGCGTAACCTAAAGCCAGAGTGATTTACTGCTATAGGAGTCAAATTCAAACTATAGTTCTCTGTGTTAGATATTTAGGGTGTGTTGATCACTATGAAAATATTGGCTTGTTTCTAATATGGCAACAAATGTCAACAAAAGCCATAGAAATGACTGCAAACTAAAATATACAAGTTTGCCCTATGTAATTGCAATAAAAGTACTATTATATTAGTACAACTGGACTTATTGCCATACTACTGAGTGTACAGACTTTAAATGTCATGCATCAGATGTTCCCTTAATAGCTGAAGCATTAGTATTTTCTATCTTATATTATTTGTCATAATTTAATATATGTGATGAAAAGTTCATCTGCAGTTATTATTTTAACATGCACCAATTCTCATTAGTTTGCAATGTTCACTGTATTTCATGATTTTTTTTTCCCCCTGTTCTTGCCCCGCTGCATCTGGATAACATTGTAGCCTGTTTCCATTTAAAACTATGTATTCAAATCCTTTGATAACTCATATAGAGTCCTTTTAAAATGTTGAGATGTGGTGAACTTTTGAGGTGGCTTTGTGTATGAATTTGACTCATTAAAATGTCCATCATTTAACCCAATAACCATTATGTCTTCATTATATTAACATTATTTAGGGCAGGGGTATCCAAATGTTTTTGACTGAAAAACACGTATCTAAACACATGTGAAGTGGAGAGCCACAGACAACTAGCCTGGGAATTCCCAGGCCGCTTCCGTTCGTTTCGAACTGATATGGTCAGGTGTTAACCAGACTAACAGACTACTGTCATTCAGATGGGTACGTTTAACATGAGACACCTTTAATAAGGTTTGGAATGATCATTTTAGGTCAGTGCATAAATAGGCAGGGAAAAATTCTGCTTATGATCATTTGGGCCAATTCAGTGAGGTCTGAGGGTTAACACAATTGCTCTGAGGGCTGCATTTGGCCCTTGGGCCATAGTTTGAACAGCCCTGATTTAAGGTATTAATTATAATATACTAACTTATTATCTCCATAGAAAGGTCTAATTACTCTGCCCTACTGCAGTAGTTTGGGCAAGCACATTTGAAAACTGCACATCATACACAAAGACACAAAAGACACAAATGAGCTCATTTGTCTAAGGTTAGACGAGCAGTGATCAGAGTTTGTGTTAGGATCAGTCTCCAAGAAATGAATCTAAGTCAATGGACAGGTCCCCACAAAGCATGAAAACCTAAGCTAAGTGTGTGCGTGCTGTTCTCTCGACAACAGCAGCAGACAGGTGACCTCTGGGAAATGAGGATCTCAGTCAGGGCAGGCGGGCCAATTTGTTCAGAAAAGTGTGAGCAAGTGCCAGAGCGAAACAGCTAAAGATAAACAGTGGAGGAAGAGAGGAAAGATCTGAGGCTTTCTCCACAAATATTTGGACCAGATGTTACCTGTGTTATGTGGGACAGGTGGATTCTTGGTTGGTCATGTTGTCCATGTAATGGAATAACTAGGATTTGATTTGAGAGCTACAATAGCATGTGTATTTGTTGCACTGTTTTAAGATTTTAGATCTTAGACTTTAGTTTAACTTTAGATCTCTGTCCTAGATAGTTTTTGTTGTGTTTTGTCTTCATATTGTATCTTGTACACTGTCTTTTTGCACTACCTGGCCAGAGAGAAACGAAATTTCGATTCACTGTATGTTGAACACATATGGCAGAATTGACAATAAAGCTGACTTTGATCTTTTGATCTTTGATTTAAAATAAAAATGCAAGTGGTAAACTACAGAAGACACAACACAGTGGGGCATAAACAGTTTGAGATGTTCTTGAAGTCACTGTCAATCTGAAAGTAAATTGTAGATCTTTGGAGCAGCACTTTCAGGGTTGAAATCAATGGATGGGGAAAAGCTTCAAAATAGAGAGAGAGAGAGCCTATACCTTTGAATGCCTTACCATGGACCACTCCTATATGAATGTGGGACTGCACTGATAAAGATGGACAATTGATAAATATGGACATAATAATAAAACATCCTTTATATTTATATTAAACTGACCATAGGTTGAAGCAAGAAATGGTCACAAATAGTCACTTTTCTCAACCCTAAGATTAAAGGTCTCATATTATGCAAAATTGACTCTTGTGAGATTTAAGACTGTTGTTCCCTTATGAAAAAGATACCCTTTTGTTTCATTCGCACATGTTTGACTAACCCTTTATTGTTAGTGTGTCTACATCTGCAAAGCTCAGAATGCTCTGTTCCACCTTGTGATGTCATGTAGTGGTAGTTTTCAAATTAACAGCTACTTTTTACCTCTTGTTGAGCAGAGATTGGCAATTCCAGGGCTGAAATTATCCAAATGACTTTAGTGAAGGTGTGGAGTTTAAAAACACAGTGGAGCACTTCCTGTATTACCACATCACAAGGTGGTAAAAGGTGGTAGTGTTTTCTGTTTGAGAGAATACCTGCAGGGTTTGCGTGTTAAACATGTGTGAATTAAATAAAACACGACTCTTGGTATGTTTGCGATGAGGAAACGTTATAATAGATAAGAAAATGTGTAATATGGGCCATTTAAGGAAATGCTGACATTTGTATTTTTTTCTGTGACAATCATCCTCAAACAGAAAACTACATGTTTAATTATTTACTTAAATTCATTCATATTTCTATTTGTATAAGTTATACAATTGAAATGCACTGTTAGCCACTCTTACACATTTGAATGTCTATTAGAACAGACACGTGTGGCCTGTAATGGATCTTTCTAATCAGTATTCAGATCTGGAGCCCTATCTGTCTCAGTGTAATTAAGAAGGATGTGGAGAGGTGAGACGTCATATGGGCTCTCAGGGGGGATCTGATGTCATCTCTGAAGACCTCCAAGTTTCACTGAGAATGATAACTGCAGCGTCGTATGGCACCACATACACTTTCTATTGATTAATGTTTAAGTGCCACTGGACAATTTAGTTCTGTTCTGAGTGTAACATTGAAATCTAAGAGCAATCTGGTTTTATGTTCAATTCACAAGAGAATATGTTTTTAAAACAGTATACTAGTTCTTCATAAACAAGAAATAAGTATAACTGGATTAAGCACACAGATCAACAAAGTGGTTCTCAGTGAAATATTCACCCAATCACTCTTTGTCATTTCTTCATTTAAGGCAGCACAGAGAAACTTAAACCAAACTCACTTGCCGGAAAAAGCTACATCAAGTAGTGAGAGCAGCTGAGAGAATCGTGGGTGTCTCTCTCCCCTCCCTGCAGGACATCTACCGCACCGGCCTCACCACCCACCCATCCAACTGCCTCTTCAGTCTGCTGCCATCAGGAAGGAGACTGAGGAGCCTCAGAGCCAAGACCAGCAGACTGAAAGACAGCTTCATCCACCAAGCTGTCAGGATGCTGAACTCTCTCCCTGCCCTGAATAGAGTTATAGATGGGAGACAAGTTGTGTCTGAGCCCTCCATTTCTGTTCAAGAAAGGGTTCTCTTTTCTGACAAAAAATAGCCTCTTTAACTCCCCTCTCAAACCAGTTCTTTTCTCTGGCCAAGATCTGTACCTGTGAGGTACAGATCTTAATAGGTGTGGTAGTTTCATAGTAATTTCATTGTATGAAGAATCCCTCAGTCGTCCAGGTAGAATCCATGATAAAAGTAGAAATTCAATTTGTCAACTGGACATCGACCAAATAAACTTTGTCCAGTTGACAAATTGAATTTCTCCTTTTATCATAATTTAATTGTAGTTAGCTCCTCCCTGCAACTAGTTATAAGCAGTGTTCACCAGCACTCTAGCCAGAACTGAAGAAGTAGTTCGGATGAGCTGCAAAACGTATTCAACTAAATAAACTTTGTCCAGTTGACAAACTGAATTTCTCCTTTTGCCATTTGAGCTTTATTACACTACACATTGTGTGTTTTACCGATTTGTATCATATACAAGTTTACTGTACTTTTGCTACGGACATATGTGATGTTTTACTCATTGTGTTTATTGCCTTGTTTATCAGATGTTTGATGTTCACTGTGGGTCTAGGGAGCGCTGCAATTTCAAATCCTGTGTGTGCAACCTGTACATATGGTTTTTGACAATCAAGTTGACTTTGAACTTTTGAAGTCCAGCTGTGAAAGTAGATCAGCTTTTTGAGAACAGTTTCAGGTAGTGTTTGGATGGAAAGGTTACAATAACAGTCCATATTGTTTGAACGGCTGCTTTTCTCTTGTCCTGGCCCAGAGCCGCTCATGACCGCTAATCCTGAGAAAATTAAGGAACAGGCGTGGCACTGAATGGATGAATATGAAATATAAATATGAAAACAGTGCAATTATGGGTTTGAGTTGTTAATGTCTGTGTAAAGAGGTTTGTGTAAATCACAAACCTCTTTACTGGTTTATTTCCAGTAAGACATCTCTCTGCACTGCTGAGCCTTGAAGTGGTCCCTAAATGCTACACAGATCTGAAAATCCATACTGGACCTAAAGAGGCAGAATGATGCTCCATGTGTAAAGTTACTCTCAGTGCAGGGGCCTGACCTCTCAGATACTGTTGCGCTTTAACGGCTGCTTGTCAGAGCATGGGACGGTCCCAGGACAGATGCATCAGTAAGTAATATGCTACCAGACCAGATTTTAAATTGTTTTAAACATCAGCTGCAGGTTAGCTACAACTAAAGCCTTGTTTACTTTGTTTGCTTAATGATATACAAATACATATCCCAAAATGCACATTGATATATCATGTGAATATTTTATTAGTGCGACTACACATGACAGTCATGATGACAATTCACTATGTAGATTTCTCATTTTAGATACTACTTTGTATAATTTAACTGAAATGCCAACAATTTTATATTTCAATTTATATCTTAGAGACTATTCCTTTACTGAATTGCTGAAATAAAAGTTTCCACAATATTCTCATTTATTGACGTGCAGTGGTGAACCGAAAGTTTGCCCCAGTATCATGTTGTCTTCTGTGTCTGGAAAAGCCTTGGCCTCAGATGGCTTTTCAATACTCAACTCAATTTGTGGTTTCTAGAGTTTCATTTGGAGATATCCATTTTACTATAACTTATTATCCAGTGTACACATGCTCTGTGAGCCTGCACAGTCGGGCCGGACTGTCAAACTGTGTACGCATCATAGGTACAGAGCAGCAGCCCTACATTACACTGTTGTTTTGCATACATGTTTAGTCGTAAATGTGTAATTGCATCTGAATTAAATGTTTTTCATGAAAATCATCAATTATCAATGTCTCAAGATTTTAAAACAGTGTCAACCTATATGAAATAATTTCTTAGTTCTTACAACATGTTTCCACTTTTTTGCAAAATAAAAAAGTGATACACTCTATATACATTTGAGAGGCAGAATTGCATTATTTAAAATGTGCACCTATATGCGTGCATATTAGCAGAGAGGTTGATAACCTTGCAAAGTCTGACTTCATGGGCCTGTTCATATCAATATCTGTGCCTGGGCCATGGCCTAGGCTGGATTACGTTTACATGAGTCACAGTGCCCCTGGGCAATAGGCCTTACCGTAGGACCAGAGGCTTTCAGACTACTAAATTATTCACTCATCACAAATCATAGTACACATTTACCACATGCTCCAGTTTCACATTTTGTTTTGGTAAAAACCTGATATCAGAGACTTGGCCTCAGAGGAGTGGCCCCTGAGCCTTTGCTGGATGAGATCTGCACACCAAGAAATGTGATGCTGAAAAGCAAGGCCTAAGGCCAGTGATACATGTTTCTTAATACATACATATTTAGTATTTTGACCGACATGCTACAGCAATCCTAAAATCAAACACAGGCTTGCTGAATTATAATTTTATGCTGTTTAAAAAGCCACATCAGAGTATAATTATTCTCCCATTGGGTGTATTCCCCCAGTTTAGCTCACTATTGTTTATCAAGGTATCACTGGTATCAAGAAAAAACACACTGTGTTGTGGATGTTGATGTGGGGAGTATCTGGGATTTCAAAGATGTGAGCAATGTCACTGAAATCGTGTGTACATTTGTGATGACTGCAGCAGCAGCTGTTTTCTGTGGTTTCTCTCATCCCTCACACTCTCACACAAACTGAAACCATAGCTGTGCTGAACAGGCCTCTGGGATTGGACAGTTAAACGTCCAATTAACAGAGGCGATCAATAGCGCTCCCTCCTGACTGGGCTAATTAACTGCTACTGTAACGAGAGAACTGTTCCAACACTGCCATGTTTACTCTGTTCTACACAGATAGGTCTTCAGGGGCTACAGGCATTTCCATACAACCATTTTTAACACACAAATTGTCTGACCAACCCCTGAGGGAGGACAGGCTAATATTTATAGTATTACCCAGGAAAAGCTTGAGTGTGAACATTCTTAACAGTTAAAACAATTTCATTATTTAAGTCATTCACCCAAATAACATAAACAGAGCAGGAATCAGGCACAGCTATAGCCTGTTCAATTTGGATGGGCAGACTGAAGATTTTGATGAGAAAATGTGTATTTGCATTAGATAGTAGGGTTGATCAGGTGCTAGACAGCCCTGACAGGAATATGAACTAGAGAAGCACATACATCAGTATTTATATAAGCACACATTATTTAGTGACTGTTTCATTCACCAAACACAGTCTTATACCATCTCATAATACAGACTACTATTTTCACTTTGAAGCACATGCACCATACATCAGCACCAACAGCATTATTTACAGGAATATTCTATGCACTTTTAAACTCTAAACTATTTACAACATTTCATGTTAATAATGAACCTGATTTCTTACTGACAGACCACACACACTGAATCACACTAGCACCTGTAAGAAGCCTCTTACATAAACATGGATATGTTTTCTAGACACCCACATAACAATTCAAAATATAATTCATTTTTATAAATTATATTTTAACATAATACAACACCACCAGTCCAACCCATGGCTGAACCACATTGTGTGGACTTTTTAAGTCCTATGTACTGTCTTCACTGTGTTCACTCAGTCCCAATGGAGGTCTGTGAGATGAGGTGGTAGAGCCTGGTCTTCATGCTGTTCTGGTGGGATGGGCTGAAGCTGTTCCTTTGGTGCTCTTCCTCACACTCCTCGTCTTCATCTGAGCCCTCCATGTTGTTGTTGATGTCTGAGTCCAGGTCAGTTCCTTTTAGAGTGGGACAGTCTTTTAAATATTCAATTTCCTCGACGCATGGAGGCTCGTCGTCTTCAAAACAGCTGCAGAGAAAGAAGCTTATGGTTGGAATAGGGAAGATTTTATAATTAAGTCTTTTTTATTTTAAGTATAGCATAAAACTAGTTTAGTTTGCCTTTTATATCACTTCCAAGCTGCTGAACAAAACAGACCACGTGTCTGTGCGCGGACACGTGGTCACGAAACAAGGCAAAGAGCCGCATGCGGTGGTTTAATCCTGGTTTAGACCTGGTCTAGTCCTGGGATCGGAGAAGTGTGCGCGCAGACACGTGTACCCACTCATCATGGTCAAATCCATGAGCAGCATGACCGGCGCGAGGCCGTGCGTCCCACCCGGGGCTGCGAGCACGAGACCGAGGCTGGCAGCGCCCAGACGTGCCTCCCCCTCGGGACCGCGTCCAACGACGCAGTCAAAGCGATCACGCACAAGAGCCGCACGAAACAAGGTAAAGAGCCGCATGTGGTGGTTTAATCCTGGTTTAGACCTGGTCTTGTCCTGGTTTAGTCCAGGTGTAAACCTGGTTTAGACCTGATTTAGTCCTGGCTTAGTCCTGGTTTAGTCCATGTTTAGTCCTGGTCTAGTCCTGGTCTAGTTCCGGTCTAGTCCCGGTCTGGTCCCAGTCTGGTCCTCATGTCTTAGTCCCGGTCTGGACTTCCTACGGATCCAGTGACTCATGTCTCCGCTCCTCGTGCATCCAGCAGGACTCCCGGAGCCCCCCCCGGGTCCCCCTCTATAACATCTATATAAATCTGTCAAACTGAACACATTCTGTACTGTACAGGAGACACGACACGGAGGAGAAGCCAATCAGGATGCAGAACACAATGTTGATACACTATAAAAAAAATTGAAATAAAAATAATAATTAAAATAATCCGTGAAACAGCGAGCCTGCGAAAAGTGAACCGTGATAGAGCAAGGGACCACTGTACTCTGAAATGAATCAAGGGATTAGACCTTAAATACAACGTTAAGAAGTTAGAAGTAATTCACAAGCAACATGTACCAAATCTGTAATAAATGAATCATTATTTTACAAACTATTTTACATACTCACCAATCCCCCATAATAATTAATAACTGTATTTAAACTACACGTGTCCATGTGACCTTGGGCTCCTACAGTTGGAATGATTGGCAGGTGACAGTAACGCTCATATCCAGTAATCTGATTAGCCAAAGCCTGTGGGACTAAGAGAGAGAGAAAAAGAGCGAGGGGGGAAAGAGGTAGAGAAAAAGAGTAAGAGATGGTGTGGGTGCTCGTCAAAGGGGCATGTACAGACACACCAGGGCTCCACTGGGATGGGGTATGTGACACGCACACTGATTCTCATTTTGGAGTGTCTGAGAAGAAGCACAGTGAAAAGGGAGAAGAAGAACGGGGACTGAGAGAGCACACAGACACGTTCAAAGGCAGCGCAAGGGGCCGGCACAGAATACCAATGTGGAGGGAGATTAGCAGTGGATTCAAGTCTGCTATGGATGTCAGAATACTGGATATAGTCTTTCAAAATCGCCAGAAATAGAAAGTAGGATGGTACTGAGAAGTGACATAAAGCTGTCATGGTGTTCATTTTCCTTGAGTTATTTTATTATTCTAAAGATGGTTATATCTGGTAATTTCTGTAACCATGTATGTGTTTTGAGTTTTGCTTCCTGTTGTGTTTAATTGCCTCATCCTTATGTGTCTTACCTGTGTCTCATTCCTCAGTGTGTGCAGATACAGTATCTATGTCAGATCCTGTAGGCTTCCATTTAGAATTTTTATGTTTGGTTTTACACCTGGTTGTTGTTTATGTTATATTAAAGAACTTTTCAAGAGCAGTCCTGAGTATTGGGTCCTCCTTCTATTTAAATTGTGACAAAAGTTGTGACATAATATCAAAAAATATACATATAAAATCAGTATAAAAAACTAAACAAAAGGTAATCTCCAAAACAATTAAATTCAGTTCTTTCTTTCATGGGGCTGCCAGACATTATTTGAATTAAATAAGAAATATACTTCATTATTTATCTGGCTCAGGTTAAGTTGCACTTTTTGTCATTGTAGATCGCGGTTTTATGTGCCCATAAAAAAAACACTTAAAACAGCATGGTTTGTGTGGTTGTTTTTTAATGTTTCATGGCTCACTTTCAGCTTTGTTTTGAGCACATGATTTTCCAATGTGTTTTTTAACTACAAATGGCAAATAAAATAACTTAACCTAACCTCACCTACGCTATACCATGCATTGTCTGTGGAGCTGTAGTTGACTTAATAAATTCTTGGTTGACTACAGACATGCCCCGTACATCAAACATCTACAAAGAAAAGGGGCCAGACCTGGCAAAAGCTCTCAAAGTTATTAGGATATGGTGCAAAAACAACTATATATGCAAGGACGTATTAGTAAACAGCATCTTTAAGTGAAAAGGTAGATTAAATTGTCCAGTCATTCACAAAATCGCAGCTAACTCACATGTCGTCTCCTTTATACTGTTGTCCATATAAATCATTTTAATCCTCATAATATAATTAATTGACAAACAAAAGATATGGTTGACTAAGACACCATAGAGTGACTGTGCTTAAATACCTCACAGCAAGGGGGCCCTATAGCCCTGATTGTACATGTTTCATTACTGAATAAATCTGCCTGAGCTGAGTGTGGAGTTATTATTTAGATGAACATAAAGGACTCCCGCCCTAACTATCTGACCTGTAAGAGTGAGTGATAATTATAACTTACTCATTAGATGTGTGATCCAGAGTGTTATGGTCCAGGTCTATGTGATTGATGAGTCTCCTGCTGTAGAGGGTCTTCATGTCTTTAGAAACTGACAGCAAACTCTGGCAGAACTTGAGCCCCATCTCCTGCAGCTCTTTGGTTCCCATTTGTAAGCCCTGGTAACAAGTACAGTGCAATATATTATAACCCCCCCAAAAACATGCACCATAGATACAATCCTCCAGCACTGTGCTGCCCACTGCTCCTGAGAGGATGCCCCAGCAGCAGTGAAGGATGAGTCAAAAGCAAAGGGCAAATTTCCCTAAGGGGGCAATAAAGTGTACCTTTATACATTTTATAATGTACAAAGCGTACTTCACAGAGTTAGAATCTGTAGTTTCTTATCAATTTAATTTGTACATGAAGGATTAGGAATTGTTTTATGATTCTTTTTGAGCTACTGTATCCAACTATTTTCACTTATTCCATGCTTGTCTCCATGGAAATGTTTTGCTTTGTTAAATGGCATTAAATATATCTAATCTCCATAGAAGCAAAATTATAGGTAAGATCTGTGCAGAGATCTGCTATCAGTAAGGATGCATGTTTTGGGGTATTTTCTTTTGCAATATAAACCTGTAAGTGAATAAATGCAAGATATATGTTTACTGTCATACTGTGGAGCATTTCAGGAAAAGGAATAACATCTCCATAGAAACCAGCAGGTAAACAATGCTCCAAGTGTTCTCACCTTGAATATTCCCTGGTCACAGCCGTTGTAGGTGCTCTCCATGGTGTAACTTCTGAGCACACCAATCTCCCTCCAGACCACCACTCTGGCTGTGGCTGAGCGAGATTTCTCCACCTATCACAAATAAAGGCCCAGTTCAGTCAGGTAACTTATTCATATGAAAAATGAAGCATAATATTTTCATTTACTTTACCAAGTAGTTGCAGCTGTTGAATGAAAAGGCAGGAGCTATACGGTCCAAGGACTTTGGAATGGTCTGATGAAACAAAGACATAAATGAGAATTCAACCCTGCATAAAAAGTATTACACTGTTTTTCATCTGTTATAAAGCTGTTTCCTCATCAAAAACATACCTGGAGTTGTGTTTGTTTCATTCACACATGTTTAACACACAAACCCTGCATGTTCAAGCTGAGTTCTTCTCTCAAACATAAAACACTCTGTTCCTCCTTGTGATGTCATGTGGTAATAGTGGGAAGGAAGTGCTCCACTGTGTTTTTAAACTTCATACACCTTCACGGAAATCATCTGTGAACTAAAGGTGGAACAGAGAATTTTGAGCTTTGTAGATGTAGACAGACTAATAATGCAGTGTTACTCAAGCGTGTGAATGAAACAAAACAACTCCAGGTATGTTTTTAAGGGGGAACATTATAACACAATATCACTCAGTCACCACCAGCCAAATGTATAAAATCACACAACTCCATTCAACATGTGGTACATGGATTCAGAGCATGTATACCCTGTAGCCGGGGTCCTCCTTCACACCCACAGTGTCCACCGCAGACTGCCACAGTGTCTCCTTCACACTGCAGCCGTACAAAAACACATTCTTCTTCCTTGAGTGACCGTGGTAGTCGCAGTATACCTGTGGGCAAAAGAATCATTATTTATTTAGTTCATTTGGCACAAACTGTGAACATAAGCATTGTCTAAAAGTACCAGCCCTATCCTTTTACTAAAGAATAAAACGCCTGTAATTGAATGATAACTTTAATGCCATACTGGGGAAATTTCTGGAGTACCTTGGTAATCCCCTTAATGTCAGCTTTGCTCCTCCTGCAGGTTACTTTTCACTGTGTAAACTGGAATCTATGATGTCACTTGATAAATGTAAAAAAAACTTGAGGTAACCAAGACATGTACATGCTTTTCTTGAGAGATGCAAATGGTTTTATAATGTGATATTTTGTGATTTTACACAATATAGATACAGGGGGTCCTCGGGTTACGACGGTCTCGGGTTACGACGTTTCGTGGTTACGAACGCGCCCCCATTAAAAAAAATATGTATATATTACGCGTCATTCCGTCTTACACGGTTTAGCGTGGTAAGAGATGTAAACAAACGCGAACGGCACGCGGCACACGGCGGAAGAATACGCTCTATTGTGGTTGTAGGGAGAAGAAGACGGCCTCGTGTGCGTGCCCAATGTGGGCGGAAGTACCTGATGTGGGCTCTGATCTGCTCCTATGAAAGCGACAGTGATAACCAAGCAGCGTAGTGGTCTAATTATTGAGATGGAAAGGTTATTGGTGCTTTGGTTGGAAGATCAAAGGCAAAATCCAGTTTACGACGAAATTCGGGTTACGACGCGTCTTAAGAACGGATCAACGTCGTAACCCGAGGACCCCCTGTACATTATATATTGCAAATTATTAAAAAACAATATTACATAAAAAGAGAAACATAGAAGCAATATTATAATCTCTATTCCCCTACAGTATACATAAGCCATGATGCCATATTTTGGAGATAAACCTCATAGAACTGACCTCTGGACAGACTAAAGCATTAGAAGAGTTTACAAGTCTAGACACAGTAGTAAAACTGTGCTGCTTATTCACTGATTGTGATTGGTTAAATAATGGTCAAATAAAATACTGTGGAACATTCCAGGCAAATCAATTGTATTTCCACACAGACAAACAGGTGGCATATCTGACAAATCTAGTCAGATCTATATATTTAACCAAAAATATTTTCACATATTTTCACATACTGCTATTGTTAGGCACAAGGTAATTCTTCATTATTTTGCTCTGAAAGTGCAGAGGCGTGCAGCTTGTTTTCAGTTTGAGGTTCACTTGATAAATTCGACTAAAACACCACATCTCTCTAATCTCAGCCAATTAAAACAGCCAATGAAGGTCAATTCATTATAAATCTCTCTCATTAACATCTCATTACATTTGATTCAGTAGGTGGAAAGCACAAACATAGACACACCTTTCACACACCAAATGGGACAATCAGACATTAATTTGATTGTTAATAAACTTTTCATTGATTAGAAAATGTGCTGCTGATGGAATATCTTCTATGGTAAAAATAATCAAAAAATAAAATTGGATTGACTGGGGGTATCAACTCAGGTTAGATTGAGATAGACTTTATTTATTTTTCCATTTTCTTCATTCAGATAATCACATCTTTGAGTTTCCTTTGGGACTGATGTTTTTTATCAGAATACCTTTAGAACGCCACAGATTACATTAGTAAATAGGTGTTTTTTAAAAGAGATTAGTTTGATATTCCATAAAAATTGCCATATTGAAAAATAGGTTTTTATTAAAAATCAATTCATTTTGGAACTTTTCTTCACAAGATGCTGAGGGTTGAAGTACGTTCTAGCAAAATGTTTTTCGCTACATAGTTAAACAGATATTGTTTTACCTGAAATGTTCCAAGGAATGACATTAAACATTTCCATCTAGCATTCATATCATACTCCATACAACTGTACAACAACTCACCCTTATGGAATAGATAATACTCCCTAGACCAGGGATGTCCAAACTATGGCCCAGGGGTCAAATCCGGCCCTCTGACCAATTTTTGTTGGCCCCCAGGGATCCTGCTGAATTGGCCCAAATGATCATAAAGCCATTGAGCACAACTTTCTACTTCAAATTCCGGTATCTCTATCACTGCAACCTCAATAACAACTCACTGCTTTATAATATACTGTAGACCTTAAATTTGCATTCTAGGACTTTTAAAGGTGTTGTGGCTCCGTCAAACTCATATAAAATGCATCTATCTGAAAGTCTCACTGTCCTCACCAGCTCTACAGCTCTCCACTGTGAATATGTTTGTATATGTGGCCCTGGGTGGAAAAAGTTTGGACACTCCTGCCCTAGACAATACTCCCTACAACTGTATAGTTGCCTGGAAGAATCCATGACTCATCGCTGTTCCAGCGGTGAGTCTGGTAACGCTTGATCCAGAACGCGCTGCGGTTGCGCGTAGACAGACAGCTAAGTGAACCAATCAGAGATTGCGCCATCTTGATTCAAAACTGAGGAGGAACTTCCGCTGCCTAAGAGTGACTTTGCGGGCAAAGGCGGGTGCACTGACGTCACCATCTTTGAACGAATCAGAATCGCGGAGTCCGTTTTTAACCGGAGGAGCGAGGGTGGAGCGAGGGTGTCCAAATGGTATCGTGCTGTATAGGAAATACAGAGAGATATCATTTGGCTGGCCAGGTAAACTGTATATAGCTGGTATTGTACATCTTATTAGGGACCGAGCCCGAAGGGGGACGAAGGTCCCTATTGTTGTTGCTTTGTTTCCGTATTATTATTATTATTATTATTCTTGTTCATACACGCTGGGGCAATTTTGAGCATGTTCCCATGCTTCAAAACAAACGAAACTTTGCACGGGCATCACAAAGTGCTGCCAGTACGACCACACAAAGTCTCGTCCCCCAGTGACCCCCACTGGGGGTCACTGGGGGACCCCCAGTGGGGGGTCTCCTAGACCGTACCTCAGATGGGCATAAATTTTGGTAAGCATAATCTTAAGACGTTGGAGATGTTAAATTGCGAAGGATTTTCAAATAGGCGGTAATATGACGATACGGCGGATCGATAAAGTTAGGTATGGAATTTGAAACACTTCTCCTACACCGTACCTCAGATAGGCTTAAATTTTGGTGAACATAATCTTAAGACGTTGGAGATGTTAAATTGCGAAGGATTTTCAAATAGGCGGTAATATGACGATACGGCGGATCGATAAAATTAGTTATTTATTGAATGGGAGTGATGAGTTATGAATGGGAGGTATTTGTTGCTAGGCAACGCCCTGATCAAAGGTCTTTGATCTTTGTACCTTTGATCTGATATAGCTGCAAGCAGCAATGTGGGGACAAGCATCGAAGGTTCATGTAGGCCTCAGCATGTAGGCCACATGCAGGGTCTGACAGGGTCTGACAGAGTCTGACAGGGTCTGACAGGGTCTGACAGGGTCTGACAGGGTCTGTTCTGACAGGGTATCTACAATGTCATGGCCACGCCCAACAGGAAGTGAGATAATTGTGCCAGGCACACGAAATTTGGTATGGGTGTGCGTCTCAGTAAGACGAACAAACGCAGGTGCGAGGTCCCGACCAACGCCGCTTGCGGCTTTAATTTGATATTGCATTTTATATTTGACTCCTACTTTTCTATTTAAATCTGATTTGTACATATATATTTATTATCATTATTTTTATGTATAATTATGTCTCATCTGACACTGGTCTATTGCTCTTTGGTTGCTATTCCATCTATTTTTTTCTCCTTTTTTCCCCTTTTTTATCCTCTGTTATATATGATATATTATATTTGATGAGTGAGCTACCGTACCCAAAACAATTTCCCCTGTGGATCAATAAAGTTTGTCTAAGTCTAAGTCTAAAGTCTTATTCATTACAGTGTTTCTATTGCTTAAAAATACAATAATTCCTTCTGTGAATAGGGACGACTCTCCAGAGATCTGAATTGTAATTTAGCATAGTGCTATTACCTGCTTGTCTCCCTTGTAATTGATAGGCTTAATGCCATACTGTGGAACATTGTAGACAAAGCAATAACATTTTCATAAAGATAAGCAAGTGGCGGACCCTCCACTAGAAAAGTTACACAGTGCCCCTTTATATTATTTATTATTAGTATTTCTACTCTGCTAGTATTTTCTTCTCTGCTGTAAGTATTAATCATGTGCCTGCTTGTGTGTAAAGACAGTTCATAAAAGAATCACATACCAGAGGTGTCCTTCCTATGCTTTTGAGATAATAGAGAAATCCCTTGGTGTGGTAGATGGTTGGACTGAGGACTGGGTCTGGTTTAGACCAGTGTCGGTTCAGATCCTCACTGTTCAGATTACAGCGGTTTCTGTGGACATACACAAATGGACACAAATTAAATCAAAATGGAAATAATTACTGTTAGGGATGCAAATTATCGGTTAATTCATTAACTGATAGTTGATTGACCTTATCGATCGATTAACAATTAACTGATAAGCGGCGTTTTTCACCTGAATTTTAGTGTTTCAATAGGGTCTTTAAGAATATAAGCTATAGTAACATAACACTGAGTCAAAAATATATCATAGTATTATTATATTGTATATTCCTCAATTAATTATTCCTTAGTAAAAAGCAGATAAATGTATTGATGCTGAATAACAAAATACAGTAATCCCTCACTCTATCCAATTTTTTTTTTTTATAGTGTAACATTTTTTTTATAGTGTAACATTGTGTTCGGTCCTGATTGGCTAAGAGACTAGACCAGGACTGAACGTGGACTGGACCAGGTCTGAACCAGGTCTGGACCTGGACTGGACCTGGACTGGACCGGGACTCGACCGGGTCTAGACCTGGACTAGACCAGGATTAAACCACCACGTGCCGCTGGTGGTTTCGCCGTGGCCCGCGCCCCGAGCCGCAGGCCAGCCGCACGGGGCTCAGGGCGCGGCGAAACCACCAGCAGCGGCACGCATTCCGGGTTCGATCTCGCCTCGCGCGTACACCCGGGGCTGCTGAGCAGTGCCGTTGGCGCCTGCGACCGGCTGTGAGTCGAGCTTGGCGCAGCGCGGTCCGCGTGTCCGCGGTTAGCGGTTAATTACAATTAATGCATTTTGATCGACCAACGTCTTAATCGACAATTAACCGTTAATCGATTAATTGTTGACATCCCTAATTACTGGACATGAGGAGATTTTGCAAACATTCTCATTTCTCATTTAAAGGGAACATAAAGATATCTTATTACTACCACTCATAATTGGACACAGTCATGTTACGTCATGTTAGAATGTTGTTACCTCAATAGTTGTGTTTTGTTTCACTCAGACATGTTTGAGTAACCCTTTATTATTAGTCTGTCTACATCTCCAAAGCTCAAAATGCTCTGTTCCACCTTGTGACGTCATGAAGCAGTAGTTTTCAAGTTAATAGCTCCTTTTACCTTTTGTTTTGTAGACTTTGTTACTTCTGGGGCTGAAATTAAATTAAATTAAGTACATTTTATTATTATTATTATTATTATTATTATTATTATTATTATTATTATTATTATTATTATTATTATTATTATTATTATTATTATTATTATTATTATTATTATTATTATTATTATTTTATTTTATTTTATTTTATGTTATTATTTTATTAAGGTATATGGAGTTTAAAAACACAGTGGAGCATTTCCTGTATTACCACATGACATCACAACGTGTTTCTGTGAGAAGTTCTTCAAAAGTCAAAAGTGTTCTTCTGAGAGAAGAACTTAGCCTAAATATGCAGAGTTTGTGTGTTAAACCTGTGTGAATGAAACAAAACAACTCCAGGTATGTTTTTGATGAGGAAACATTATAACAGATCAAAAATAGTGTAATATGAGTCCTTTAAGAGAATTACAGCTGCTATGTAAACACAGGTAAATCAGTATGTTTTTTCAGTGGCTGTACTCACGTGCCGTTGATGACTCCATCAGGGTTCAACATTGGGATGATCTTAAAGACGAAAGTTTCCCTTAAACTCTGGGCTACTGGGTCACTACTGCAGAGGAACTCCAGCGTGCCCTTCATAACCCAGCTGGCATTGGACTCACCGGGATGGACCCTTCCAGTCAGTACTATGTAGGTGCGATTACCTGAAGAATCACAAAAATGGAGACACAAACTGAGGGTGGGTCATATGACAAAATAAAAGGAAATTATAAAATGCCCCTCTCAAAATTTAGAGATCTATATATATTACATTATGTTGTAATTCATGGCAATTTGTTTAGTGCAGCTCAATGCTAAAAACAGATACTATGTTGTCTTCAACCAATCACAGAGATGTGAACTCTTTGAAGAACTTTATAGCTTTAATTACCAATTAAAAATAAAGCTACTTCTCAAAACCCTAAGTTCATCTCTGAGAAAAAAAACCTAAAACCAGAAATATACAAATTCACATTTCTTTTACTTGAACTCCACTGAGAGAGATTGACAGGTGGATCGTTGCAGCGTCGGCAGTGATGCAGTCGCTGTACCGGGTTGTTGTGGTGAAGAGGGACCTGAGCCGAAAGGCGAAGCTCTCAATTTACCGGTCAATCTACGTTCTTACCCTCACCTATGGTCATGAGCTTTGGGTAATGACCGAAAGGACAAGAACGCGGATACAAGCGGCCGAAATGAGTTTCCTCCGCAGAGTGGCTGGGTGCACCCTTAGAGATAGGGTGAGGAGCTCGGTCACACGGGAGGAGCTCGGAGTAGAGCTGCTGCTTCTCCACGTCGAGAGGAGCCAGCTGAGGTGGCTCGGGCATCTGTTCTGGATGCCTCCTGGACGCCTCCCTCGGGAGGTGTTCCAGGCATGTCCCACCGGAAGGAGGCCCCGGGGAAGACCTGGGACACGCTGGAGGGACTATGTCTCCCTGCTGGCCTGGGAACCCCTTGGGGTCCCCCTGGAGGAGCTGGAGGAAGTGTCCGGGGGTGAAGGAGGTTTGGGCGTCCCTGCTTAGACTGTTGCCCCCGCGACCCGGCCCCGGATAAGCGGAAGAAAATGGATGGATGGATGGACATTTCTTTTAAAGGCATGAGTGAAATTAAAAATGCACCATGTAATTTTTCTGGTGGGGAGTCTCCCTGCTTGTCTCCATGGAGATATATTTGCTTTACTTGGAATGTCCACAATATGACATTAAATTATTAACATTTTGGACGAGGCAACAGTAACTTGGTGAGAGCGTCCACTGATCAGAAGAATGAGGGTTCAAATCCTGCTCTCGACATAAACATCATTAGTTGAGGGCTCAGATCCACTGACCCACAGGTTGGCGTTGTGATTCTAGCTCCCACAGATGAATGCTGTCGTTGTGTCCTTGGGCAAGACACTTAATCCACCAACCAGTGGTTCCTTGATGTAATGCGCTTTGAGTGCCTTGAAGGTGGAAAAGCGCTATCTAAAAATGTGACCATTTACCATGATCATTTGGTGGTAGCAAATGCCTGAAAAGTTAACTGCACCTTGCACCTTTAAAGTACTAAAATTCTAAAACATGTTCTGCACTTGACAGTTGATAATAAACCATCAGCTCAGATCTGCATCTGTGCCCACGTGAAACAGAAGCCAGCGTAATGCTCTATAATAGTTTTCTAATACGGAAATGCAGTAGTGACTCTTGTGTGGGTTTTTTCTCAATAAATAATCTCTTCATATTTCCATATGCACAGGATCACTGAGTTTCAATCTCCCACTGCAACATAAACAAAGCATGGGATATCGATCTCTGTCAGGATGTGGTTTGCAGTACACAACAGCAGAAACACCTGTGGTCAGATAGACGGCAAATAATGTCACAGCACCCAGGTAAATCCTTCTCATATTGACTTAATATATAGGATAACTATTCTAATAAATTGTTTCTGTCAGTGAAAATCTCTTTTTCTCTATGCATGATGAATAAGGATATGAATCACCCTTTTATGCTATTCTTAGCAGTATTTTAAATGTCTGTGAGCATACAGTAGGTAGTAGAATTCTTCTGAAATTAATCTGTTAATCTGGTTTAGAGCAGAGTTTAGAAGAAAGGCCTTGTTTTTATTTTTGCTTTAAATAGCAATTATCTGTTTATGTGCACTTTGTAAATTTTTTGCAACCTGTTTGTCTCCACGGAGATGTTAATGCTTTGCTTTAAATTGTCCATAGTAAGGTATAAAACTAATCTGTCTTCCATGTATTCAACTACAAGTGTTGTTTATTTCTCAAAAAATCTCTTTAAAACATAATTTCTGTGAGGGGGGTCACCATCTAACCTGTAATTTAGTTTACAAGTCTCCATGGAGATTCTTAAATTACAGCCATACTGTGGAACATTCTAGGCACATCTCCACATAAACAAGCAGGTGAAAGACCCTGTGCACCAAAGGTGTACACAGTGCACCTTTAAGTTAAGGATTTATTTATTTTTTTTTCATGTATTGTGGGATTTTCAGCATTTGAGCATAAATTGCTGTACTTACGTAGCTGATGTAGGTCCTTCCATCCCCGACTGGCCGGACAGGCAGTGATAGTGACCAGTGGACAAGAGTTTTCTGCCAAAGACCCACACAGATTCTGCTGCCGAAAAAACACTTTGGCAGGATCCACTGACTTTTGCAGCACCTTGAGATGGGCCTGGGACACAGTTTGCACAAGTCAGAAGTCATTCTAAACAGATCAGGAAAAGTGAAGCTCAGATAGTACCTTCAGTGCAGAGTATGTGTATGGATAGTGGTAGGCCAGGTAGCACACGTCCTCACTGTGTTTGAAGGTGATGCTAAATGTCAGTGTATAAAAATTGACTGTCTTCCTGCCTCGTACAGGGCAAAAGTGGTTTCTGCAGCACACAACAATAGTGGACTAAATTAACATAAAAAGCCTACTGAAAAAGGAAAAATGAAAACTCCAAATATTTATGACTTAACAGTTTGTACCTGTAGTAGCAGATTTCAGTTCCAGTACGAACCCAGTGAGGTCGACCTTCTAGAGCCTCTCTCACAGAGTATAGGACTGGCTGCATGCCTGTTATATAAAGACACACACTTTTTATTTATCATGTACACAACTTTAGGAAACAAAAATGATCTAACCAAGAGTTGCATTTTGGTAAGTAACAGATGTGAATGTGTAGTAGTCCTTTCTTAAAGAAGCAAGACACAATTTCAAAACCTCAAAATCTACTGTTATTCTCAACACCAACACCTCTCACTCAGTAGTGAAGGTGGGCTAAAGATATACCCCATCAGTCATTATTTAAAGGTGCACTGTGCAGTGTTCCCTCTAAGGTGCGCGCGTGCGCAATCGCGCACTGCCCAGACGTTCAGCGTGCACATCAAATCCTTTTCAGCGCATAAAATAAAATCTAACCTGAACTCAGCGCTGGTTTGACACACGGAATCCAGTCTGATAGATTCAGTTTGCACATGTGAATGTGCACATGCGTTAGGGACAAGCCAACTACAAACAGATTCATTTCGATCGCATTTCGCTCGCTTTCTGCAGTAAGACCATAGTTGTCGTGCGCATCGCCGTGGGTCAGAGCGGCGGGTCCGCACCAGCCGACGGGAGCGCCACCCGCACACACTCCACGTAGGGAAGAACAGAAAAGGAGACAGGTAGAGCCATAATGTAATCCTCGGCTGTTTTCTTTGTTTCTGTCCAAGCCATAGGTTTTTGTGAGCAAAAAGATGAGACTTTCTGTGTGAAGTGTCAATCCTCTCCCCAGAGCGTTAAACCACAGAGCTCTGTCACTCTCACAAAATTACTTAAACTGGGTAATGATTAAAAAGCAAGATATAAACTGATAAAAATGTATACTTATTTTGGAGATCATTATTTTGAGGAAAGACCCATCTTATAGTGTCCTATAGGTCCTACAATCATCCCTAAAAAATCTGCAGCTACATGTAGGCTATATTTATCCAGCTGAAAAAAATCTCTCTTCATGTGGTTTTACAGGTTTATACACAGGTATATACACAGGTTATTTTTCAAAATATTGTAATGTTCAATGTTTCACTGACCACAGCAGGACCCTCACACTGACATACAACATGTACAAAGTTCATGAACAGATTTTTGAGAAGTGGACCAAAAAAAATCAGTTATATTAAAAGTAATCTAACAGAAATAACAGCAGTAATTTGATTCATAAGCTATGTAACTTGCCATGATCTCAGGTGTGATGCTGGTGTGGCCACAGTGTGCATGTCGGATGTTGCTCACAGGAGTCCAAGGAACGCTCAGGGAGTTCGTGTGTTTGCTCAGACACATGAAAAATTAGGGGGAACATTGGCACTGTGTAACTTTTCTGATGGAGGGTCAGTCACCAGCTTTTCTCCATAGAGATGTTGTCTGGAGTGGTCCACAGGATGACATTACACTTATGTAGCTCTATAGAAACAGCAGGTGATGCCATAGGGTCAAATTACATGTCAGATCTGTGGAGAGGCGAGCTCACTCACAGTAAGAATGCAAGTTTTTAAGTCAATAAAAACACATGTTACTGAGTAAATGCAAAATGGATATGGGTCGCCCAGGCCTTTCTGTGTGTGTTCTGTGTGGAGTTTGCATGCATGGTCTGGGTTCGATCCCCGGGTCGCCCAAGCCTTTCTGTGTGGAGTTTGCATATTCTCCCTGTGTCTGAGTGGGTTTCCTCCGGGCACTCCGGTTTCCCCCATCAACCCAAAACATGCACCAGGTAAAATCCTCCAGCTGAGGTCCTGACCAAACCGAAGCAAAGAAGATCATGGACATGGTCCCCGGGCGCAGTAATGTGCTGCCCACTGCTCCTAATAACAGGATGGGTTAAATGCAGAGAAGAATTTCTCCTGTGTGATATCAATAAAGTCACTTCTTCTTCTTTAATGCCATACCAGGACATTCTAGACAAAGCAAAATCTCCATGGAGATAAGCAAATGAGAAGAGAAGCTACACAGTGCACCTTTATTGTTGATGTATTGCAAATGTACTAAATGTGCACAAAAGATCGTTCATAGTTAGCTTTCTTGTAGAATTCTGCCATAAGTACACGACATACAGTGAATTGAAATTTCGTATCTCCATGGCCAAGCAGAGACAGTGATAGTGACGGCAGGGAGAGGCTGTAGCGCATACGCGCGCCACCAACTTGGAGATAACAGAGTAGAAAAAGATGCAGTACAAACAATAACAAAACTCACAAACATATTACGACAAAAACAATGGGACAGGTAACACACTGCGTTTTTTTGTATGGTGAACAAATGGGAGGGTGGGGAGGGGAAGCAGAACAGAGTAGTGATGAAATTGATTGAAAACTGAAGCTAAGGCGAACATTACTAAACAGGCAGGGCAGAATGTTTACAGAATACATGTTCAGAGAGTTCCAGCTGAATTTGAAATGTCCTTTTGTTTATAGTGTGCCGTGATAAGATGATTCTTTAATAGTTGATTTGTAATAATAGAGTAAAGTATTGCAATCTGTTTAATAGGAGCATATTTTGTGACCTTGACGATGGTCAGATATAGTCCCTGCTAACAGAGGGCCCTTTTTTGTTCAACAACTGGAAAGCTTCTGTTCACCCCCAAACGTATCAACATTCAGAGGTCCAAAATACAGTTGACTTTCTGTCTGTCAGCAAATTACAACCTTTCAGAAGAAAAGTCATTTTCGGAACAATACCTAGGGTCTATTTGGGAAGACAAGCCTTTCTTCTATTCATTCATCCCTTCCTGAGATGAAAATGATTTCCTATGGGACGTTATCAAAGGCTATTTTCTGCTACAAAGGATACTGCATAAATGAGTGTGTGAGGAAGTGTGTTTGAAACGAAAGATGCTATGGGAGAAATGCCCTTTTGTAAGTCCATTTGTGTGCGCCTTAGAGGTAATAGATGGTGTATTATGGCAGCAGAGATGTCTGCACATAGCTCCATCAACTGTCACTCAGCGAGAGGTCAAAGGGCAGGGGCCACACCAAAGAACTGTCTCCATCTGACAAAAAGCTATAAGAGGCAGTTACTGTTAGCCAGGGGCAGTCTCAGAACAACCTGTCTATTCCGCTCTGGCAAAGAGACTCAACCATTCATAAAACATATTATATGTCAAGCATACATAGTTTAAGCATACAATACCAGTGTTAAGGGAGGTGAAGGGTCTGCATGCCTACTGGCCAGACTCCATGAAGATGTCATTACTTTGCCTGGAATGTTCTACAGTATGGCATTAAACTTATCTATACCCTCCATCAGAAAAGTTACATAGTGCACCTGATTACAGACTGGACCCCGCAGACTAAAACCTGGTGACTTACCGTAGTTGAACTGGCTGTTGGTCTTTTCACAGTTTATGATGTTGAAGCGGTAGGGCACACCTGGCTCCATGTTACTGATCTCAAAGTAAAACCACTGACTGTTCTGAGAGGAGTTCACATCAGCGTTCAGAATCAGATCATATTCAAATCTGAAGAGAAGGATAAAATGATCATATAGTCTTTTCATATACAGTGGTACCTCACCTTACAAATGACCCAACAAATGAAAATTTCAAGTTACGAAACGCCTTCACGATAAATTTTTGTCTCTAGATACGAATGAAATTTCAAGTTACGAAACGCGAAATCTCAAAAATTCAAATAATGCGCCCTCAGCCACACACATTATACGCTTTTCTCAGACTGGATTTAAACTTTTCTCACATTTGTCTCTGTTTAAACACTCAAACTTTCATAGATTTTCAACAAAACGTATCAATATTGAAGTGTGGGGGGAAGCGGGAGGGGGGAGAAGACTGCGCGGACACGTGTGCGCAGCATGACCCGGCGCGGGGCTGACAGCAGGTCTAGACCAAGATCTAAACCTGGACTGGACCAGGACTAAACCTGGACTAAACCAGGACTAAACCAGGACTAAACCAGGACTAGACCAGGTGGATGGACTAGACCAGGTGGATTAAAGCGCCGCGTGCGGGTCTATTTCCTGGTTTCTCACGAGGCAGCGAGGATGAGATCGCAGGCAGTCTGAGCGCATGTGAGCAAGAGCCATGCAAGAGCCGCGGTGGTCTAGACCTCCTCTAGACCTGACCAGGTCCTCCTCTAGACCTGACCAGGTCTAGAGGAGGTCTAGAGGAGCCGCGGTGGTCTGGACTAAACCAGGACTAAACCTGGACTAAACCAGGAGGAGCCGCGCTCACATGCGCTCAGACTGCCTGCGGTCCCCTCCTCCCTGCGGTCTCCTCCTCGCTGCTCGCCTCAGCTGTGACTCGTGAGAAACCAGGAAATAGACCCGCACGCGGCGCTTTAATCCACCTGGTCTAGTCCAGGTTTAGTCCAGGTTTAGTCCTGGTTTAGTCCTGGTCCAGTCCAGGTTTAGATCTTGGTCTAGTCCTGCTGTCAGCTCTGCGCCGGGTCATGCTGCGCACACGTGTCCGCGCAGTTTTCTCCCCCCTCCCGCTTCCGCTCCCGTTTTATTGAAAATCTATGAAAGTTTGAGTGTTTAAACAAGAGACAAACGTGAGAAAAGTTTAAATCCAGTCTGAGAAACCAATCAGGACGCAGAACACATTGTTACACTATAAAAAAAGTTACACTATAAAAAAAAAAAAACTTGGATCGGGGCCTTGCAACGAATCAGTTGCCTGGAAGAATCCATGACTCATCGCTGTACCAGCGAGTGAGTCTGGTAACGCTTGGTCCAAAATGCGCTGCGGTTGCGCGTAGACAGACAGCTAAGTGAACCAATCAGAGATTGCGCCATCTTGATTCAAAACTGAGGAGGGACTTCCGCTGCCTAAGAGTGACTTTGCGGGCAAAGGCGGGTGCACTGACGTCACCATCTTTGAACGAATCAGAATCGCGGAGTCCGTTTGTAACCGGAGGAGCGAGGGTGGATGGAGGGTGTCCAGATGGTATCGCGCTGTATAGGAAATACAGAGAGATATCATTTGGCTGGCCAGGTAAACGAATCAGGCTTTTTCCATTGAAATAGCTACTCAACTTACAAATTTTTCACGTTACGAAACCACTTCTGGAACGAATTAATTTCGTAAGGTGAGGTACCACTGTACTTTTAATTTACTATAGAGCTCAGATTAGGGCTTACCTGCGGACCTGAATAGCTTTCCGGAGGTTTCCACATTCAAACTTGGAGAAGAACTTGAGCGACTCTGTGCTTTCAGATGGGCACTGCAGACTGACAAACATAACTTTTCTGAGTCTGGCTCTACTGCATAACATTGTACTGTATAAACAAAAATACATGTCAGTCACATACCTGCTGTCATCCACGTCAAAAATAACCTTGTTGATGATGTCATCTTTATTCAGGAAGCGCTGGACATCCTCCAATACTTTCTGCCTAAGAGAGAAGACAGTGTCCCCAATGAATGACTTGGCAAGTTTAACAAATGACAAACTCCAACAACACATGGGGTCCAGTTACTTTGTAATACACTGTAATCTGAACACCTTTAGTAAATTCAGAATAACAGTAGTTTTTAATAGTAACAGTAACAGCCCGTGTTTTTATAGGAGCTCTGTGTAACTTTTCTGGTACACTGGAAAATCTAACACTAGAGTTAACTTGCATTCAGCTAGTTTACTTTACTCACAGCTACGGATTTTTGTGGATCTTAATGATTGAGGTAAAAAAGCACATTACTTGTCAATAAGACTAAGGTCAACTTGAATGAGACAAGTAACTTCATCAGTGACATTTTATTGCCAAGAGTCCAGCTCCATTTCCCAGTTTGTTTTTCCTACAGCTGCCACTCATTCCCTGATCATCCCAGAGCAGTCTCTCTATACACTCTCTCTGTTCATTCAATCTTTGCTGGATTACACTTGTACACCTGATTTGTTTCTTCCATCATTTTTTGAGACCTAAGTGAGGGGGGCTTCGAATGACCGAGCTATATAATTTTATTGTTATACATGTCACAATGCGTTTTGAACTTAAGCTGAACAAAAGTTTTGCTACGTTTTTAGACTAATAAATATTCAAGTCCTTATGTTCCTGATCCAGATCTAAATGGCATTATTGTAGAATAGAACCTGTTTTACTCTAACTTGTGTTACATGTAACATTTACTTGCTTAATTCAAGGCAACTGGTTTCCATGATTTTACTAAGTAAGATTAATTTGCTGTTAAAGTAAAGGTTACTATATTTCAGATTTGAGAAACTGACTGATTAGTTGGCCCAGCTTCACAACATGAGTTCTGTGAATGAAAACAACTAAAGTACACTTAACTTGTTAGATGTTAGCTAAGTTAGATGAAAGAGGAATTTACTGTACACAACACTGAGGAATTACTTTCCTAGATTTTTCAGGTAAGGTCTACTTATTAGATGTTACAGTGTAGAAGGTCTGGCCTGATTGTGCCCATGGAGATTGGTTTGCCTGGAATGTCCAACGTACCCATTTCCAAAAAGATGAGCAGGTGATGCCACATGGTAAGTTTACAGGTCAGACCTGTGGAGAGACAATCTCACTCTTCTACATTCTGCTAACAATTTAGAAGGTTTTTCTTAGTAATAAAAACAACTGTAATTGAATAAATGCAAAAAAAAAAAAGATTACATTAAGTGCAACATTCCAGGCAAAGCAATAACATCTCCATAGTAATGGACCACTACCAGAAAAGTTACATTTTGCACCTTTGAGAGATAACTTTAAAAAATATTAGGACCTTCCAAAGAATTACAGAAAGTTATACCTACAGTAGCTGTGGTAGTGATAATACAACCGTGCATATTAAGTAAATGTGACCCAGACATGAGTAACTACGGCAACGCTTAAAAAATGTGTAATTTATGTCTAATTTTACATTGCACCTGGGACAATTTTCTCATAAAGCCCCTTCAGAAATGGCACTGGCATCTGCTCTGTTAAGGGACTGCAGGCACCTAAAGATGCTCTCTTTAGAGGAGCACCAACAAACTGGCAACATAATTATATTAAGGTCAAAGGGAAATTGCATCTTTAACATTTTTAAATGTCAGCATCTGCCAACCTCTTGAAAATGCTGAGAAAATGTCTCAGAGGAGCCGGATTGAAAAGCAGTACACACACGTTATGTTCCAAGTTCAAATACTAAAACAAAAGTAAAACCTTATATTGTTTTGCTCCTGGATTTTAGCATTTACAGATTATGACAAACTGACTTCTATTCACTAAGCTTTACTGATACTTTGCAGTGACATCATGCTGGGGGTGTTTTACATGTATGGCAAAATATCCATCACTTATCATGGTGAGGCCTGTGATCAATATTAGCCAGCTTGTGACTGTAATGTTATTTCAGAGAGACTTGCTCAACAGTACAAATTCAGCTTATCTGTTGTATTTCCAACTACATCAGTTCTTTTTGATCAGACTGTGTTAAAATAAAGCACAGATTAAAGCCTCAGACAGAGTGCGCCTACAGTTAGCATTAGAATGTTAATGACATCAGCAAAGTATCAATTATAACACAGTAGACATTGTGGACTGATGCTCTGGGAATGAAAACTATCGCTGTGAGGCTGATGCATGCCTTGTTCAACACTTAGATATTTAGACAAAGTGTTGTAAACATTAACCCCCATTTTATATTTTACAAGTGAAACAGCACTATCAGTAGGTGCCAGTTCTCACAGATGATGAGGATGAAGAGTTTAATAATTCAAGCACAAACACCAAAACAAGACTCAGACTCAGACATATGTATGAGCTCAGATGCTGTACAGTGGTGGGATAAGAGTTATGCATAAGCTCCCTGTGTTTACAAGGCTCTTCTGGTGGTGGGGACTCGAAATAAAAGACACTGTGGCACTCACTATCAGCAACAATCACCATAGAGATGAAGAGGGTCCCATTGAGATGCACTGCACAGAAGAGTGTTTTACACACTGCTTTAAACAAACAGTACTTTCCTTTTGTCCTCTGTGTTTGGGTCGTCTTCAAGTACAACTTTACTGAGGAAAACACAACAGGTTTGCATTATAGCTCCCCCACTTTAACATCCACTGTCCTGTGTCTGTTTATTGCAACTCTTTGCAGCCCTAACAGCAAAAAATAGTAAGTCAAAAGAAATGCTAAATCTACTTTCTTCAATGTAATAAGGTATCATTCCATAAATTCTCATCCTTCCTTTGTAATGTGTCATTTTTTGCTGTGAGACAGTCACTCTCCTTTTTCATGTGGTCCGATTGTCTCTAATTTAACATAATTAGGGCATTTTAACCAAATTAAATTAATTTGACTGCATAGTCATATGGCATACTAATCCCAAAACAAACAAAAATGATTTAATGAAGACAAAGTTAAATACTAGTCTTTGTGGTATTTTTTTTCCATCTGCTAAATCAACAAACAGACCATTAATGTTTGTGCAGAGTTGAAGAAACCACATAACAATAAAAGCAGTAAAAACTGACAGATGATGATAATATAACATGGATACTCATAGATACACTGAGGCCATTTGGAGAAGACACAGGCACAACTATAGAATAAGGCTTTCCTGGCTGTCAGATCAACTGCAGAGCAGAGAAGATGGCATAATAAAAGAAGAGATGGAGAAATAATGGAATGTGACAGGGAGCCTGTGATATCGGGTGTGGGAGATGGTAATAAGTGAAGAAAGAAGTGTGTGGTGAAGTATGGGACAGGTGCAGGAGGAGAGGACACAGTGATCCTGTTCTGTCCCACTACATGCTCTGTCTGACGGCCGCTCTGTGGGAAATCACATCCAACTGACTCACGGTTTGTGATTCAGCAAACAGCATGTGAGAGCTTTGTTCTGCACAGTTTGACTTTGGATGTGACTGTCCCACACATTTAGATCTGCTGTGACACACTATATTTCATACAACAAAACAAAGACAGTACACTGTTCTGCAACAGATCACCTCAAAAGACAAACTACCATAGAAACTCCAAGACTGCTAAGGTAAAGCAATTTTTGTTATATTAGTACATGGATAACACACAAACATTAAAACACATACTTGTGCTGGGTTTGAGTATCTGTGTTATTTATCACAGTAGATCCTTGTCCTTCATATTTACAGAAAATCAATGCAAATGTTTACATCTGAAAGAGCCACCACATGCAACAGTTACTGACACTTGTGTGTCATCAACATTCCCTGGGGCTGGGAAGCTAACTGTCTGCACTGGTCTGTCTGCAGCTCTGTTACTCATGTTAGACTTTAATCTGAGCTTTGTTTTAACACAATCTGACCAGAAAGAACTGATTTACCTGAAACTACAACAGGTGTTTTTACTGTTAAACAAGTCCCTCTCAAATAACATTAATGTCACAAGCTAATTAGAATTAGCCAACAGTTTTTCAGTTCGTTAATGTCATCTTTTAGTTGAAAATCAAACATTTACACAGGACCATGAATGCTCATATAGATCACAGCCTCCTGAATTTAAAAACTATTTTGCATTTTTTGGTAATTATTGCTAAAGGGTCATGATAACTTGTCATAGGCATACAGGCAGAACATGCCCAGCACAATGTCACTGGATTATCAATTAATTAGACAGAGGTTGCACACATAAAACAAACTTAAATGTACCTCTGCACATTGGGTTTACGTGGAGCCATAGTTTCGTGTCCTTGTGGTGGAAGGTGACCCCAGAAGTCGGGAAAGCCCAGGATGTTGAAGTCAGGGATGGACTTGATTTTGGAGGCAGCAGAGCGGTACAGCTTGGGGTCGTGATGAGGGATACATGAGGCATTTTTCTCCAGTAATCGATCTATGATGGTCTGATGGCAGCTCTCCTCTCCTGTCTCCTCCTCATCATTGTGACCATGGCCATTTTGATGCAGGAAATGGTCTCCCCTTTAATAGAGAGATAGAAAAAAAATTAGAACTGACAAATGATCTTTCTTGCTTGGGAGCAGTTTCTGATTGTGCGTCACGACTGATCTGTCCAACTGTCTGTTTGAACCAGACCATTCGGAGCATCAGACAATAGCCCATGTGTTTCTCCTCCTTTGTAAAGAATGGTAAAAGCATGCGGTCTTTGCTGCTTAGGCAAATATCATGTGAATGTGCTGTGTTTAAAGCTGAGCTAAAGAGAGATCCTTTTTACTGTACCTTGAGTCTTTTGGCATAGCTCTAAAACTAGGACTGGTGCCAAGGACAGTGGAGCGAATGTGAAAATCACGAGAATCTGACTGTGCAGCACCTGAACAACAAGGGGCAAGAAAAAATACAACCAAATTGTTGTACAAAATAGTATAATTTGTAAAAGATGGACATTGTAGGTTACAGATATTGTATAAAATATAACTAAATAAGCTTCTATGTCTTGTACTGCATTATGTAATTCCTCCCACCTTTAGAGTGTTTCCCTTGGAATGGATCAGTCCCATGTGTTTGAGAGCCGTGAGGTGAAGAGCTGTAGCAGAGCTCATCTTCCTCATCTGATGAAGAAGCTGCTGAACTTCTCTCTGTTTCTGAACCCAAATCTAGCTCCTGTGGCAAACAAAAAATTGTATTTTCTGATAGAATGATTTCAGACAGTAAACTTTGGCCTTTGATGATTGTAATACACTGAGTTAGTTACAGTGCCTGTCAACAATGTCTATACACATACAACAAAAAAAGTCTTGTAAGTTTTTGTTAATATAGGTAAACTGCAAAACAGGGATATCCAAACAAACATGATCAAAAGACCTAAGAAGTGTTTAAAACAGTCCTGCAGAATCTCCATTAGTCTAAAATGAGAACATTAATCAGGAGTTGTGTCAGACCAGATCCTGTGTTGTATGACATGAAATATTACCTCAGACGAAGACACTCATTTATTATCTATTCCACTATTTCTGTGTCTTGATGCATGAGCACATTTATTCTCATTTTAAGATTGCATCTTAAGCATATGGTCCCAGGGCACATATCAGCATGTAGAAAACAGGCCAACCCCCCTTCCCTCCCCAAAAAATAAAAACTATGACATTCACTTTACAAAAACACCCTGAGTTGAGCCAACACAAAATGTAGTCTGACCTCGTACGCTAAGCAATGTTGCACCTGGTTAGTACTGGGATGGGAAACCACTGGGAATACCAGGTGTCGTAGTGGGCAGCAGAGGTGCCTCTAGAGCAAACTGTTGTTGTGCCTTTAGGCAAGACATTTCCCCCTCATTGCTTATGTGAGTTATATGAGTGTGAGTGTAGAGTATGGGATAAATCAATAATGCACAAATCTGTACCGTGACCTTGAATATCTGGAAAAAAAAAAATAAAAAAATAAAAATAAACGCTATGTAAGAGAGATGGAGGGTGAGTTATTACCTGAAAGTCATGGTAGAGCTCAGGGCAAAAAATGTTGTACTGTGCCAGGGCCTCTTTAGGTCTGTCTGGCTCAGGCTGTTGGCGTAGTTTGTTCAGGTCAGTCTCCAAATCGTCATCCTTAATAAGAAGAATTATGACTGTTATAAATGCATAGTATAGTGTTCATGTTGTTAGCCATTTTAGCCACCAGGATGAACAAAAGAAAAAAAAGGCTATTTATGAAATCATGAAGATCAGATGAGAGATTGTGACTAGCTGATCGTATCAGCATGGCCACAGAATACACAGGTTTGATGAGGCAAGTTGACTTGGAGGCTATGTGCCTGTGAGGAGCAGGGAAAATGTCAAGGATTAGTGGGATCAGAATGTGCACCTGCTCTGATACACTACACTACAGGGAGCAGTCACAGCTCAAACTGCAAACTGGTGGTAAAACTATAATAATAACATAACATTAATACATGCAAATAAACAAAGTCTTTTGGTGGCTAGGTTTGTCTAATGATAAAGGGTGTGTAAAACTCAAAATAATGCAACTGCAGCACCACATTATTGTAACTAATGACATTTAGTTTGATCTCTGGGGAATAGACATCTAAATGTTAAGCATCCATTTAAAAATAATTTAATATAAAGGAGTGCCTGGCTCGTTAGATAAATACCATGTGGATTTAAAAAATCATACTTTGATTTCTACAGCAGAGGAATTTAATATTAATAATGTAATATTTTAGCTTCTAATCATGTAACTATATGCTTGAAGAGATGCAGCACTCACATAGATACAGTGTTCAGTCTCCTGCTTTTTTTCAGGCTCCTCTTCATCACTGTCCCCACAGCTGTCACCTACAACAAGAATAAAAAACACACCCCATTCAAATCTGTTAAGAAATACAATATAATAAATACAGGGCACCAGTGTAATACCAGTGGAATCTGTACCGAATGCACTGTTGACATGAAGGTCAGAGTGGGGTCGTCCTGGTATTGGAAAGGAATATGCAGACAGATCTGAGGTCAGAGGAAGGCGGGTTTTAGGCAGACATTTTCTCATGAGTTGAACTGATGGCTCCACGAGAGACGAGAGAGCTTTGTTCATCAAACATGTCTGCACAGAGTAAATAATTTTACAGAAACCATTTAAGTTGTAACAAAAAGAATAATGTAAAGTGATGCTGTCACATTGTTGAGTCATACAGAGACATAAATGTAAGTGGGTCACCTGTGTTGTTTGGTAGATGAGGCGGAGGCCTCCGAGTGAAAAGAACGCCTCTCTGCCTGCAGCACTGTAAGTGACCTTATGAAGACAACGCAGCAGCGCATGGCGGATTGCTATGGCAACATGATGAGTATCCTTGCAGTGCCAGTCCTCGTAAAGCCGCAAGAGTCCAGAGATGTACCCTTTAGATACCAGCAGGCAGACGTTAGCCTCTGAGGACAAAGAGGAGAGGAAAGGCATCACAACCATATCAAACCTGTGAAATTGAACTGACAGCATTCAAATACAAGTAACATATGGTTTCAACAAAAAGAGTTGTTAGTAACTGCTGGACCATATGTTTAACCTGAGAATTTGTGTTTTCACAAATAACAGGGGTTATCTAAATACTACCTCAATTAATCACTCCAATTAATCCCCTTTGAAACTTTCCTTAAGGCCAACAGCTTCAGCCGCGCAAGTGCTCTAACAAACTACAGTGCAACACTGACCCCTGTGGGACACATATGGCAGTTGCATATGAGGCATGTCTAAGTCAAATAAACTTACTTGTACAGAGCACAGCCGCAAAAGCATTAATGGCTGCCCTGAAAAAGAATGATGGTAGTTAGATCATCATCACGTGTGTGGGAATGTCAAATAAATAAAAATTGTCTGTCAAGTAAACCCACCACAAGAAAAATATCTTTCTGCACAAATACGTGCTTCTATGTAGGCATGCATTGTATAGAAGAAGTGAACTTTATTGATCTCACACTGGAGAAATTCTTCTCTGCATTTTAACCCATCCTATATATATATATACATATATTAGGAGCAGTGGGCAGCACACATTAGGGCGCCCGGGGACCATCTCCATGATCTTCTTGCTTCGGCTTGGTCAGGACCTAAGCTGGAGGTACCTATGGTGCATGTTTTGGGTTGGTGGGGGAAACCGGAGTGCCCGGAGGAAACCCACCCAGACACGGGGAGAACATGCAAACTCCACACAGAAAGGCCCAGGCGACCCGGGGATCGAACCCAGACCATGCATGCAAACTCCACACAGAACACACACGGAAAGGTCTGGGCGACCCGGGGATCGAACCCGGAACCTTCTTGCTGTGAAGCAAGAGCGCTAACCACTCTGCTACCGTGCCGCCATATGCATTATATTACACCATTAGTATAATGTTGCTGTCAGTTAAGAAAACTGGGCCTCAGTTGCAAGAGCAGGGTGAAGAGGGTCAACAGTTCACACATGGTTCTAAGGAAGGGTCAGTCAGTCTGACCTCAGTGCACTCTAGGTTCATGTGAATATTTTAATTTTTGCACACAAAAAAACTAAAAAAAAAAAAAGTTAAGGAAATACAATACAAATAAATTAAATTAAGTGTTTAAAAATAACTTAAATAAAATGAGTGAATTAAAAACAGTGTGGATGACTATATTCGTAGGAAAGGTCTCACAAAGGGTACAATGTCAATCATTTGGGGAGCCCAGAGTAATGAGGGCTGCTGGTGACAGCAGGAAATTGACTTTATCCATAGATTTAGCTGTAGAACATCAGACAGCTTGACTGATATCACTGTTTTAAAGTGTGGACAGCAGTCAAGCAGCACATTCAGTGGCACTATGCTGCATAGATCACTGTGACTGACACGTCACACAAATGCCTTGTTTCTCTGGTTACATCAAAGGCATTCTCAGCTCCCAATTAGTCAAAGTCAAAGGAGCTGCACGCGTTGTTATGGAATTTTACAATCTTCCCAATAAGTTAGCTCCTCGTGTCATGTCTGATATGCGCAAATGTAAACTTGGGCACTAAAACATTTAATGTCCCATGAAAAGACATATTTATGAGGTGCAATACTGAGTGCAGGAATATGGCAGGGAGCCAGAGCTCTTGGCTCGAACTTCACTAGAAGCTACTTGAGCCAATGCTTTTACTTTTGACATTGATAGATTGGAAAATATCAGATGGACCTTGTCTTCTTACGTAAGAAACATGTTGCACCAAAAGTAAATTCTTCAGAAACATGATAGTGACCACTTTAACACAGGGGAATAAGACTTACAGCCTACAGGGTGTAAATTTGCAATAAACTTTGCATGAATTCAATAGACACAATATACAGTAGGTCAATTCATTGTATATGTATATGCTGTATATGTATATATAAATCTGTTAAACTTGCAACGTGTGCAAAAAAAATGTTTTTTTATTACTTACACAGGGACATATTTGAAACCTATTTGAAAGTTATTTTTCATCATTAACCCTTCGATGGCTGTGCTCTCGATGTGTGAGTAAAGGATCCAGTGTCACACAGGGTCAGTCCTGGGGCAATACACGTGTCATCTATCATTCATAGTTGCTGACACTGCCAGCTACCAGGAGGTGTTGAGTTGACTGAGTGATATTTAAAGACAACTCTGTACTGTACCGCAGTGTTGTTAAAAATAGGCTGGTCAGAGCCATGAAAAATCTATTTACAGGTTATTGTGTGTTGCATTAGTATCGCAGGTTGAGGTACATACTTGATAGTGTGAAGGTTCTTAGTGGTATAATGCGGGATGAGGCGATATATGACATCTAATCCACAATTTTCTCCAATCAGGTTTGCAGTAGAAACTGTAACAGAGAAATGACTACCTTTCATTTGTTTCAACAGAGACAACTTGTGGTCATAGCTATTATCTTTTCTTGACCTTAAAATGCAAAACTTAAAGGTCCAATATTACACAAAATTGACTCTTGTGTGCTTTAAGCCATGTTATAACATTGTTAGCTCCTCAAAAACATACCTGAAGTTGTGTTTTGTTTCATTCGCACATGCTTGAGTAACCCTTTATTATTACTTTGTACTCAAATAGAAAATAATGAATGGGATTTAAAATAATAATAATATATTGAAGATAACATTATTTTACCTGAAGAAGCAAACACTTGAATAACCCACAGGCAGGCGGCAGCTCGCTTGGCATTTTTGAGGTTTTGTTTAAGCAGATTTAAAGTCGGGACCACAACACCAGCGTCTTCTGCCTTCATCCCAATCCGGCGATCTAAATGATACACAAATTAATTAGCAAGAACACACAATATTGAGACAAATGTCCTAGTTACAGATCTAGTACCTCTGTGTCCCACTTTGGCCAGCAGGTGCAGCAGGGGGAGCAGAATGGTATAGCTGGGACTGAAGCAGCGAGCTGTGTTGACCAGTGCAGTGAGCAGAGCCTCGCTTGCTCCTTTACTGATCATGTAGTAGATACGACGATCTGTGCCTGGTGACAGATGAAGCTGAGCACTTGTACAGTCTAAAATACAACATTTAAAGGCGCACTGTGGAACTTTTCTGGTGGAGGTTCTGCTACTGTTATCTGTGCAATAACCTGATTCATAACCCACATGCAATACTCATACTATATTATGTGCAATACGAAATTCATTTGAGTAGTATTACCACCTGTGAAATACTCTACTTACACCTTATTTAATTCTACCTGTTCCTTTGTATTTTATTATATTTTATTGCATATTTTTTTACTATATTGTTTACTTTTTTCCCTTGTATTTTTATTGCATTTTATTCTATCTTAGAGAGTCAACAGGTTCTTCTGATCCTAAGCATTTCATTGCATTGTTGATCCTGCATATGACAAATAAACTATCTTGAATCTACTTTCTTGTATAATATGCTATGTCCTGGAACAGACTGACAGAAGAGAGGCTGCCAATCCTCACCATCGGCCTCCTCTGACCAACACTCACGCTCACTTCGGCACGGTGGCTGAGTGGTTAGCGCTCATGCTTCACAGCAAAAAGGTTCCGGGTTCGATCCCCGGGTTGCCCAGGCCTTTCTGTCTGTGTTCTGTGTGGAGTTTGCATGCATGGTCTGGGTTCGATCCCCGGGTCGCCTGGGCCTTTCTGTGTGGAGTTTGCATGTTCTCCCCGTGTCTGGGTGGGTTTCCTCCGGGCACTCCGATTTCCCCCACCAACCCAAAACATGCACCATAGGTACCTCCAGCTTAGGGCCTGACCAAACCGAAGCAAGAAGATCATGGAGATGGTCCCCGGACGCAGGAATGTGTCGTCCACTGCTCCTAATATACAGTGTATATATATATATATATATATATATATATAGGATGGGTTAAAATGCTAAATGGTTAAAGAATTTCTCCAGTGTGAGATCAATAAAGTTCACTTCTTCTTCTTCTTCTTTCATACTAGGTGATGTGGGTGAAGTGTCTTGCCTACGGATACAACTTCAGTATTTGCAACTGGCATCCCACTGTGGCACGTGGAATTTTCAGCGATCTCCCATCCAAATACTAACCAGGTCCTACCCTGTTTACCTCCTGAGATCTGACAAGATCAGGCTTTGACAAAGCGGTTTGGCCACATAACACATGAGCACATGCATTATTGTGTGTGTAGAGATAGGCCGTTATGTTTCACCTTTTCATATTTTATATTGTATCAGCGTTAAATCTCCAGCATCGATACTTTCTTTTGGTCCATCAGCCTAAAAGAATTACATAAAGCTGCATTTGAACATATTAGTGCAAAAAGGACACTGCACAAAAGGTGACTAGACAACTTTCTTTCAATTTGGTCTAAAACAGGATGTTAGATGAGTTTGCAATCTATTAAAATTGTATATTTAGGGAAAAAATATCAGCCAAAAAATTTCAGTAGATCTTATTGACCACTGGTTTCTCTTGATTCTCAGCAATCTGTATCGGCATGAAAAAACAAACACAAAAAAAAAACATCAGTT
Source organism: Paratrypauchen microcephalus (assembly GCA_036785185.1). Classification (NCBI taxonomy): domain Eukaryota; kingdom Metazoa; phylum Chordata; class Actinopteri; order Gobiiformes; family Gobiidae; genus Paratrypauchen; species Paratrypauchen microcephalus. The sequence goes on from JAVJIX010000020.1 coordinate 3,480,077, forward strand.
TTAGAAGATTTAGGCAAAACGTAAAACATGAAGACAAGCAGCAGATCCTCCAAAGGAAAAGTTACATAGTGTTTCTTTAATACATTACTTTAACACTTTAATACTTTTCTGAAAACTTACCGGCCGACAGAAGCTCATCTAGGACATTGAGAATGTTCAGTGTGCTTTCCACATCCCCAGCATTCTGCACAAAGAAAACAATAACATGTATTAAAGTGAGAATAGGTTGGATTTTGTATTACAGATATAAGTTCTTTTTCATTTTTGATATAGCAAAAAATAACGAGAATATCCACAAGAAACCCAGACTTCTAGTACTCTTTTCACTAGCATCAAATGTGGTGGCAGTACTGAATCATAAAAGCATTGTTCTTGTCAACTGAAAAGGCTTTTAAGTGAAAGGATAAATATAGCAAGTGTGTAAAGGCAATAACTTACTAAATAATAGTGATAATTTAACAGAACCAAACAGGGACAGTAGACATTAATGATAATTCTGTAAATGTGCTTGTTTTAAATACAAAGCAAATTTTCAACTGTAGTCAAGGTGTAGACATGCCACACAACACTATAAATTGTAACTACACAATTAGTTGAATTAATTATCTACATTTGTAAAAGTTTGTAAGCTGCATAAAGTTATCAACAGAATAAAAAAAAAACATATTAGTAGCAATAAGACAGTGTGGGGCAGTCTGAGAGATTGACAGGCTCAGGCAGCACAGAAAACAGGAAATGAGCATTCATTTTTCACCTAGCTCTCAGAATATTTTCTCTGGTGAGTAAAATCGAATCCACTTTATTTGTATTATAAACAGACCAAAAGTGCTGCAGATGGTTAATCTTACTGGTTCTAAAACAATAAAACCAGTCAATCAAATAAGATCAAACAATAAAATAACAATAGCAAATGCATAAATAAAAGCAATACAAATTTTTAAGATAAATAAAAGACAGAGAAGCACACTACTCACACGGTGTTAAAAGCCAGAGAATAAAAATGGGTCTTAAGATGAGACTTAAAGGTGCACTGTGTAACTTTTTGATTGGAGGTCCATCACCTGCTTGTTTCCATGAAGATAGAAAGGTTTAATGCCATACTGTGAGACATTCCAGACAAAGCACAATGCACCTTTAATCTCGTCTTAAGAGAAGAAGAAGTGACTTTATTGATCTCACACTGGAGAAATTCTTCTCTGCATTTAACCCATCCTGTTATTAGGAGCAGTGGGCAGCACATTATGGCGTCCGGGGACCATCTCCATGATCTTCTTGCTTCAGTTTGGTGAGGACCACAGCTGGAGGATTTTTACCTATGGAGCATGTTTTGGGTTGATGGAGGAAGGAGGAGGAAACCCACCCAGACAAGGGGAGAACATGCAAACTCCACACAGGTGACCCAAATCTTACAGCCATACCAACGTGCCACACGGGGATCGAACCCAGAATCTTTGTAAGTATGAGCGCTAGCCACTCAGTCACCGTGCCGAGATAATACATTATAACATTATCAAATACAAAATTGTGAACCGCTGTGACTGTAACTATTATGGATAAACCAGATCTGTGATTTTGGAGGTAAGAAGCACAGAGAGCATATGCAGACACAGAGAGATCATGCAAACTCCACACAGCAAGGCTCTTCAGTTGAAGCATCAAAACACCTTCTTACACTGACCTGTGTCCTAATCGCTATTTGGTAAATAAAGTAATTGTTATATCATACAATGAATGGTACGTGTAGGGATGAAAATTTTGGGAAAAATAGAATATTAAAGTTTTTCTGACAAGCACTGCAATTGCAGTTACATTTGAGAATAAGGACTCTTTAAAGTTCACATTTTAAAAGTGTCCTGATGAACTGACAAACAGAAGTTCCACGCAGAACAGGACAGGGTATTTTGTTTTTTGTGGAGGAAATAATGGTACTTTAAGGTTCATTGTGTAAGTTTTCTGATGGAGGGACTGACACCTGATTTTCTCCATGGAGATGTTATTGCTTTGTCTGAAATTATTCACAGTATGGCATTAAAACTTTCTGTCTTCATGGAGACCAAACCTGATCAAGTTACAAGTCAGATATGTGGAGAAGCAAAGCTGCTCAAAGTCAGAATGCCTGTTTTTCTGGGTATTTTTGAGCTATAAAGCCACCTGTAACTGAATAAATGTAAGGTAGAGCTGTTTAATGCCATAATGTGGAACATTTGATCAATGCAATGACATATCCATGGAAACAAGAAGGTGACGGGCCCTCATCCAAAAAGTTACATAGTGCAATTTAAAACACTGGATTCTTTATGATTTGTAGCCAAATTGAGATTTTGGTTCGAATGTGAATAATCTTGCCACCTGATATTAGAGAAAATTTTTTAATTAACATTCAGAATGACATGCATCTATTCAGAACTCTACTAAAATAAACGTGGGATTGAATTCTGCAGTTTCAACACAGCGTTCTCATTAGAAGGCGAATTGAAGGAAAAGCCAACTATGTGTCTGATATTAATATCTGTGTGTGAGACAGAACGGGCCAACAAACTCAGTGTTTACAGACAAACAGTGAGAAGATCTGTTGAGCCACTGTAATAAGAATCTGCTGCTAAACACAGACAGAGCTCACAGTTATGTAATAGATCCCATTAACCTACTGCACAAGCCCACTACTACAGGAGCGTCCAAGTAAAGGGTCAGGCGTTTGGCACACGTTTGCATGGAGCTAATGGGTTGTTCACACAGTTCTATGCACAACTGGAACAATCAAATGAGAAATAATAGTGTGGCCCTTTTTCTTGTCTACATTTAATTTTAGTTAATATTAATACATCAACAAATTTACACCTTACATCTTTTAGGTTTGGAATTGGGTAGGAGGTAGGAGGATGTATGTTATGTGTAATAAACACAGTTTTATTTAATATATTTAGGCATATTTGTATTAATGAAATGCAGTTGGAAGTGACAGTTTCTATTAGACAGAGTGCATTTGATCATCAGTGTTGATACCTTTGTATGCATGTGTCAAGCACCCTTAAATGTTTCCTACAGTAATTTAACACTAGCACATGTTGTATGGAACTTTCAATCACGTAGTTTCCATTTGAAATGGCGATTTCTAAAGATAGTGCTGTTTCAAAGTGTGTTAGTCCATATGGGCTTTAACGTGTATAGCCTTACTGATACAGCTGAAGGCAGATCGGCGATGGTAGTACAGGTACAGGTTTACTCTCTGGACCGGTTGTTTGAGCTTGCATGTTCTCCCTGTGCCAGTGTAGGTTGCCTCCAGCAACTTCATTTTCTCTGTAGCAATATAAATATCTACAGCCTCCCTGGGACTTTTCTGATTAATTAAAGATGTTTTTGTGAAACTAAAAAATACAATTGTCACATTATCAATACAAACTCAATATACAGACCACACATGTTACATGTCACACTGTTATAATTATCTCTGTGTAATGAGCTCCCCTAAACGCCACATTTTGATTTGTTCCCAGTTTCTTGAACAAAAACCACATCACATTTTGGGTGAATGAGCCTCACTCTTACATTTAATTGTGGTCAATCGACACAACTCTGAATTGAAGGGGACCTATTATGTAAATTTACTTTTATGAGCTTTTAAACATTACGCTATGTTGTTCATCATCATGTCAAACTGCTGAATTCCTCTTAAATGTATAGCCACTTTACAGGCACAGCTTGCACTTATATCTGAATTTTTAAACTTAAAACTATGTCTCTTTTATATTAATAATAATATTATTATCTAATATTGAGCTGCTGATTTTTGATTGTGTGTGGAGAACAACTGCAATCTTCGAACACTTGTGTTGTGTATCTGAATGACAAAGTTTGTCTGAGTATTGTGATTGATTCATGAGCATTTGAGTAATTCTGTATTATTCTGCATTTAAGGCTGGAGTTTTGACTTAAACTCCATCCATGCCCGCTGCTCTGTTATTGTAAATTACAGCTAAACAATGTTGCATACTCATTTTAAATAAAAACAAGTAAATGAAAATCTGCTGCTTGTTACAATAAAATGAAGAGGCGAGTTTCTACAGTTTTAAACAGAAGGTTAATGGACCCGATTTTATACAAAGGCATTTTACTGTTGTTTACTATTACTATTTTACTTTTTCTCTATATAACTGACTATTTTTTATCTTTCTTGTATTATTTGTTTATTGCTCTTTTGACTGTTTTAATATTTGTTGTGTAAAGCGTCTTTGAGTATCCTGAAAAGCGCTATATACTGTATATAAAATGTATTATTATGATTATTTGTATTAGGTTAGATTTGTATTATCATTGCACAAAATGCAATAATTCTTAACTCTTTGAGGGCAATATTATGGCTACAATCAATAAAATGAAATATATATATATATATAATCTTTGTGTTTAATAATAAAATAAATAAATAAAATAAAACTAACTAAAAAGAAAAGCTTATTATATCTTCTTTAAGGACGCAGATGGTGGATACATTTAAGTAGACTCTTGAGCCGCTTTGCTCTAGAAATACATTGGACTGGTACTTTTAACGATAGAGTTTCACTACTCATCAAAATCAGACGTCATTAAAGTAAAATTAAGATGCAATTTCATGATGTATCTGAAACCACAGTGTTGACGGGGACAGGTTGAAAATGTATTTACCACTTTTGGTCAAGTGTCAACCACAGAAGCCCGAGAACTTGATATTGTACAGAGTGGATTAGCTTTGATGCACATTCGATACACTGGACTAAGAATAACATGACATCCTATTTCCAAATACTGCATACATGTCATTGTTATGAATCTACTTTTGGGAGAAAAGACACAGAACACACAGTATAATGAGTTAAGTTTATGTTTAGGAAAATGTTGCTTTTATTGCTCATTGAGAGACTCTGTGTGTTTATATTGTAAACTCCTGAAGACAGTGTGAATGTTAAGTCCCAGGCTTTGACCTTGGCAGGGATTAAGGCTGGATGAATTCGTGGAGAGGAAGCAGATTCAGTCAGCTGTCTCCGAGCTTGTTAGTGGTGAAAGCTGCAGGAAAACTTAGCCCTGTGACATACAGTGTAACCTACAGCTAAGACTGTAAACACACATAGTTTAATGGTGTGAGCGTCAATGTTATACAAGTTTACATTTTATCAGGGACGACTTATTGGTCATTGGAGTACCTTATTGAACACACTCTCCTTAGCGTTGCTATATTTGCACTAAAGTCTGTCTGGAAAATCCAGTGTGGTCAAATAAAGCATGAATATAACATGATATGTTGTTGTTGTGAACAATAAACCAGAAACACTTTTTATCACTGAGTATCAATGAAAAATATTTTTGTAACTCTCTAATTTGCAAATCATGAATTCCTAAAAAATGTCCAAATAAACTGTCTCTCCTCTAATGCACTCATCTTCATGAAATCGATGTGTAAAGTTCTCAAACAGTGTTGGGTTGCCTGTTTTTGTGTGTTTTGATTTTATATCAGACTTTGACAACAAACATTTTCCACATTTGCCATAACCATCAATCAACATCATGTTTTATATAAAGTGTAAAATAATGTAAATTCAGAGCAGTCACTATTAAGCAATAAACAAGCATAAAAATGTAATTAGGAGCATTTAAGGACAAAACTGATTTAAGAAGTTGACATCTTACTGAAGATTACAGCTTACTGCTTGTTGTAGGAGGCATTGTTAATAATATTAGTGTTTTGAGTTGAGCAGGAAATTAATGTTTTAGAGAGCAGCATTTCTGGTTTTCATTGGAAGCTTTCATGAACAGTTTTCATTGGAAGTTTCATTTTTCAGTAGTAAGAAATAAATGGTCAGTACTTTAATAGTTAAAATATAAAGTAACAATTCCCTAATGAATGATGAAATACGGTTATTTCATAGTAATAGTTTGTACATTCCTACCTGCAGGGTGGACAGCAGGACCTCCAAGCCGCTGGACGAGTTGGGCGAGTCAGTCATTCTGGAGCGGCGTCCCTCTGTGGCGGTGGTTATGGTTCAGACACAGACAGAGAAGAGGAACAGTTAAAGAGCGGACACTGGAGTGGACAGGTATGTGGCCGGACAGAACGGATCTGAGAGCAGCGTGTCGTCAATCAGATGTATGAAGACAGCAGCTCTCCACGGCAGCAGCTCACCCCAGAGTTTCTATGGGGCTCACGTCAAACGCCAAGCATCTGTCTCTCGTTTCCCAGCGAATGCCAACCACGACACACACAGTGCTCACTGTACGGAGGGACACTACCCCCCACGGATCTCATGGGAAAACCCAATAGCACCGGGCATATGAATTACTGTACAATCTGTTCATTTGTGAGCGCATCCATAAAAGTTACACATTATCAGACTAAACGCTGGTAGAAAGCTCATATTTGTGGCTCACTGATCAGGGGAGAGGTGAAATTATGTTTTGTGTTACGTTCTTGAGTAATCCTACCCTTGAGAACAAAGTGCTGGAGAAAACATTTGCGCTGTGGTGTTGAGAAGACTGCCTCTATAAAAAGGCCTTGACAAGACTGGCTAGGCAGCTGCAGCACCAACTATATACACACAGCTTCAACAAATATGAAAAAATAAAACCATCGAGAATAACACACATCATACAGGACTTTTTCCACCCTCATACTTAAACATGTCTTTGTTCACTAATGATGTAAATTAGGAGGTGTTAAGCTACAGTAACATCGTTGCCATGGGTTGCCTCGTGGTGGTTTGGCAGGCCGGGTGCTTTTTAAATGTGATTTAAAGGTGCATTACGCAACTCTTCTGCTGGGGGGTCTGCCACCTGCTTGTATCCATTTGAGAAGATATTGCTTTGTCTGGAATGTTTCACAATATGGTATTAAACCTTTCTATCATCATGGAGCCCAAACCATGCCAAGTTACAGGTCAGATCTGTGGAGTGGACGAGCTTACTCACAGACAGAATGACTTTTCTTGGTATTTTCTAGGTATTTTTGCACTACAAACCACCTGTGATTTAATAAATGTGAGGTAGAGCTATTTAATGTCATACTGTGGAACATTCCAGGCAGAGCAATGACATATATACATATACCCAGAAACGAGCAGCTGAGGGACCCCCAGTCAAAAAGTTACCTTTAAGTTAGTGCCCCGTTATGTTGTATTTGTTATTGTCTGTGTATTAAACAACTTTTTAAAATGAATTCATTAAAGGTCCCATGGCATGAAATTTTCACTTTCTGAGGTTTTTGAATGTTAATGTGAGCTCCTCTACCCTGTTTAGGGCCCCCCCCATGGTTAAAAGTTGTGTTAAAAGTTCTGCGTTACAAAAAATCGGAGCTCAAACGGGCGATTTTGAACAAGGCACCTTATTGACGTCAGATCGGGAAAAAAAATGCAAATGCAGTTCCACCCCCGTCTGTCTGTACTCAGCGTCTCTGTAAATCACACCCAGAGAGTTTGGACTGCGAATGCGCTAGGCAATGCGAAATGCGTTTTTTTTATTTGCCTGGAGGCACGTCCGAGTGTTTCTAGGCTCGGAAGTCCTTTATCTGAGCCTCTGGACCTTCGAACAGCAGTGGTTTAATTTTATTTTATGTGGAAATGTGTTTATTTTTCAATGGAACGCTTCAAATCTCTCCCCCCGTGCAAAAACAAGGAAATGGATCAGCTGAGGGCTACAGCGGAGAGCGGAGCGTTTGGCCACGCCCCCACCCTCTACTATTGGCCAGCTCTTTTCTCCTCATTTGCATTCAAGCAACAACGCCCATTATGACCTGTTCTGAGGGAGAAAAAATACTCTTTCTCATCTTATCTCTGTTTCTCATGCACTGAGTGTTGATTTTGAAGAAGGATTCATTTACAGTATTAGGGAACCATTAAGGAGCCATATAAAAGCATCAAGAAGTACCATGTCATGGGATCTTTAACAATGTATCACAAAGCAGTGTTATCAGTGTTTACCGGTCTGTATAAATGCATCCTGAAAAAAGGGGGTTAGGTTAAGTTCCCCTTTAAAACTTTGCTCTCAACAAAAGCTTAAGCACAAATCAAACCACACCAGTTTAAATCATCATAAGTCTTCAGTACATATAATATAGGCCTATGACTGTTATTCTATCGGGTAGTAACTAGGCTCCTGGCTCTAGATAGTGTCACTCAAACTGGCTGTCCAAGTATGTGTGTTTGAAGACAGTCTAGGTGACGCTGAAGGTCACTGATTGAGAATACCCTTCCTTAATCCTCACTTTTAGCTGTTGAGCCCACGGACTGCTCTCCAGCCCTCATCGACTTAACAACAGTTCATGCATGCCAAAAATCACAGACGAACATGGCATGTCCACACTGATAGATAGAGAATACACATAGAAGTGTCTGATCTGAAGTAAAAACTGAATGAAAAATGTAATAGAATGCGCATGCTGCCATTTCAACAGAATACAACTTTTCTTTAAAGATGAATTGTGTAACCTTTCTGGTGGAGGGTCATTAATTTGCTTTTCTCCATGAAGAGGTTATTGTATGGCATTAAACCTTTCTATCTTCATAGAGACCAAACCAGACCAAGTTACAGGTCAGATCTGTGGAGAGGCAACCCCTGTCAGTGTCTGTTTTTCTAGGTATTTTTGATCTGTAAAACCTTCTGTAATTGAATAAATGTAAGGTAGAGCTGTTTAATTATTGTTTTTCCTTTTTCTTCAAATGTAGTGATAAGTTTTCATTCATTTACTATATCTATACTTGGTTAATACTGCCTCTAAAGTGTAAAGTAGTGAGTTGTTTTGGTGTGTGACGTTAACGCTCCACCTGTTGCAGTAGAATCAGATAAACTTGGACAAGGACACAGACAGTTGTACAATTAGTCTAGCTTTAAATGTAGCTTAACTGGGCATTGAAGACATTGAATGACAAGAACAAATGTGACCAAATCAAAAAGTCATGTGAGCAGCCATTTTTGAATCCACTGTCAACAAATCCTGACTCCACATTATTCGTAACAGGCGTTTAATCCAGGAAAGCTCACATAGGACAGGATTCCTCATTATACACACGCGCACATGGTTTGTGGGGACATTTCCTGGTCACTAATCCTAACCGCAACCACAATCACTAACCTAAGCCTTAAAGGGATATGCCACCCCCAGGTCAAATTTGGGCATCTCCCCACAGTCCAGAGACTAAAATAAGTGGTGGAAAGCGTTTTCCTGGTCACCCAGCCATTGTCCGAGTCTGTCGCCACTGACCGCCGCGGTATCTGCTGCTCCTCCGCGTTAGACTGGAGTCTAACGGCGCCAGAGAAAGATTTCGGCCAAAAGGAATTAATTTGCTCGATGCGTTTCCCAATTACTTTCTGTGTAGTGCGCATTCATATCGAGTGCAAATAAATGTGCAAATCAACACGGAGAGCTTGCCTTGGTCATTTTGGGTGGGAACTATTTTCCAGTGCGGAAGAATAAAGCCGAATCACGCAGCACGCTGCCAGGGGAATCCCTGTTACGCACCAGGAAGGGAGTTCCCCTGTTGCACAGCGTGGTGCGTGATTCGGCTTTATTCTTCCGCACTGGAAAATAGTTCCCACCCAAAATGACCAAGTCAAGCTCTCCGTGTTGATTTGCACATTTATTTGCACTCGATATGAATGCGCACTACACAGAAAGTAATTGGGAAACGCCTCGAGCAAATTAATTCCTTTTGGCCGAAATCTTTCTCTGGCGCCGTTAGACTCCAGTCTAATGCGGAGGAGCAGCAGATACCGCGGTGGTCAGTGGCGACAGACTCGGACAATGGCTGGGTGAGCAGGAAAACGCTTTCCACCACTTATTTTAGTCTCTGGACTGTGGGGAGATGCCCAAATTTGACCTGGGGGTGGCATATCCCTTTAACCCTAACTTAAAATAAACCATGTTATAACCATGTTGTAAAGTAGGATTTTTGGTTGATTCATTCATGTTTGAGTAGTCTTGTATTGTCTAGTATTTGAGGTTTGGGTGCACAGAAAATGTTTTTACCTAATCCTCTATCTCCACCCATATCTCTTTAACAATTTAAAGAGTGCTTTTTTCAGTTCAATAGAGGCAGTAGAGTGACATTTATACACTACAGTAATCCCTTGTTTATCGCGGGGGTTAGGTTCCAGAAATAAACCGCAATAAGAGAAATCCGCGAAGTAGGACAACTTTATATTTTACAATTATTATACATGTTTTAAGGCTGTAAATGCCTCACCACACACATTATACGCTTTTCTCAGACTGGAATTAACATTTTCTCACATTTCTCTCTCGTTTAAACACTCAAACTTTCAAAGATTTTCAACAAAATGTATTAATAGTGAAGCGTGGGGGCTCCGCCGGGAGCCCCGCCGGACGCGCGAGGGGAGCGGAGACATGAGTCACTGGATCTGCAGGAATCCAGTGACTCGCGTCCCGGCACTGCCACGTCCCGGGACGTGACGCGCACCAACCCCTTGGAGAAGTGCGCGACACGTGCACCCCTCATGGTGGTCAAATCCGTGACAGAGCAGCGTGACCGGCGCGAGGCCGCGTGTACACCGGGGCTACAAGCACGAGATCGAACAGTGCCTCTCAGCCCGAGCCACAAACCAGCCGCACGAAACCAGCAAAGAGCGGCACGTGGTGGTTTAATCCTGGTTTAGACCTGGTCCAGTCCTGGTTTAGTCCAGGACCAGTCCAGGCTTAGACCTGGTTTAGACCTGGTCTAGACCTGGCTTAGTTCTGGTCTAGACCTGGTTTAGTCCTGGTTTAGTCCAGGACCAGTCCAGGTTTAGACCTGGTTTAGACCTGGTTTAGTTCTGGTCTAGACCTGGTTTAGTCCACGTTTAGTCCTGGTCTAGTACCGGTCTAGTCCCGGTCTGGTCCTGGTCTAGGTCCAGTCTGGTCCCGGTCCCCCCGTGTCCCCCATCTATCAATTGGCAAAGGTCTACAGTCTCTTAGCCAATCAGGACGCAGAACACAATGTTACACTATAAAAAAAAAGTTACACTATTAAAAAAAAAAAAAATCCGCGAAACAGTGAGGCCGCGAACAGTGAACTGCGATAGAGCAAGGGACCACTGTATTATATATAGTATTAAATAAAATAGTATTAAATAAAATGATTCAAATATAGATCACTTATGCCACCATAGTCTTAGTATAAACTTTTTATTAAATTAAATTAATTTAAGTTTTCTACTTTATTTTATTCTATTTTATTCCGCTCCAAGTACCGAAGCAATTTCCTAATGTTGTGAACATGTTCAAACATATGGCAGTAAAACCTTTCTGATTCTGATTGGGAAACACTGTCTAATATTTAAGAATTTAAACTTTGTCCCCAGAAGGAATGCATGCCCCGTAAACTGAGTGTTCAAAGACCCACAGTCTACCCACACACACTCACACACATACATACACAGACATTTGGTGGCGTTGAGGGAAGACCTGTGTGTTGTGTCAGCTGTGCTCCTTATCTCTTCTCCTGGTAACTACACGCAACAGGCCCAGTGTTACTGTTGGGCATAAAGGAAACATCAACAGCTGAGGCCCAGTGACATTTCACTTAACAACTTCATCACAAGAGCATCAGCTGTAAGCAGGTTTCCAAAGCAAGTATAATTATCATGGAAAGAGAAAACGGAGATTCAGATGATTTATTTATTCTTATTTGAGGTGGGTGATATGTCAAATGATCAATAACACTGCAAATGTTGTTAGAAATATATGAAAAGTTTAAACATTGGATTAATTCATTATTGTAAGTTACAATCTCTAATGTTGCAAAAGATAGCTATTTAAAATTTTTAACTTTTTGTAACTTTTTGGTTGGGATCTGTCACCTGTTTCTATGGCTATGTAACTGCTCTGCCTGGAATGTTCCACAGTATGACATTAAACTGCTCTACCTTATATTCAATTATGGCGGACAATCCACCAGAAAAGTTGCAAAATGCACCTTTAAATATATGAAATATTAACATTAAACATAAACATTGGATTCATTGTTTATTATAAGTAACAAATGTGGCAAAAGAGGGCTGTTTAAAATTAAAAGAGATTTGTTTAAAGAGAGAGAGCTGTTTAAAATTAAATTAGAGCCAATTTGAGTGGACTTTGACACCTTTTTTGAACATTTTGACAGGACTGGACTTAACTGAGCGGTGTGTCCAAACTTTTGACTTACACTACATACACTACTAGGTATGTCGGAATCCTCAAAAGAATATCTATGTTTTTGTTGGAAGAGAAGGACAGGTCTCTGTTTAAAGCATTGTCATCTGTAGCTTTACATAAATATATCTATATCTATTAGACACACTAACTATATTCACACTAACAGTGTGAATGTTTACGGTCATGGTCATGGTGTATACATATTTTACAGGGGAAGCAGAAGTGTCTTTAATGGCTTGCTGTAATATACACAGCAATCCATTAAGTGTCAGTAGTGAGTCTATACTCATCATGTATTTAAGGTTCTCCGGTCTCTTCCATGGCAGGCAGGATTCTGTTCTTTTTGCTTTAAAGCCGATGCCACTTCTTAAATAAATCACAGCTATTGAAACCTGAAGCACAGAAGGTCCTCAGTGATAAACTCAAGTCATAAATCAAGATCCGTGCGGAGAAAAACAGGTGGGACTCATATCCAGATCACTGTAGCAGACTGTGGCGTCTCTGGTCTTGGATTAAAATTAGCAAAAGATGGTAACTGCGCTAAAAGAGACGAAAACATGAACGTTGACACACGCCATGACCAGCTCCACTATCCGCAACCCGAGCCACGGACAAAATGCTGCCAGAATCCTACTTAGCCAATCACTCACACTTCACCTGTGCATGTGAGGCCAATTATCATCATGCCATCTGCAGCTTCCATGATATGTATGACGAATGACAAGTTCAAATGTACATATGGGAGCTATGACAGGAGAACTTGATACAGGAATCCATAATTTCTGGTAGCTGGTTAGCCTCTGCAATGTCTTTGAACTCTTAATTTTTTTATTTTTATTTTTTTTTTGGGGGTGGGGGGTGGGAAAAATTTTATGGACAATTTAATTCTGGAACTGAAGTGAGCAGTCACTGATAAGCTCCATTGTGCCTGTGTTAGATATGTACCAGTTTTAATCTAGTCAAGAGGCAGTTTGTGAAGAAAAGTGGACAAAAAATGGAAATTACAGAACATAGAGTCATCAATACACAAAATGAAAGGACAATTTACAGGCAAGGAGCACAATTTTCTGTCAGTTTAATCATTCATTTAATAAAAGTGTTGTATGTGTATTTGTCAGTCACAAGCCTCAGCCCTTGTTGGCAGTATGGGTGCCAGGATTATTATATTATATTATATATTATATAGGAAATTCAATGTATATGACTGAAGAAGAAGAGAAGAAGAAGAAGATGACAGACTTTATTCATCCCTGTAGGGAAATTATTTCTCTGCATTTGACCCATCCATCAGGAGCAGTGGGCAACTCGTCTTTCAGGCGCCCGGGGACCCATCTCCATGATCTTATTGCTCGGCTTGGTCAGGACCTAAGCTGGAGGATTTTTTTTACCTGGAGCATGTTTTGGGTTGATGGGGGAAACCGGACTGCCCATCTAGACACGGGGAGAACATGCAAACTCCACACAGAAAGGCTCAGGCAACCTGGGGATCGAACCCAGACCATGCATGCATTCTTATAAAGGTTTTTATTCTACACTCTTCTCCTTTAATGCTGTTATTACAATTATTAGTTATGTTATGATTTGTTTGAATTGGGATTTTAATTATTCTAATTATTCTGTAAAGCACTTTGAATTACTTTGTGTATGAATTGTACTATACAAATAAACTTGCCTTGCTAAAAGTACATCTGCTTCACCTAAATTGTCAAACTAAGGATTACAAGATATTTACAAAAATATTAAACGTAAATATGTTAACTTCCTTATATGCAGGTGAATCTGTAAACTATAATCTCTAAATGTATGACCTGAATAATTAATTTCCACCAGCCTGTTTAGCAGCGCTGCGTGACATCGCCATGGAGATGCACTGAGAAGAATTACTCCAGGGTCAGGAGTGAGTAACAGGGTTGGGGTTAAACCACTTTAGATACCAGTCCAGCCGAGGAATGCTAAAATCTGCATAACACACATTTCACTTTTAGCATTTCTAATGTGAAGGTGCATTGAGTAACTTTTCTGCTTGGGTGGTCCTCTACCTGCTTGTCTTCATTAAGATGGTATTACATTTATTTTAAATGTTCCACATTATGGCATTATGTATTCATCTTGCATTTATTTAATTACAGCTATTTTCTTCTTGTTTGTTTTTGTTTTTTGTTGCTCAAATTAACCATGAAATGCATGCATTCTTACAGTGCTAGTCTCTCACAGATTCGACTGCAATTTGGCCTGTTGGCGCCACCTGCTTTTCTCAAGATAAGTTAGATAGATAAGTTTAATGCCATACTGTGGAACATTTCAGGCAACACAATAACATCTTCATGAAGAAAAGCAGAAGGTGTACCTTCAATCAGAAAAGTTACATAATGAACCTTTAATAATAGGCCACTCCATGAGGACATAAACCGCCTTTTTCACACCACAGAAGAATAACTTGTATTTGTTATATTACAATATCTGATCTAAACTGAAGTGAAACAAGATATCCAGGACAAGACTGAAAAACAGCACTAAAATTGTACATTTCTGGGGGCACTTGCGTAGCGGTTTTGTCCAAGAATGAACCAAGAATGATTCAGAATTTTGTAAAATGTGCATAATTCTAACACTAGAGCCATAAACCACTTCTAATGAGACAATAAACAACCATGTATAAGTACATCCGTCATTGCTAATAGAAACTCTGCAGTGTTCCTGTTAAATACTACTGTTAACTGTTTACAACTGTGGGATCAAAGTCCCCATGTATTCCCACTATAACACATTTATATGTAGGTTTTAAGCCTTTGATAACAGGGCTCCATAGACACAATGATTTATTTTGTATTCTGCAGAAGCTCATAAATCAGGAGAGAGGCTAAAGACATTGGCGTGTGCGTGTCAGGGCAAAAGTGGAATTCAAACCTGTCTTTTCCATCCGACTGATATAGAAGCATAACATGATCCAGCAGTTAGGCAAGAGCCCTCTTAACATACATGGAGGTAGCATGAACAGTAACTTAAAATATGGGGAATAAGTTGACATAAGTTAGCATAAAAAAAAAGTAATCAAAGTAATCAAAGTTTTAAGTGTATGTACTATTCTAAATTCATATGTTATTGGACTCATATTTGCATGTAGTTCAGAAGCTTATATAAATAAAGGCAAGAATAAATTATGGTTCATAACAGCATCAGTTATCTAAAATATTGTTAATATTTTGTTAAAGGTCCTATATTACACAAAAATGACTTGAGTTTTTAGCCATGTTAGAATGTTGTTCATCCAAAACATACCTGGAGTTCCGTTTTGTTTTTTCATTCACTCATGTTTGAGTAACTCTTTATTATTAGTCTGCCTACATCTCCAAAGCTCTAAATTCCACCTTGTGAGGTCATGAAGTGGTTTTGAAGTTAACAGCTACATTTTATGTTTATTTCAGTAGAGACTGGCGATTCCTGGAGTGAAATCATTCAAATCATTCCTCCGGGACGACTTGTGACTTTTTTTCCGTGCCTGGGCACAAATGATTCTAAAAACACAGTGTTGCACCTATATTACAACATGACATCACAAGGTGGAACAGTGTTTTCTGTCCGAGAGAAGAACTCTGCAGGGTCTGTGTGTTAAACATTGAATGAAACAAACGCAAACACACAACTCCAGGTAACAACATGATGAGGAAACAACATTATAACATAGATCAGAAAATGTGTAATATGGGCTCTTTAATATCCCAAAACTCTAAGAGAATTCACATTGACATTGAAGACATAGCTGAGCTGCATAGCACAGATAGTTCTGACACTTGATCAGATGAGGCTCGAGTCCAGCCAGCAGACATGCAAGAAATATACGATGTAGTTATGAATTTCTCATAGGTCAGCTAAACAGGTTTGGTGAAGATAGATACGTAGGTGTGCAAGTGTCCTCCGTTGTATTCAGGTGAGTCCCATGAGTCTATTGGAATGTTTCTGAACTATATGAGTCCAAAAAGAGTAAAAAATCAAGTAAAAAAGTAGTCAAAATTATCAAATTAAAGATTAATTATTTGGGCAAGTCTGGATCATTTTAGCGATCAATTCAATGTGTTTCATGCGAGACTCCAATAACATATGAAATTTTTAAAAAAAACCTCTACTCTACTACAGAAACACCATAAAATTACTTTACTTGAAATACTTTTTTTAAAGACTGAATTTCAAATCAACCATCTAACTACACTACAATATATAAAAAACCAATAACAATCAACTTAACCTTTAGCAACCAAGAGATACAAGATGCAAAACTCCAATTTAATACTTAATAAATATCCTGCTGATATAAGTAGCCCCAAATCCATGTAAATAAAATAGTTAAAAAATATATATTCCCCAATATTTAATATGAAATCTGAATCAGTTGCATATAACCACACATACCACACATTTCAGAGACTCTCGCATACTGATCATAGGCCCCATAGTTGAAGAGTCAGGCTGGATGACAAAAAGACAGTGGCTCAACTGAGTTCTCTGCCAATATTCACACAGCCACAAGAAGAGTGATGGGTCTAATACTACACAGTTAGTCTTAAGAGCGGATTTACCTTTGTAGACAGATGAATAATAGGAGCCTTGTAATTCTTTGAGAGTCCCATTCCAGGTAAAATTACTCCGGCCATAACCAAACATTGTAACTTGTAAACAAGCCCGATTATAATCTATGAGAGTGTCTGTGTGTTAGCCTTTCTGCTACTGTTAGCCCTAGCTCTGCTGTGTGTTGTGAGAGCTTGTGGAGCACTTTTAAGCACCTGACTCAGTTTTAAAAGGCGCTTGTGCCATTTGCTGGAGGCCTGGGTTTGAAGTCCAAATGTCACCATGAGTGTGGCGGTGGCAAATGAGGATGGGGTGGAGATGGGGTGAGCCTATGATGTATGTGTGTGTGTGTGTGTGTGTGCGTGTGTGTGTGTGGGACAGAGCGCAGAGGGCACGTAAATCAGACCCTGTCAACAAACGCAGCCAGAAGGCCCACTGTTTCTTACTGACAACCTGCTGTGGAAAGCATCAAGAGAGAGAGAGACAAGGTTAGAACAGAGTGACAGTGGGGGAGAAAGAGGGAAACAGGAGGAGATGGGGAAAGAGAGAGAGAGAGAGAGAGAGAGAGAGAGAGAGAGTGAGAGAGAGAGACGGCCCGAGGGGGGAGAGACAGAGAGGGGGAGAACAAATGAGAAAGACAGAGAGAGAGGGGTGGGAGATCAGAGAAGGGGAAAGAGACAGAGAGAGAGAGAGGGAGAGAGGGGGAATGGGAGGAGAGAGGGGGAGAGAGAGAGAGAGAAAAAGGAGTAAGAGAGGGGTAGATAGGGAGAGGAAATAGTGAAGGTGAGAATTGGGAAGATAGAGGGGTAGAGAGAAGCAAAGGGGAGTGAAAGAGAGTGCCAGAGGGACTGAAAAAGGGAGAGAGGAGGGGCGAGAGACAGAGAGCCAAAGGGGGTGAAAAATGAGAAAGACTGAGAGGGAAGGGGTTTAGAGAGGGGGAGAGAAAAAGAGTGAGAAAGGGGGAAAGGGAGGGTGGGAGAGTGGAAAGAGGGGGAGAGAAAGAGGAAGAGAGCGTGGGGAGAGACTGGGGGAGAGAATGTGCATGTGGTGTTCATTTGTCTTTGATGAGATTCCAGGGGTTTAGTGTTGCAGCCCAAAGTCTAAGTGGTGTTACAAAAATAGTCAGCCATTTTTAATTCGTGCAAATGGGCTTCAAACTGTTATCATATTTAAATAATGTGTGTTATTGTTCTGTGGCCAAGACTACTGTATTATGACAAAGGTTTTAAGCATCAGCTCCTAGTAACAGTAAAAAACTACAATGAAAAATACTATATATTACTTTCCTAACTAAATATCCAGATCTGAAGTTCTCTAATATAACATATGCTAGATTTCTTTTCACATGTATTTGGCAAAGTCTATTATGTAAGCAGACTAAAATAAGCTGCTGCATGCTGTATGTATCCAAAGCATTTCTTGTCTGATAATCAGGAAGTGCGTGTTAGTTATGTTATGTTTTTCATGTTTGTAAGACAGTAAGAGACAGTAAGAGACAATAAGACAATGTAAATCCTGTAGTGTGCCTTTAAAGGTGCATTGTGCAAGTTTTTCTGGGGAGGGTCCGCTACCTGTTTGTCTCCATGGAGATTTTTATGGTGTGATATTAAACATTTATTCATTACAAAATGTTTCTATAACACAAACATTTTTCAATTCTTTCTGTGAATAGGGCAACTCTCCACAGATCTGAATTGTAATGTAGCGTAATGCTGTCACATGCTTGTCTCCCTCGTGATAAATAAGTTTAATTTATACTGACTTTTATCATGGATTCTACCTGGACGACTGAGGGACTTTTCACGCATTTTAATCTATACTGTGTAAACACTTTAGACAAAGCAATAAAATTTCCATGGAGACAATGTTACACAATGCAGCTTTAATAGTGTCATGCAGTCAAAATGGCAAGCACCGTTTCTGAGGTGAATTCACTCACCAGTTCTGCTTAAGGCTGTGCTTGTCCTGATTTAACTTCTTCTAACTGTCCTCAAATCATTTTATGGTCTTGTGTTGGACTCCATATTCTGTTTCATTAAAGACGTGACTTGGCTTAAGTCCTGTCGATCTGCATTGACACTCAGATAAAGATCTATTACAAATAAAATGACATAATGCATATTCGCTGAACAAAATATAAATATACACATTTGACTGGTATATCAAATAGCAATCCAGGAAACAGAAAAAAATATAATTGATTCTTGTGAGCTTGTTAGAATGTTGTTCCCTCCCCAGAAACATAACTGTAGTTGTGTTTCATTCACATGTTTGAGTTATCCTGCATTATTATTCTGTCTACATCTCCAAAGCTCAAAATACTCGGTTCCACCTAGTGATGTCATGAAGCGGTGATTGAAGCGGTGATTTTCAAGTTTATAATAATAATTCATAGCATTGTATATAGTGCCTTTCATGACACCCAAAGCACTTTAAAGTTCATTGTTCATTCACTCCACACTTGGTGGGGGTCAGCTACTTTTGTAGCCAGAGCTGCCCTGGGGCAGACTGACAGAAGCGAGGCTGCCAATCTGCGCAATCAGCCCCTCCGACCACCTCCAACACTCATGCACACACCTCTTTCATACTAGGCAATGTGGGTGAAGTGTCTTGCCTAAGGACACAACGACAGTTTTTGTGACTGGCGCCCCCCTGTGGCACCTGGAATTCCCAGCGGTCTCCCATCCAAGTACTAACCAGGCCCTGCCTTGCTTAGCTTCTGAGATCTGATGAGATCAGGCTTTGACAAGCCGGTATGGCCACAAGTTAACAGCTCCTTTTACCTTTAGTTCAGTAGAGATCGGCAATTCCAAAGCTGAAATGATTGAAATGATTCTAGTGAAGGTGTATGGAGTTTAAAAATACAGTGGAGCACTTCCTGAAATGTGGAGTGTTTTCTGTTTGAGAGAAGAACTCAGCCTAAAAATGCAGAGTTTGTGTGTTAAACATGTGTGAATGAAACAAAACAGTACAGGTATGTTTTTGATGAAGAAACAACATTCTAATATAGATAAGAAAATAATGGCTCTTTAATTCTAATTTAATTCTGTTTAGATTCACATGGAGTTGGACACTGTCCCAGCAGCTACACTACACCTTGGACTGTTGCAAGTTTGAAATTGTTTTATTATTTGCAGTTGTTGTTTGTTTAAGTGGGATACTTTTGGGAGTGGTACAGAAAAAAGTGCAAATGCTCAGAAAAAGCCACTGAAAAAAACAATTCAGAGACTAAGAATGTTGTTTTGACACATGCCAATTTTGAAACTTAAATATCAAGTAAATATGTTTGTGTGCATAGGTTCATCCATTTCATGCATACCAACAGCATACATAATTACACCTTATGTTTCCCATCCTTTTATTAGGAATGTGGAAAATAATCTTGTTAGATGTTTTTTCTCTACATATGTTCACATTTGAATCTGACAAAAACAGATTAAGTGCTGATCTCTTAAGTAGGTGTAGTTCCAAAAGGCAGTGCTACAAATATGACAAAAATATTTTCATAATTCATCAATAAATTATCTTAATTATCTAAATTCATTAAAACAAACACTAATATTCTGATTGCTTCTTTACCTTACTTTGTGACTGAATTTTAAAAAATCTTTCTTCAGAGAGTCCATTACTGAGGATCTTTACCAAAAATATGTAGTTCAATATTGAGTGAGCTCATTATTCACCACGGCACTGGTCAGACAGAATAAAGAGTATAATCATCATTTAATGTCATGTGCAATGAATGACCTTGAATGTTGATTTATTCTTTATAGACTTATAATCAGAATAAGTTTTATTGCCAAGGGAACAAAATTCACATACAAGGAACTTATATGTTTTAATAGATAGAAGACTACTTTTTCAAAGTACTAGATCTCTGAGCTGCCTTCATTCTCCTCCTACGCCAATTTCAGACTTTTTCAATAAATGGACCACTATAATATTTTTATAGCCATACCAAATTATTCAGTAAGAAACTACTATCAAATCAGATACTGTCAACACAGTGCACTACTCTATAGTCAGCCGAAACACATGTCACCCTCTGCTCCTACTTTAAAGCAGACATATTGGCCAACTTTATCTGTAGTGAATCCTGATGAAGCATAGTCTACATTATGATCATGACAGTCTCCGCAATGGCAGTCATAGAATACGGTCAGAGTGCCCCCATCTCTCACTGTGTTTCTCAGTGAAAGCCCAGTGGAGGGATATAGATATCTTGCGTCTGGCAACAGAAAAAAGCCAGCTGAGTCGGACTTTGCAAAAGGACACAGTATTTGTACACAGTGTCATTGCATAGCAACAGACTCCAGGAGACTCAAGCTTTTCAGGCCTAAACTTCAGAACGACAACAACGTTCTGTCCCATGTACAAGAGTCATTGAAATAGACATGAGAATGGTGTCTATTGGTTAAGTGGTTTAATAGGTCGAACTGACGATGTGTCCTTAGGCAAAACACCTCAATCTCATGCATGTAGTGCATTAGCATGGCTGTGGTTGATTGTCTGTTGGTGCAGAATGGCAGTCACATCTCCACCACTCTGCCCCAGGGCAGCTGGGGAATCAGGAGTTATTTAACACCAGGTGGGACTGAAAAGTGCATGATGAATGTGATTGAAAAACACTTTGAAAAGCTTGTGAAGTATGAGGAGCATTATAACTGGTTATGACTTATGTGTTCATTTGGAAAGTAATCTGGATGGCTATAAGTCTATACATATTTCTTTTACTGTATGCACTTAAAACCCATGGAGTATAATTTATCAGTGTTATAGTTTTATATTATTGATGTTTTAAAGTGGCTTGGCTGCTATGTAATTCCAACTGTGCTATTTTGTTGTTTTCTTAGTATTCTAGGATATTCAATTTAACAATCAGATCAGACTGCTGAATTGAGTTATTTTAATTAAGAATAGGGAGTAGATTAGGCCAAAAACTAAAGGGGGTCCTACTGAGACATACTTGTCATCTCAATGGCTTAACAGAACATCATCTTGACATGCAAATCATGCACTGGAGCTGGCTCCAGTTTCCTGCAGTTCACAGCTTGACTAAACAGGTAGAGGTTGGTGTTACATGGACTGTGATTAATGACTAATGTCTAATGAGTAAATACATCACAGAATCTCTCAAGGCATTACACAACTTAATTGTGGTAGCTATTAATCATATGTCAAGCAAATAAGTTCATCTTAGGTAGAAGATGTATATATTTTATCAGTGGTTTTATAAATAATTGGTAATAATAATAATAATAATAATAATAATAATAATAATAATAATAATTAAAGCCGCAAGCGGCGTTGGTCGGGACCTCGCCCCTGCGTTTGTTCGTCTTACTGAGACGCACACCCATACTGAATTTCGTGTGCCTGGCAAAAATGGTAAGCCATATCGGGACTTTGTGTGGTCGTACTGAATGTACGCATTTGTTCGTCTTATTGAGATACACGTCCCTACCGAATTTCGTGCGCCTATCTTAAACGGTATGCCAGCCCCGAAAGACAACGCGCTAGGGGGCGCTATCGAGCTCCTGGGGGTCACTGGGGGACGGGACTTTGTGTGGTCGTACTGGCAGCACTTTGTGATGCCCGTGCAAAGTTTTGTTTTGAAGCATGGGAACATGCTCAAAATTGCCCCAATTATCTCACTTCCTGTTGGGCGTGGCCATGACATTGTAGATACCCTGTCAGAACAGACCCTGTCAGACCCTGTCAGACTCTGTTAGACCCTGTCAGACCCTGTCAGACCCTGTCAGACCCTGTCAGACTCTGTTAGACCCTGTCAGACCCTGCATGTGGCCTCCATGCTGAGGCCTACATGAACCTTCGATGCTTGTCCCCACATTGCTGCTTGCAGCTATATCAGATCAAAGGTACAAAGATCAAAGACCTTTGATCAGGGCGTTGCCTAGCAACAAATACCTCCCATTCATAACTCATCACTCCCATTCAATAAATACCTAACTTTATCGATCCGCCGTGTCGTCATATTACCGCCTATTTGAAAATCCTTCGCAATTTAACATCTCCAACGTCTTAAGATTATGTTCACCAAAATTTAAGCCTATCTGAGGTACGGTGTAGGAGAAGTGTTTCAAATTCCATACCTAACTTTATCGATCCGCCGTGTCGTCATATTACCGCCTATTTGAAAATCCTTCGCAATTTAACATCTCCAACGTCTTAAGATTATGTTCACCAAAATTTAAGCCTATCTGAGGTACGGTGTAGGAGAAGTGTTTCAAATTCCATACCTAACTTTATCGATCCGCCGTGTCGTCATATTACCGCCTATTTGAAAATCCTTCGCAATTTAACATCTCCAACGTCTTAAGATTATGTTCACCAAAATTTAAGCCTATCTGAGGTACGGTGTAGGAGAAGTGTTTCAAATTCCATACCTAACTTTATCGATCCGCCGTGTCGTCATATTACCGCCTATTTGAAAATCCTTCGCAATTTAACATCTCCAACGTCTTAAGATTATGTTCACCAAAATTTAAGCCTATCTGAGGTACGGTGTAGGAGAAGTGTTTCAAATTCCATACCTAACTTTATCGATCCGCCGTGTCGTCATATTACCGCCTATTTGAAAATCCTTCGCAATTTAACATCTCCAACGTCTTAAGATTATGTTCACCAAAATTTAAGCCTATCTGAGGTACGGTGTAGGAGAAGTGTTTCAAATTCCATACCTAACTTTATCGATCCGCCGTATCGTCATATTACCGCCTATTTGAAAATCCTTCGCAATTTAACATCTCCAACGTCTTAAGATTATGCTTACCAAAATTTATGCCCATCTGAGGTACGGTCTAGGAGACCCCCACTGGGGGTCCCCCAGTGGGGGTCTCCCAGGGACCCCCAGGTCCCCCAGGGACGAGACTTTGTGTGGTCGTACTGGCAGCACTTTGTGATGCCCGTGCAAAGTTTCGTTTGTTTTGAAGCATGGGAACATGCTCAAAATTGCTCCAGCGTGTATGAACAAGAATAATAATAATAATACGGAAACAAAGCAACAACAATAGGGACCTTCGTCCCCCTTCGGGCTCGGTCCCTAATAATAATAATAATAATAATAATAATAATAAATTCTATTTATTAGGCGCCTTTCTGGACACTCAAGGTCGCCTTACAACAAGTATAATATACATATAGTAAGCCTTACCCTAAAAATGGGCAATAAAATGTTGTAGGCTTTCAAATGTCATTAAAGGTGCACTGTGTAACTTTTCTGGACAGGGTCCACCACCTGTTTGTTTCCATGGAGATAGGTATTAATGCTTTGATTTAAATTGTCCTCAGGATGGTATTAATCTAGCCCAGGGGTCGGCAACCTTTACCACTCAAAGAGCCATTTGGACCCGTTTCACACAGTAAAGAAAACACTGGGAGCCACAAAACCCTTTTGAAATTTAAAATGAAGTAACACTGCATATAACGGCCTTTTTTTGCCTTTGTGCCATAGAGTTGCATTTTGAAAATGAATGAAATAAAATAAAATACATTTTAAATAAATACAGTGGTCCCTCGCTATATCGTGGTTCACTTTTCGTGGCCTCGCTGTTTTGTGGATTTTTTTATTCCATTTTTTAAAAATAGTGTATCAACGTGCATTTCTGCATCCTGATTGGCTAAGGGACTGTAGACCTTTGCCGATTCGTCAGTCCTTCTCCTCCGTGCCTCCTGTACAGAATGCGTTCAGTTTGTCAGATTTATATAAATGTTCGATCGCAGTGTGACTCTGAAGTGCTGTATGTTTGCAAGTTTTCTCCCCGACAAAACCCGTCACAGTGAAGCGGTCATAAGGACTGTGAAATACATGCGAAATACACTTTGGTTTCGTTCTCTAATACTGTGCTTTTTTGTTGAAAATCTACGAACGTTTGAATGTTTAAACAAGAGAGAAATGTGAGAAAACGTTGATTCCAGTCTGAGAAAAGTGTAGAATGTGTGTGGTGAGGCATTTACAGCCTTAAAGCATGGAGAATAATTGTAAAATATAAAGCTGACGACTTCGCAGATTTCGCTTGTTGTGGGTTATTTTTAGAACGTAACCCCCGTGATAAACGAAGGACCGCTGTACTGAGCCGCATCAGAGGGATCAAAGAGTCATGTCAATGTGTCATCATGTGGTTCGGGAGCCGCGGGTTGCCGGCCCCTGATCTAGCCTGTCTCACGTTTATTCAACTACAGGTGTTTAAGTACTCAAAAATATCTTACAAAACTTCCATTCTTACTGTGAGTGGGGTCCACAAATCTAACCTGTAATTTGGCTTTCAAGTGTCCATGGAGATTCTTAAGTTTATGGTCATACTGTTTAGACAAGCAGGTGACAGCCCCTCTACCACACACAATGGACCTTTAACTGCAGTTCATGTGTCCTGCAGTAATCCTTTTAAGCCTGTAAAGGTAAACCTAAAAACATCTAAAAACATCTGTCAGATCTATTTTGCTCACAGCTCTCATTTGTTAGAGGTGCCACGCCAGGGCAAAACAGTTGATACAGCTTTAAATAGCCTTTGGTGTAACTTAGTCTTGCGTGAAAATGCTCCTGCTTCATCACTTGAATTGGATTTAGAACATTTTCAAATGGATCAGATAAAATAGTGTGTGCAAATAAGTAGGTGCTATGGTGGCATGGACAGGGGGTCCTGCTGATATTTGTCCACTGTCACACAGTATGATACCACTGTAATCCAGGGGTGTCAAATATGCGGCCTGGGCCCCCCCAAGACCTTTAACCTGGCCCTCGGCTGATTTTCTATTAAAATATTTTAATTATATTTTAATTTTCTATTAAAATATTGGTAATTTTCTGTGCCGCTTTTTTGCTTCTGCTTAGCATAGCAGCGTCTCCAGCACCTCTGTGCGTGGCCTCCCACCAGAGCAGCACAAATGAAGACTTGACTCTTTCCAAACGCTCTTAAAGGACCATTGTTTTGACTGTTGACCGTGACACCCTCATCAGCAAAATGTCAAAAATGAGAAAAGTATGTACAAATATTTGGACTTATTGCTGTTTTTGGGGTATATCTGACTTGAGTTTTCTGATCCAGCCCCTTTGGGATCAAAGTAAGTTGGATAAGTTTGGCCCCCCAGACCAAAATGAGTTTGACACCCCTGCTCTAATCAGTTAGATTGACAGTTAGGATATTATGTTTTTAATCTTTGCCCTACAGAACTAAAACAAAGCTAAGATGCTCAAAATATTAAAGATACAATGAGTGTCGCTCATTTGTTTGAATCCATGTTATGGACTTAACTGGAATTTCCCACAGTATGTCATTTAGCTTATCCTAGCTTGCATTTATTCAGTTGCAGGTGTTTTGATTGCTCTCCACAGATCTGACCTGTAACTTGGTTAAATATACTGTGGAACGTTCTAGACAAAGCAATGATATCTCCATGGAGACAAGCAGGTGGCGGACCCTCCAACAAGAAAGTTTAAGCAATATAAACTTGACAATGGAAAGAATATATTTTCAACCAACATGCAATCATTTGTAACTGTTTAAAATGTATGGCAAAAGCAGAAATGCAATTTGTCACCTGGACAATAGTTTTTTTGTTCGTTTCGCAACTCATCCAAGCTGCTTCTTCAGTTCTTCAGACACTGGTGGACACTGCCTTATATCTACCTGAAGGGAGGAGCTGTTTAAAATGTATTGTAATAATTGTAATAATTGTATTGTAATAATTGCATACATGATAATGATAACAGTAAAAAAATCAAATGTAAATTGTAATTTAATGTAAAAATGTTGTATCAGTATAATCTTGTTTGACTTTTCTGGTGTAAGTGAATCCCAGGCCTCTTGGCGTCCTCTGACGTGAGCAGCGATCTATCACCGCTCAGGCTGTAACATGAGTTTGCATTGATAGTCTGAGCACTTGTCATGCCACCCTGAAACCCAAGCAGTTCTCAGGCTCACTGCCCGTTTCCAGGACTGACACACAAGAGCAAACCACGAGAAGCCAAGTGAGCCATGTCTAAAGCCAGTGCTAATAAAAAGTACAACAGGACAATGAACTGTACTGTATGAATTGTAACCTTTACTGTACTCCACTGCAAAAAATAACAACTATATATATATATATATATATATATATATATAATACAAAAAACAAAAAATCAACAATATACTTGTACAGTATCTTTTTAAACGTGAGGTCCACATCTGATCCTCTGTCAGTAAAAGCATGTAGTTTAGAGCAGAATTCATATTTTGGAGGAAGAAATTTGACAACTTTGTTTTAAATGGCAATTAAAAGTCTATCTAGTTTATTTATAGTTGGGAAATTAAAACAGAAGGCGATTTGAATTTTGTTGTTTTTGCTGTTTAAGAATAAAATCTAATCAATGATTGTGATTGATCAGAACAAGGGAAAAAAATCTCCTTGTCCTTGTAGTTGTTGTAACACTGCAACACTTGGGTCAATTTTATCTTCTGCAAATTAAAAGATCTAATCCAGTGGCTCTAAAACTTGTCACATCAAGTACCTCCTAGAAACATATTTGGTCTGCCGGGTATCACCTGTTCTAAACCAGGTCTCAAAGAGGTAAAGACAACAACATTTCTACAGTGGTTCTAAACAATCCCAATCCACTTTATTTCTACAGCACATTTTACTAACAAAAACAGTTTCAGAAGTGCTGCACATAGTAATATAAAATCAATAAATAAGAATCAAACTGAGGGAGGTCAGAAATGTATATAAAAAAAACTACTTGTAACTGAGACTACAGTAGACCTGCAGATGGGGCTGAGCAATATTAAAAAATTTTAAACAAAAAATCACATTTTTTTCCTTCAATTTCATTCACTTATTTTTTTTTTTCAAAAACAAAATAATAATGGGTTTTAAAACCAAAGATGTTCATTTTGTTCATTAATTTAAAAAAGAACTCAAGAAGTTAAAGTAATGAACAAAATTAACATCTTTGGTGTGTCCATGGTGGTTGGTCTCCCTCACCCTCATCCAGCTCAGGTCCTTTACCACAGTGTTTCCCAACCAGGGGTACCCCTAGGGGTACGCAAGCACACTGCAGGGGGTATGTGGCAGTGTCGCTGCCAAGCGCAGGGGGAGATTTTTTTTATGTGTGCGCACGGGGAGACCAAGTTTAGCCTATTTGTGCTTCCAGTTCGTGAAGAAGTCCGTCTCAAATACTGAGAAACATGTGACAGTCACAGTAATCAGTAGTTTTCAGTAGTTTTCAGTAGTTTTCAGTAGTTGTGAGATCAATAAAGTCTTATCTTATCTTAATAATCATATATAAATTTTATTGTGGCGGAGCGCCCGTAGCTGCCCCGTCATTCCCCGACCCGCGCCTCTCTCTTTCTGGCTCGAGAGTGCGCCTTAGCCGACAGAGCGCGTGGAGCACTCGCCCCCTGGTTTGCGGAGCCAGGCTCCAATACAAACTGTTACCCCGCAGGACTGCTCACAAACTTTTTCCCTACTACCTGGACGCTGTTCCCCTCCCTAGCGCGTTCAAGGGTGCACAATCGGCGGCTACGGGTTCTCACGCTCTCCTTACCGTCTGCCGTCTCTGCGCTGCTCTCTCGGTCAGGGGCCAAACTGGGGCACTTCCTGGTCTTGCAATAAATAGCGCATAGTGGCGCTACTCAATGAAATCGTACCATATGGGGGTTATTTTAAGTAATTTCGTTATTATGTTGACTTACAGATGTTTTATTATAATGGGAACAGTTTGGCATTGGTTTCAACCTTAAAACCCCACTGTGTTAATTGGTTAGCCCAAGTTAACTTATATACTTTTGGAGAATTATCAACACATATGAGTGAGGGGGTACTGAGGTATAACAAAAAGGCTCAGGGTTACACAAGACAAAAAAGGTTGGGAAACACTGTTGTACACTATGCCCACCATTTGGTTATGTCATTTCATGTATGCTTTCCCTGCCAGCGTTGCCAGCAGTGGTAGATCTGGGCCTCTATTGCTCGGGTGCTCAAGGCCTGCTCCTATGCAGCCAGGATGAGGGCCTCTGTGCTGTCCTTCAGACCAGGCCTCTCCAGCCATTGGTAGGAATTCTTGATATCAGCCACTTCAGTTATGTTTAGGTGGTATTTCCCATGTAAGGGCTTGTCCTGCCATGATGGTCCCTCCAGCACCTCTTCCTCTGAGCTACACTGTCTGAGGCATTTCCTGAGCCTCCTTCCTTCCAGCTCGCGTACAGTCTCATGGTGCTGGATTTGGGATGGTCAGGAGCTTTTGTGCCTTAATGTCTGTGGTCTGTATCTCCTCCTTTGACCATCTTATGGTTCCTGTTGGATATCTGATCACTGGCAGGCTGTAGCTGTTTATTGCCTGTGCTTTGTTCTTGCCATTGAGCTGGCTTCTTAGGACTTGCCTTACTTGTTGCAGGTATTTGGCCGTAGCCGCTTTCCTTGTTGCCTCTTCAAGGTTGCCCTTCAAGTGTCACAGCCCCTGTGATCTCATCTGCCACTCCCTCAGTGGCCACCTCCTTCCCCTCCCCTTCTGGTGTTCCAGGAGTGGAGACAGGTGTGCTGGAGCCAGACTCAGCTGAACCCACTCTCCAATCAACTGGGTATAAGAGCCAGTCAAGCCAGATCAGCGGCGCCAGATTGTAATACTTGGTCTGTTAGTGCTCTGTTCTTGCTACATATGTTTGCCTACCTACGACTTCTATTACTTAATCTTTTGTTCATCTGCCTCAGATCTCTGTGCTCCAGTCACCAGCTCCAGTCTCCTGCTCTGACCTGCCCTGCTCCAGAGTCCTGCTCTCTTCATCATATTCCTGGATTAAATCTGTAATAAATACCAACTATTCTCCTTTGACCTGTGTCTGCTCTTGGGTTCCTCCGTTATCCGTGACATCAAGGTTGCCATTTACTTGTGGGAAACCAAGGTACTTGTAACTGTCCTCAATGTCTGCTGTTGTTCCCTCTAAGAGTGAGACCCCCTCTGTGTGGACTACCTTCCCTCTCTTTGTCACCATCCTACTACATTTGTCAAGCCCGAATGACATTCTAATGTCTGTGCTGTAGATCCTGGTGGTGTGGATCAGTGAGTTGATGTCTCGCTCGCTTTTAGCGTACAGCTTGATATCATCCATGTAGAGGAGGTGGCTGATGGTGGCCCCTTTTCTAAGTCGGTATCCATAGCCAGTGCGGTCGATGATTTGCAGGGATGAAAGTGGCCAAACATGAAAAAAGCGGAAAAAATTAAAAAATTTTAATTTCTGAAATTTGGATTTCTATATGTTAGCAATAAAGTAAAACTGTACAAAAAAAAACCACATTTTATTAACAGGTAGGCCTACTAGTAGTATATATTGGATTTGTTTTTGCTTTGCACTTCGTCTAATCAGACCGCATTGAGGAGGAGCTTATGCGCACTAAAAGGCGCAGGTGAAAAAGCGAGGAGCGACGTGTTAAGTGAGGCACGGGCAGGTAAGATGAGGTATATAGGATGTTTTATAAAGTTTAACCTGTGTACACGCAATGGTACACGCTGTTATGAAAGAGCTGCGCTCGGTCTGCGGCTCCAGACACGGGCTCGCGCGGCCCGCAGTTTAATACGAGACACACGTACTTTTGTTCTGAATACGGGACGATTCTGTTTTTCAAGAGACTGTTGGCGACCCTAAACACAACTATATATATATATACACCCAAAATCTTTCTCGACAAATTTGCAGATATTAAAAAATAAAATAAAAAAATTACCCCACAGCTGAAAAAAAAGCGGAGATCCGCTAAAAAACGGAACTCTTTCATCCCTGGATTTGGCTGAGGGAGTTCAGATCTATGCAGAACAGCAGTGGGGACAGTGCATCTCCTTGGTATATGCCACATTTGATGGACACTTGTGCCATTGGCTTCAAGGGTGGTTTTCCACAACTACATCGAGTTTGCAATGAACGCCCTTGGAGTCCAATTGATATTGTACAACTCCACGCACTCAGTGATCCATGTGTGTGGCATTGAGTCATAGGCTTTCTTGTACTCAATCCAGGCAGTGCACAGGTTGGTGTGACGGGTTCTGCAGTCACAGACGACTGTTCGGTCAAGCAGGAGTTGGTGTTTGGCTCCCCTGGTGTTTTTGTCAGTGCCCTTCTGTGCTGTGCTCATGTATTGATCCATGTGCCCACTTATCTTAGCCACAATGATGCCTCACATGAGCTTCCATGTTGTGGAGAGACAGGTTACTGGCTGATAGTTGGATGGATGAGGTATCCTTGAGGATCAGGATTGTACACCCTTGGGTTAGCCATTCAGGGTGAGTCCCATCCCTTAGCAGCTGGTTCATTTGTGCTGCCAGGTGCTCATGGAGTGCAGCGAGCTTCTTTAGCCAGTATGCGTGGATCATGTCAGGGCCTGGTGTTGTCCAGTTTTTCATGCCTGACACTCTTTCCTGAATGTCTGCCACTGTGATGATGACTGGATATTGTTCAAGGAGGTTGCTGTGGTCAGCCACTAGCCACTGGGCATCGGTGTTACATGATGCCTCCCTCTCCTATATGCCTTTCCAGTATCTTTCAGTCTCCAGCCTTGGTGGTTCTACTCTGGTGTTATTCTCCTGCCATTGAGCGTACACTTTCGCAGGTAGTGTTGGGAACAGGTGGTTTATTCGTCTGGCCTCGTTATCTCCTTTAGGCGACTGGCTAAGGCTTGTAGCCTTTGCTTGACAGTTTTGAGTGCTTCAGATATGGGCATCTGGCTGTATCTCTTGGGTACTTTCTTTTTCATTGCACCTTTCTGGGCCTCTGACAATTGGCTCACTTCTCTCCGCGCTTCCTTGATTTTAGCCTCTAACCGTCTTTTCCATGGTGGGTATTGTCTCTCATGGCTCCCATGGTTGGTTATAGCCCAGCACCTCTAGGATGACTGCTGCTGAAGTCTGTATCAGCTCACTGGTTTCAGTGATGCTTGTCTTTTGTTTGTTCTTTTGTTTGTTTGCTTGTATATCTGTTTGTTGTTTGTTCGTCTGCTTGTTTGTCTGTTTGCTTTTTTTTTTTTTTTTTCCTGGCAGCACGGTGGCTGAGTGGCTAGCACTCATGCCTCACAGCAAGAAGGTTCGGGTTGCCCGGGCCTTTCTGTGTGGAGACTGCATGTTCTCCCCGTGTCTGGGTGGGTTTCCTCCGGGCACTCCGGTTTCCCCCACCAACCTAAACATGCGCCATAGGTAAAATCCTCCAGCTTAGGGCCTGACCAAGCCTAAATAACAAAACAGAATCATGGGGATGGTCCCCGGGTCAAATATAGAAACAACTTCTCCTGTGCGAGATCAATAAAGGTAAATCTTCTAATCCATGACCACTGTAAGGCGCTTTGTGTTACAATTTTGTATGAAAAGCGCCTTATAAATATTGATTGATTGATGGTAGGGATCGCTCTCAGTGCTGCATTCACATCACTTAGCCTCTGTAACTGGTGTCGGGGGTTTCTTCATTCAAGATTCAAGATTGTTTATTTGTCATATGCAGAATCAACACAAGGTTAACAATGCAATGAAATGCTTAGGATCAGAAGAACCGTTGACTCGCTAAGATAGTCAGAAGTATTAATAACATGCAATAATAGTACATGGTAAAAAAGTGTTGCAAAAGTGCAGGGGAAAAAGTAAACAATATAATAAACAATATAATCAGGAATCAGGAAGGTTTTTATTGCCATATGAGTGAACAGGTTCACAACATTAGGAACTTGCTTCGATACCTGGAGCGGACAGACACTCCGAGCACCAGGGCTGCCATTCGCGGCGCCAACTTGGTTACAACGGAGTAGGAAAAAAAAGGATGCAGACAATTTTACATGTAATGACAGAAAAAACAATTGGAGAGGTAAACATACGGTGATCTTTTTCTTTGGCAACAGAAGGAAGGGTGGGGAGGGGATCAGATTGGAAATCAATAATTGATTGGAAACTGACGCAGAGGCAGACTTACTAAATAGACAGGGCAGAGTGTTTTACACTCTGCCCAGTGTTCAGTGTAAGCCGAATGGAATGTCTTGTTTTGTTTTGTAGAGTGCTGTGTAAGATAAGGCCACAGCTGTGACCTTGGACGTGTTTGTGCAGAAGCAGAGTCAAAACAAAGTCCAGTTGAATTACAATTTCAGGAGAATTAATTACACCGGGAAATTTAGCATAATCAATACATTTTTAGAACCCAGGCGAACAGACAATTTGCCAGAACCCTGGTTTCTGCCAGTCACCCCAACTTCATGCCACCAAGCAGGATTGTGAGACTCGCAATCCTCCTGCTGGCACGTATGATGAATGAACACAGACTGAGCCGCTGTTCCACACAGTTCCACACAGTTCCACACAGTTCCACACAGTTCCACACAGTTCCACACAGTTCCACACAGTTCCACACAGTTCCACACAGTTCAACATCCATTATCTGAGATGTTATCCAGTGCCAGACAGATTTCCACAAATTGGGTGTTTCAGTTCAATCTGTGTTTCCCCTTCTGATCTCGTCCTCCCTAGTCCCCCACAGCCCCACTATCGTGTAAAATGACCTCCGGCGGCTCGGGCTCTTTTATCCGCTCGGCTCCAATTAGTGATGGGTCATAAAAACATCCTCCAGGCCAATCCAGATGTCCTGCCATCAAAATTCCAATAGTAATCATTTCGTGTCCTCCAGTAACAGCGGTGCCAGACACACAACGCGTCGTGTATCTAGCAGCGAGTTCCCTTGGGACTGTCCATGAAAAAATATGCCAATAGCGTTGTGGGACCAGCTCCAATTCATGATTTAGAATTTCGAAAATGTGTTCCAACAGGAGAAAAATTACAAAAAATGACGAGACGAGAGAAATTAGACATCAGACAGAGCAAGATAAGGAGGAAGAAGAAAATACGTCTGCTCTCCACGGCAGCTAGAACAGTAAAATATGCAATAAAATGTAATAAAAATACAAGGTACAATGTACAAAGGTGCAGGTAGGATTAAATCAAAGATCAAATAAGGTGTAAGTATTTCACAGATTGCACATAATATGGTGTGGTATGGATATTGCATGTGGATTTCGTATTGCACATAGTATGGTATAAATATTGCACATAGGTTATTGCACAGATTATTGCACAGGTAACAGTAGTTTACAGTGAGGTAGTGACAAACATGATATATTCATACAGAGCAGCAGCAGTAAACATATTATGCATAATGAAAGGTAGTTTAGTGCAGTATTATTGAGAGTTCAGTATTAGAGTATTATCCAGAGTTCAGTAGTCTGACAGCTTGGGGGTAATAGCTGTCTTTGAGTCTTTTTGTGCGTGCTGGCAGGCTCCTGTATCATCTACCAGAGGGTAGCAGACGGGAGAGTCCTTGTGCCGGATGAGTATAGTCCTTAGTGATGCTGCGTGCCTTACGCAGACCCCTGCTGTGGTAAATGTCCTGGATGGAGGGGAGACTGCTGCCAGTGATGTCCTCTGCCGCTTGCACCACCCTCTGTAGTGCTTTGCGGCTCTGAGCGGTGCAGTTCCCATACCACACTGTGATGCAGCCCGTCAGCAGGCTCTCGATGGTGCACCTGTAGAAGTTTGTGAGGATGCTGGTGTTCATACCAAACTTCCTCAACTTCCTCAGGAAGTAGAGTCTTTGTCGGGCTTTCTTAACCACAGTGTCTGTATGTAGTGTCCAGAACAGATCCTCAGTGATGTGTACCCCAAGGAACTTTAAACTGCTGACCTGCTCCACCTCAGCGTTGTTGATGGAGATGGGGAGATGCTGGTCTACACGCTGTCTCCTGAAGTCCACGATCATTTCCTTAGTTTTGCTGACATTCAGAGAGAGGTTATTTTCATGACACCAGCTGGTCAGTGATTTCACCTCATCTCTGTAGGCGCTCTCATCGTTGTTGGTGATGAGGCCTAGGATGGTGGTGTCATCAGCAAACTTGAGGATGGTGTTGGAGCTGTGCCTGGCGGTACAGTCGTAGGTGAACAGGGAGTACAGGAGAGGACTGAGAACACAGCCCTGGGGTGCCCCAGTGCTGAGGACACGTGTGGAGGAGACGTGGCTGCCGATCCTCACCGCCTGTGGCCTGTTGGTGAGGAAGTCCCATATCCAGCAGTAGATGGACGTCCCCAGGCCCAGGGCGGTGAGCTTAGAGACCAGTTTGGGGGGGATTATGGTATTGAATGCCGAGCTGTAGTCGATGAAGAGCATTCTCACATATGTGTTTCCTCTCTCCAGATGACTGAGAGAGGTGTGGACTGCTAGAGCAATAGTGTCGTCTGTAGACCTCTTTGCTCTGTATGCAAACTGCAGGGGGTCCAGGGTGTCGGGGAGGGAGTCACAGATGTGTCTCTTAATGATTCGTTCAAAGCACTTCATGATGACAGATGTGAGTGCTATGGGCCAGGACAGGATGCTGTGGGGGTCTTTGGGATGGGGACTACAGTGGAGGTCTTGAAGATGGTGGGCACAATAGACATGGCTCAGAGACAGGTTGAAGATGTTGGTGAACACCCCGGCGAGTTGGTCAGCACAAGCCCTCAGCACCCGTCCGGGGATGCCGTCGGGTCCTGGTGCTTTGCGGGGGTCTATACAAAGTACAGCGTCCTCACTGTCCACATGGGGTCTGGTGACAGGCGTGGCGTTATCTGCATCAAACCGGGCGTAGAAGGTGTTGAGTTCGTCCGGAAATGATGCGCTGGACAGTTCCACGGGCCCGCTCCTCCCCTTGTAGTCAGTGATGCAGCGTATCCCATGCCACACCCATTCGGGCCATGATCTTATCTTTCAGATCAGACGCTGCCTCGCTCAGCGTGGTTCTTATTTTGCGTGGTTTACACCTCACCATATCACAACACAAGTGATATATGGTCTGGAAGCCACCTTCGAAATATCTCGTACCATCAGTTGTCAGTTCAAACTACAAGCTTCCGTTTGTCACGTAGTACGCGCCACCGTCTTGCCACCCCTCCCCGCTCTCTGATTGGCTTCCAGAATCGGGAGAGCTCGTCTGCCATAGACGAACAAACGAAAGACAGCCCATTTCCGCCTTGTTCCAGTTGCCCATTTTTCATCAGGGTGCTCTGGTTCCCCGGCACCTGACGCAAACCTTGTATGGGCGGGCAACGTCCGAGCCGGCATCTCGTAAGGTTCATTGTCTCTCATCATTGTATACAGTGAAGGGTCTTGGACAAGGACCCACACTGCCCCCGAGGGGCAATGAGCAATATACAGTGGTTGCTCGTTTATCGCAGGGGGTAGGTTCTAAAAATAACCCAAGATAAGCGAAATCTGCGAAGTAGGACAACTTTATATTTTGCAATTACTATACATGTTTTATGGCTGTAAACGCCTCACCACACACATACACTTTTCTCAGACTGGAATTAACGTTTTCTCACATTTCTGTCGTTTAAACACTCAAACTTTAGTAGATTTTCAACAAAAAAAATGTATTACTAGTGACGCGTGTATTTCACAGTTCCTCTGACCGCGCCTCTTTGTCCTGGCGCCGCTCCGCCTTGGTGCAGGCGTCTTTTACCGAGTGCGCTTCCTACGGATCCAGTGACTCATGTCTCCAGCCCCCTTCCCCTCTATAACATCTATATAAATCTGGCAAACTGAACACATTCTATACTGTACAGGAGACAAGGCACGGAGGAGAAGGACTGACAAATCGGCAAAGGTTTACAGTCCCTTAGCCAATCAGGACGCAGAACACAATAAACACTATAAAAACATTTTTAATTAAAAAAAATCTGCGAAACAGCAAGGCCGCGAAAAGTGAACTGCGATACAGCAAGGGACCACTGTGTATATATATATTAGGGGTGGCACGGTTCACAAAATTCACGGTTCGGTTCGTATCACGGTTTAAGGGTCACGGTTTTCGGTTCTGTACGGTTCTTATTGGTTTCTTTCAAAATACACCTTATATCCATTTATCTTAATAATCCACAATAACAGGATATAACATTAAAAAGGTTACAAGATTATATAATAATCTAATGTAATATAAAATCTTAATACTATGTAATAATCACACAATCTGAATTTGACATGACTTTAAGCCCATTATTGGAAACATCTCTCCGATCTGGTGGCAGTAACTATGTCACCTGCTGTTGAAAAAAACCCTTTTACTAGATATTGAAGAAACAGAAATAAAAGTACGTGTTTCGTATTAAACTTCTACCGGTGTGCGGGCCACGCTCCGTCTGGAGCTGCGGACACCGCACGTCATCAAGCGAGCGAGCACGTGTAACGTGTAACGTGTAACGTGTAACGTGTAACGTGTACCGTGTATCATAGGGCAGGTTAAACTTTATAAAACACCCCATCTGTCCGTGCCTCACTTACCGCCTTTTCAACGCGCTCTCTCCTCCTGTTAGCTTCCCTGATAGCGCGCATAAGCTCCTCCTCAATGCCTCTGATTAGAGCGCATTTCGGCGGCAGCGTGGGAAGGGGGGGGTGTCTGTGACTTTCCGCTTTTCCCTTGCCTGGAAGAATCCATGACTCATCGCTGTACCAGCGAGTGAGTCTGGTAACGCTTGATCCACAGAATGCGCTGCGGTTGCGCGTAGACAGACAGCTAAGTGAACCAATCAGAGATTGCGCCATCTTGATTCAAAACTGAGGCGGAACTTCCGCTGCCTAAGAGTGACTTTGCGGGCAAAGGCGGGTGCACTGACGTCACCATCTTTGAACGAATCAGAATCGCGGAGTCGGTTTGGAACCGGAGGAGCGAGAGTGGATGGAGAGTGTCCAAATGGTATCGCGGTGTATAGGAAATACAGAGAGATATCATTTGGCTGGCCAGGTAAGCTTTTCCCCAGACTCCGGACTTAAATGACACTGGTGCATCCTCTATGTTCTTGCCGCTATCTCCACTCTCACTTGCCATTTCTATCTAACTTTATTTACCGCACTCATTCATCTTTCTCGTGAAAGGGAAAGACGAGCCGGAAACACAGGCATGCCAGAGGCAAGTATACATTGCGCATGCCTGGAACCGTCAGGTGCGCACCGAACGGTTCGTCGGTTTTTCCTGAACCGTGCCACCCCTAATATATATACATATACATATATATACATGTATATATATATATATATATATATATATATATATATATATATATAGTTTGAAGTCCTGTACTTGGTTGTTTATATTATTTAAAATAATGTTTACAGCTTAAGTCATTAACTCTTATTTAGAGAAAAGTTGTAAATCATGAAGTTGTATTTGCTGCATTTATATTCTTGTTTAAAAAAAATTTTCAAAAAAATAAAAATTCAATCTACTCACCATAATTTATTAACAGCTGCACTATTTGCTTGCTGAAATTCTGGTCGTTTCTTCTTGATCTGTTTTATGTTGTTTATGTTGTTTTATGATGATTTTAATTGTTCTTTTATTGTTGCAAGTGTAGCACTTTGAGATTTGAGGTCAAATGTAAAGTGCATTACAAATAACATTTATTATTATTATTATTATTATTATCTGAAGGCAAAAAATGTTTTAGTTTGAGTAGAAACACTTTCCGCATTCAATTTATAATGTATAATCAGATGTATATTTAAGTATCTTATATTTAGTTAAAGGACTGTAGTTGTCCCTTTCTCTGAAGGTGGATGCTGTAAAAATAGACAGAGCTCTAGAGTGTCAGCCACTGGATTAAGAAACTGATTCATGGTAAAAGTCTCTGGGTTGAGGGTCTCTGGGTTTAAGGAATGGTAACTTTAGTTCGACAAGTGTTCCATGTGTGGTAAACGTGCATGTTAAAATAGGTTTCATAATCTTTCCTATAATCCACAAAGCCTTGCTCTATAGCTCCAAAATAGTCAATGTATCCTTTATCAATTTAATGAGTGCCCATGATAAATCACACTATCTCATCCAATATTTATCTCTGTTGCTAATGTATCTGCCAAGAATACAGGCTTATTCTGACATTCTACTATGAGTAATTATAGATATGTGTGTATTAGATCTAATACTCATATCTATATGAGTTACTACTTTGAAAAGAATAGGCCTACTTATATAATACCTCCGCCTACTCAAATTCCAAAACTAAAAAAAGCCTACCAAAGAAAGACTGAGTAAGGAGCAGATTTAAACCACAAAAACGATTCTAAATGTATAACTATTGTTTAAAAATTATGAGCTGCAATAAGTAATTAGCAGAGTGAAACACCTTAGTACCTACATCTTTGCATCTGTATTGAGTCACACTTATTAATTCTTTCTTTAAAAAAAAAGTACCCACGATCATTACTGACCCCAAAAATATATTGTTCGTCATGGTAACATTAGATTAGATTAGGCCCAATCCCATATTTTTACAATTATAAAACACAAACGTCTGAAGAAAGTTACTTTGGGTAAAAAATAGGTTAAAATACAAAAAAAAACTGTATGTCTGCAGTAGATCTATAAAGACATTTATCATGACTCAAGAAATAAGGTATTTTGACTACGCTAAAGCAGTTAAATCAAAAACGTGATGGAAATAAAAGTTTTTACTGCCTGGAGGAGGCTTGGGAGACGCGCTTCCGGGACGGTAGGGGGCGGTAGAGCGCCTCCCCGCCACTGGACTGAGGAAGTGACATGAAGTTTGAAATTTCACCGGGAACATTTTAGCACATTTCTAAGTTACATGAGGAAAAACTCTGAATATTTATGTAAGTACAACACCACGCAATGGATTTATACATTACAACAATGTATTTTTCGTTTTAAAGGCCGCTCAACGCGTTATTTTTCTAGGTTTTTTATTTTGCGCAAATGTCAGCGCCACAAAGCACTCATAATATTGTCCGTATTTCGCTTTGTAAAGTATTGTTGTAAACTTGTGTTATAGGATCATGTCTGAACTAGAAGACTTCTCCAAACGTATTCACGAAAGGCTGGCTTCAGTTCAACGATTGCTGGATCTGTCGATTATAGGTAGGCTTATTGCTGTGTATTTAGTGCAAGAATATGCTCAGACCAGTTTACTGACTAGTAGTGGCTCTGTAAACATTTGTAACGATGTGCATTCAAGGTATCGCACTAAAAAGGGTGTCATATAACTCGATTTTAACTGTTATTATTTTCTTATAGACTTGCCTCAGAATAAGATGAAAAAACTTGGTCAGGAGCTGATTGCTATTGAAGGGATTCTGGAGGAGTCTGAGAAATGTGTTAATCGCCAGAGAGACCAACTTCAGCATCTGAAAGTAAGTATCCATATTATTTGTGAAACATTTTATTCTTCACTATATTTTCATCTTTTTGCAGTTGTAAATCTGCTTTTCTTGTTTTTCAGACACTTGAACAATCATCACAAAAATGTTTAGAGGACCTCCGTCACCTTCAGGAGAACATCCCAGAATATTTGCCAAAGAAAAATAACCAAGTAAAGTGAGTAACAAACCAGTAATTACTCTGTTCATCATTTTGTCTTGAAGCTGTTAATTATAACTTTTTAAAATGATTATTATTTTAGTATATGCATAGTTATACATAATTTATTTGCCTCTATAATTTTAGTGTAAATGAGCCAATAAAAGCCCATATAAACACAGAAGATACCCAGCCACGGCAGCCTGAGAAGGTCAAAAAGGTTTGCAAGGGGTACATAAAGGAAATTGAGATCATCACCATTCCCGAGTATGAGAGCATCCCTCAGTAAGTACTGTTGCCATCTGTGCCTGCAAGACCATTTTGCCCAAAGAGTGAACCCTGGAGAAGTGTTGAGGTGCTTGCATTAATAATGAAAAACAATATATTTTTGCTCCTGCAGGTATATGAAGGGGAGAGTGTCCTATGATCAGCTTAATTCTGCTGTGCGTTGCATCAATGCATCTGTGTCCTCTAAATATAAGATATTGCATCAGCCCATGAAAACTCACAACAACCATTCACGCAAGTTACATCAGAGGTTTAAGGAGCAGGAGACAAAAGACACAAAAGGTAAAGTGAAACAACACAGTAGTACACAGCTCTTATTTGAATGGATCTAAATCTATTTTTAATATGTTTAGGTCAATTCTTCATTGTTGAAGCTGACATACGTGAATTTACTGAGACGAAGGTTGACAAAAAGTTTCAAGGAATTTTGAACATGCTGAGGCACTGTCAGCGCCTAAAGGAGATACGAGGTGGTGGTATTACTCGCTATGTTCTGTTATAAAAATGTTTTTGTGTTATTAGAGTGTCATACATTTTAAAACTCTCAGCTTATGAAATAAAAATTTGAAAAGGCAATTGTGGTTAAATGAGAAAGAAAGTCGAGGGAGAGCTTCCGGGGGCTATGGAGGAGTAAAGCGCGTCCGCGAGAGCTCTGATGGCCAAATCCGTTAAAAATAGATTTTAAGGGCCAAATACCATCTTATTTTTGGTTAACTTTAGAGCATTTTGTTTTGGGACGTGCTGGTACTGCAATTGAGTGATTATTTCAGCATGAAACGAGGCAAATCCAAGAAACTCGAAACGATTGAACAAGGCCTTGACCAAGCACCGGGCTCGACTAAAATGGAGACACTCGAAGTACCCAAGTTAGCCGACACCGAAGGTGACGAGGAGGAACCATCTAACCGGGCTTTACTAGAAGCAATCAAAGATCTAAAAGGTGAA
This sequence comes from Paratrypauchen microcephalus, assembly GCA_036785185.1. NCBI lineage: Eukaryota > Metazoa > Chordata > Actinopteri > Gobiiformes > Gobiidae > Paratrypauchen > Paratrypauchen microcephalus. The sequence continues at coordinate 3,521,376 of JAVJIX010000020.1, forward strand.
GTCACCAAGAATAAAGATGACATCTGTAAAAGTTTGGACATTCGCATCGAACGTGTTTATAGAGACTTGAGAGGAGAAATAAACACGGCCAAAACAGATCTCCGTGCATCTATTGCTAATCTTGAAGCTAAGGCTAAAACGACTAGCAACACGGTCGGAGATTTAGAGAAAGCGTCTACTTCTCATTCAGATATTATTGACTCGCTAGAGCAACAAGTGAATAGTCTGAAGACCGAGGTATCCAAGTTGAACCAAAAATGCGAAGACCTGGAAGGAAGGTCTCGGAGAAACAACATTAGAATTACCGGGATCCCAGAAGGAGATGAAGGGGCAAAACCGAGAGACTTCATCGCGAATATGTTAAAAGATGTCCTCAAACTGGACGAAGCGCCGCTGATCGATAGAGCGCACCGGCTCAACCGGCAGCGACCCAGTCCCTCCGAGCCGCCGCGACCATTCATTCTGCGGCTGCATTACTATCACACACTCGAAGATATCCTGCGAAAAGCGGCCGCGGCGAGAGTCCTTCATTATCACGATAAGACCATACGGATCTTCCCTGACTACCCTCCAACTATAGCAAAGCGAAGGGCGCTATTCAATAAAGCCAGAAGTCTACTGCGCGATCATCCCGGAGTAAGATATGGTCTACTGTACCCAGCGAGACTCATCGTGACCCATGATGGAGTCCAGTCTTCTTTTACTGACCCGCAGAAAGCTGAGGAATACGCGGAGCGTCTCTCTTCAACACCACTGGGTCCTGGACCAAGCCGACAGACGAACCCCCACAATGCTGGAGCACAGATATTATGACTTTCCATATGGCCGTTTTGTGATCCCAGCCAGGGCCCACTACGGAGAGCTCTGAGGTGAGAACATTGGACTGAATTCAAGTCATTTGATTATGGAAGAAATTATTTTCATGTTGAAATGTTCAAGTGTTTATGTAGTTTTTGTGGGGGTCAATACGCCCTCATGTGGGCACGTGAGTCAGAAATTATTTGTATAGTTATCACCTCACACTATGTCGAGTTTTGCTTTACATGTAACTAATGAATATTAGCGTTACAAATACACTGTAATTATTATTTTATATACATTGCAGGAAAATTTATCTCTATTGTTTAATTTCAAACGGCCTGTATAAATAGGCTTGATAGGCTATCTTTAGTATGAGTAACAGTCTTAGTGAGTTAGGTTACTCTGACAGGGAAGTCACGTTGTTTTTTGTTATTTTTCCTTCCCGCAAGTTTTCTCCTTCCTATGGCTACATTAGTGCTAGCCAGAGGTGCTTTTTTGTTGTTGTTGTTGTTAAGGTTTTGTTCTTGAAAATGCAGAGGGAGTGCATCTTGATATACAAATTTCTTTACATGCAAAGGTATCCACATAGTCAACTAAGGCCACTACTTTCATCTCCTGTACCAGTCTGTTTTTAATATTTGAAGCATGCCAGACACACAGAGTGCGAGAAAAGGACTGACATTCACAAGTTGGAACATCCGGGGCTGTAATAATCCAGTAAAAAGAGGAAAAATTATGCATTTCTTGAAATCAATACATTCTGATATAACTTTTTTGCAAGAGACACATTTAAAAAATAATTGTCATAATAGACTGAGAGCAAAGTGGGTAAGAGATGTATACCACTCATCTTTCTCAGCCAAGGCTAGAGGAACAGCTATATTAATAAAGAAAGGTGTACCTTTTAATCATAAATCAACAATAGTTGATAAAGATGGTCGTTATGTGATCGTCTCTGGAGACATTCACAACACACCAGTAACTCTGGTTAATGTATATGCACCAAACGTGGATAACCCTAACTTTTTTAAAAAGGTTTTTGGTTTAATCCCTGATCTGTCACAAACTAAACTGATAATAGGTGGGGACCTTAATACAACTTTAGACCCCTACCTTGATCGGTCATCAACCAGGAAATCTCCCAAAAATAACTCGAGTATCTTTTTAAACTCATGTCTTAAAAGTATGAACATTATAGATCTATGGCGCTTTACAAACCCAGCAGGTAGAGAGTATTCCTTTTTTTCGCCAGTACATAACTCCTATAGTAGAATTGATTATTTTCTTTTGGATGCACAATTAGTATCATTTACAATGGACACAAAATACCACACTGCATCAATTTCAGACCACAGCCCTCTTACATTTAATCTGTTTGTGGAGGGTATGGATCCAACTTGTAGATCCTGGAGATTGAACCCTCAATTATTGACAGAAATTGAATTCTGTGAATATATAGAATCCAAAATAAAACTATATTTTGAAATAAATGACACCCTCGATGTTACCCCAGGTATCCTCTGGGAAGCTTTCAAGGCGTATTTAAGAGGGTGTATTATTTCATATGAAACAGCAAAGAGGAAAAAAGATAATGCTCAAAGTCAGAAGCTTGAAGAACTGATCCAACAGCTTGATCGGGAAAATGTATTAAACCCTACCCCAAATTTACATAGGCAAATCACTAATTTGAAGTATCAACTTAACGAAATCTTGTCAAAAAAGATCACATCAGCCTTCCTGTTTGCCAAACAAAAACATTTTGAATTTGGAGATAAACCACACAAATTACTAGCACATCAACTCAAAAAAGCAGAAGCAGACCGGGCAATTCATAAAATCAAAGACGACAAGGACAATATATTAAATAAACCGAGTGACATTAATAAAAGATTTTTACAATTTTACTCAGATTTATACACCTCAAAGTGTAATATTAATCCCCTGGTTATGAACAAATTTTTAGATGATTGCCATCTCCCAAAAATAACTGCAGAAGATCTTGATAGTCTTAACTCGGACATTCATCCCACTGAAATTCAGAAAGCCATTAGTTCCCTTAAATGTGGCAAAGCTCCAGGCCCCGATGGCCTACCCGTCGAATTATATAAAAAATTTAGTGCTATACTCACACCTTTCCTGCATAGAATGTACAAACAAGCTCAGCTGGATGGTACATTACCGCCAACACTGACTGAAGCAACAATCACAGTGCTTCACAAAAAGGGAAAGGATGCTTTGCAAGTAGGCTCATACCGGCCCATTTCACTTTTAAATATAGACGGTAAATTATATGCAAAAATACTTGCCAACAGATTAACACCTTTAATGGACACATTAGTTCATCACGATCAAACTGGCTTTATACCCAACAGGAGCTCAACATCTAATCTACGTCGACTATTCAATATTTTATATACAGATAGAAATACACACAATGATTTAGCCATTCTTGCTCTTGACGCTGAAAAAGCGTTTGATCAGATTGAATGGGAATACCTATTTGAAGTACTTAAACGATTTAATCTTGGTAATAGGTTCATAAGCTGGGTGAAACTCTTATATACTAACCCTAGAGCACGAATTCGTACAAATAATAGTCTGTCTGCCCCATTCCAGCTGTTTAGAGGAACCCGCCAGGGTTGTCCACTGTCTGCACTGATTTTCGCCTTGGCCATTGAGCCACTTGCACAAAGCATTCGCCGGGATCCTATAATACATGGTTACCAAACAAAAAACACATTAAATAAAATTTCGTTATATGCAGATGATATCCTTTTGTATATTACAAACCCAAATTGTTCTATCCCAGCCGTTCTTGAAAAAATAGATTTGTTTGGCAAATTCTCAGGCTACCGTATTAACTGGACAAAAAGTGTACTGATGCCTGTCCACTCGATTCCACAGACAACTTTAAAACAATTCCCTTTTAAAGTCTCAGTTGACAAATTTACATACTTAGGTATTGAAATTACAAAGCAGTTTTCATCCCTTATAAAATCGAATTTCCCACCCCTTTTGGATCAATTAAAGAGTAAAATTGAGTTCTGGAAAACCTTGCCGATTTCACTCCTTGGGAGGATAAATGCAATTAAAATGATTTTTTTACCACAAATTTTATATCTCTTTCAAAACATTCCCATATTTTTAACAAAGTCATTTTTTAAGAAAATTGACTCAATCATTCAACCTTTCCTATGGAATTATAAAACTCCCAGAATAGCTAAGAAATATCTGACTAAATCTAAATTGACTGGAGGTCTGTCTCTTCCAAATTTCATTTTGTATTACTGGGCATGTGCCTTTAAGAACATTTGTTTTTTCACTAAAGTTCCTAATACTCATCCTACCTGGTTAACTATAGAATTGGACGACTGTTATCCATACTCTCCTGCAGCCATAGTACTTTCACCGTCTCCCCTAGACAAAACATTATATAGTAAAAATCCAATTATATTCAATTTAATTCGAACTTGGAAACAAATTAAATCACATTTTGCTTTCAAATCAATCCCCCTCTCGCTACCAATTGCAAAAAATCCCTCTTTTATTCCATCTAATTATGACTCATCCTTTACCGATTGGGAGGACCAAGGGATACATTGTATTCGAGATTTGTACATACATGGCACATTTGCCTCTTTTGCACAACTCCAGAAGAAGTATAATCTACACAGCAATAATTTTTTTAGATATTTACAGGTCAGGGATTACGCACGAAAGCATTTGACATCCTTTGAAATAGAGCAACAGTCTCCAATTGATGACTGCTTAAATACATCTCCAAATGAAAGTAAATTTATCTCTGATATATATAACAAATTATTAACTATCTCCTCCCCATCCTCCAACAAATATAAAGAAAGTTGGGAGAAAGACATGGGTATTCAAATCCCTGTTAATTACTGGGAAGATTGCCTCGAGTCTATACACTTATGCTCCAATAATGCAAGACACTGTCTCATACAATTCAAAATTATACACAGGCTTCACTACTCAAAAGTGAAAATCCATAATATTTTCCCCAACACCTCGTCAGCTTGTGATAAATGTCAGTCCTTTGATGCAACGCTTTTCCATGCATTCGTTTCTTGTCCAAAGGTAGCCGCCTACTGGTCTGATGTATTTAATACAATATCGCAATTTTTTAAAATTACATTATTGCCAGAACCCTTGCTAATTATACTTGGTACATCAGAAGCATTTAATAATCTGACACCAGCCCAAAAACAACTCATTTCCTATTGCCTTATTATTGCAAAAAAATTACTTTTAATGTCATGGAAGGGGCCGTCAGTACCAAGCTCTAAAATGTGGCTACGGGACCTTGCCAATACATTACATCTAGAGAGAATACGATATTTGCTAAAGGATAAATTAAAGACATTTAAGAAGGTATGGCAACCTCTTATTGATTTTTTACAGGATGTATCTATGTGAGAAACACCTTCAAATTCATCGCAGATTCATGTACCTCTGCAAGTTGTTATGTTTTTCTGTTTTGTGTAATTTTTCTTAATTTTTTAAATGTATATATATATTAAAAAAAAAACATTGAGCGCTATTGATCCTGTATAACTCCAGTTGTAAATTACCTTTGGCTCAATAAAAATGTTATGACTAAATGAGAAAGAAAGTCTGACCTGGTGACACGCTTTTTTCAACCGCCATTTTCCAAATAGCTAATTTAACTGTGTGTAATTGAGTATAGGACAAAAAAGCAGAAATATTTTGTATTTTTTATTTGTCTTTGTCGTTTCACCAAAACGTTTGCTGCATAACTACATCCAAAAGCATTCATTATTGTCGTCACTGTGCTCTATCATTGCTCAAGTGACGATAGTGTGACATCATCAGTGCCGCCATGAAAACATAGCGTCATAGCATGGCTCAAACAGCAGGACAACATCTGACAGTATTTCCCATCAGCAGTCATCAGTAAAAGCATTGTCCATTACCCCTGGAAAAGCAAAATGTTGCACATCAATTTAAATAGCATAGCATCCAGTATCTTTCTTCAAATATCTTCTGAGAAACCAAACCCACCCACTAGCCCTGTCTTGTGTTTTATAATGAAAAATGTTATTTATGTATGTATGATTTCACAAAGAAAGACAAATATTGTGAAGTATGTTTAAGTTAAAGGTGCAAGGAGTCAAGGAGGCAAGGTTAAAGGAGTCCGTTGCTTGTCACCATGGAGGTGTTATTGTCCTGCCTGGAATGTTCCACAAACATAGTCCTCTAGCATTTATTTATTACGGGTGCTTCTATTGCTCAAAAATACAAAAATTCCTTCTGTAAATAGAGGTGACTCCACAGATCTGAATTGTAATGTATCGTAGTGCTGTTACCCGCTTGTCTCCCTCGTGATGGATGGTTTAATGTATACTGTGGAACATTATTTTTTTTATTTTATTTTTAATTCTTGACAAAGCAATAACATTTCCATGGAGACAACACTGGAGACCTTCCACTAGAAATGTTACGCAGTGCACCTTTAAGTCAATAAATAAGTGGGCGAAATTAATGTCTTTGTGTAAAAAAACAAAATGAACTTTTTTATGTTTCAACAGCATCTATGGCGCCATCTACAGGCTATAAACACAATGACAGCAAAATAATACATTTTTGGCTTCCAATCAACAAAACACTTTCCTATAAACAGTAGTACAAAAAGCAAAAGAATCAAATGACTCATATCTTTGCACTGCCCCGTTGAGATCATAAAATAGCATTTTGTTTAAATACATCATACTCTATACATTTCCTTCTAACTAAAGTCATTCTTATGGCTTCGCTTATTTTTACATGTTCAATGTACTTGGATATCAAATATCTAGAGCTATAATGATTGATCTGCTGTGATCAATCATTCAGTATATTGAATATATCACTTGATGCTCTAGGTTCTTCACTGTTTCTCAGAAAAAAATAGGCCAGTTGACTTTGACATTCACTCTAGTAAAATTGCATTTATTTATCTGTATAATATCTGCAATGGCAATCATATTAACCTTATGCCATCTATCCACTTCCTTGACTCTTCACGAGGCCTCTGTTAAAACACAGTTGTAACCTCACATTGTAGGCCCCATGGTTTCTGTTAGTGCTCCAAAGTCTTTGCCACTATTCCCATTAATTTACTCACAGTCCTGCTAAAAATGTATATTGTACATGTAATTGTATAAATTCAAAGTAATATAGAGCATCCGTCTTCAAAGTGCAAAGTTAAAGTTAAAAACAAATGAAGTAACAATTTTATTATACACTGATATACCTAACTTATTTAGTATGATATAACAGTATGTAATAATATGACCACCCTAAACTCCATGTAAGTACACTGTTGCAGTACCATGTACTGCAAATTAAAGTTTGACCAAACGTTGGTGAAACATGTCCTGCATACCCTCCCACAAAACTTGCATAAAACTCTTCATTAAATCCTCTGTTATGTACAGTAATACATTAAATTCTTACAGACTGGGCACCAGTGAGCCTCAGTGTCTCAAAACTTCTCAAAATCTGGTGACTACTTTCCATCAGCGCTAAAAACACAAAATCAAATACAGTAGATTACAGAAGACAAGTTCAAGTAAATTGTAGAAGAAACGAAAACAAATCAGTTGAATGCTAATGCCATCAGTGTTTTTATACAACTAAAAAGAGATCATTGAAATACAATGATTTGTTTTGTTTCTAGACTTGATAATAAAACTGGTCTAACACTAAACTGGACATCAACATTCTTAAAGCCAGACCATTTTGAGCTTGTTTTTGGAGTCTGTTCAAAATCAGACAGAAAAAAGTAATCCAATGATTACACAGTGATGAGTTCATTGTGTTTTGTTCAATGAAGATAAATTAAAAAGACTGAAAAATATTTTAAGAAGTACAGAAATGCCATTGGAATCATAGACAACTATAAGCCATCGAGTTCTTTGCATTTTGCCTTAAAATATAGCAAGTGAAAGAGAAACACTTCTTTTTACATAAGTAAATTCATAATTATTAATGCACAAAAGTAAAAGACAAAGTACACATATATCTAAAGAAATCAATTTGAGACAGTTCAAGATAAGATTTTTTGTCCTTTTTTTTTTTCATACACATATTAGTCAGCGCTAGATGGTCTACATAAGAAAAAGCACAGTTTGAAGTCCAACATCCTGGCTGTGATGGACTTTTGTGAGAAGTCCCAAATACAAATGGTCCGGTCCAGAGGAGCAGTGGACCACTGGCCAATGGCTGATTTATTCCTCCATGTGCTGGGCAGACAGCAATTTGTGTTACGCTGTAGTCCGACTGTGGCCGGGTGGGTCCAGCAGCACGAGGGGCCTGCCATTTGGTGCCTTGACAGCACAAGTCTCCACAGAGTTGGGACTCACGGGCTCAGGAGCAGAGAAGATACAAGAGCAGATGTTTTTGAAGTTTTGCATCACTAAGAGAAGCAGTCCATGGTGTAAGGACAGTATGAAGAGCCAGATGGAGGAGCAGGAGGAGGAGGACCTGAGCGGGAAATGAACAAGGGGAAGAATGAAAAGAGAAGATGGCTGCTTTACGACTAGCACCTGCAAATAAAACAGAGGTGCAGCGTTTTAATGCTAAATAAATAACAAATTATTATGCCAAATGTGTTTTACTACATTTACTTACTGCATTTAAGACTCCCAATATGTACAGCACTGTATGTGTGCACTGTGTTCAAGAGTACTCACTAGAGTTTGCTGCTTGCACTCTGTGTCAGGGCTATGACACTTCAGCAAATTGTCTCCAGGTGTCGTGAGTTCTGCTGTAAATGATAACATAAACATAAAACTTACAGGGAATACAGATGTACATTAAACGCTATTATATAGTATTATATAGCATATGGGTCTTACAGGAGCGTCGCTCCACTGACGGGGGAGGTCCTCTGGTTCAGGGGGGTACGACATCCATGAAGGGCTGCGGTACGACGACGGCGGGGACATGACAAAGTAATCTAGGCATCCGGGCCGGTTGGCTGATATAGCATACACTGCTGTGATTGGGTTTCCTGTCAGTAACACAGATCAGTACATGGTTCAGGGGGCTACACAAAGAGTGGAATATACAGTACATGTAAAATCCCTAGTGACTCACCTGTAGCTGTACCTGAGTATGTACTGATAGACTGATCAACAGTGACAGCGGGGAATGGGGTTCTGGATAATGGCAGGTAGGGGGTGCCATTGTGTTGTTGAGCCTGCAGCTCAGAGGCCTCAGTCACACGAGGCTTGAGGCTCATGTCAGGAGTGGAACTACAAACAGACAAGAGCATATCTACTTTACCAACAGAGATGCACAGTGAACACTGACTGAACGTTTTGAACACGTATCCATACAACCGCTGTCAAATAGAGCCACTACTCCTGAAAGGATGGGTCAAATGCAGAAGTAAAATCTATCCTGTGTGTCACTGTGTGTGAGATCAATAAAGGCTTAATCTTAATCTTAAGATTTAGCAGAGGTGCCCAAGTAAATGAAGTTACTTGTAATTACTCCATACAAAACATTTCAGTTCAAATCACAAAAATGAATCATCATACTACAAAGTTAGCATATTATTTGAGACAAGCATTTCTTTCACCCTCATCTAAATATTTTTCAACTACAAAATGTATGACACATTTTCCCTTGAGGCTGAACGATTGCTCAATGAACTGACATATTTTAATTTTCACAGTGACATGAACATGAAAAGTCATCAGAATCATTGTTTTTGATCTTCTTCGCCGCCCAAAGGCAAACTGCATCGGTGACTTCACAGCACAGAGAAGGAGGATGGTGTCAGAACCATCAGAGCGCAGGACCAAGAGGCACTGCTCTCCCTCTTTGCATACTAAAGAGACTAAAGAGGCGACAGCAGCTACAGGAGATGGAGAAGAAGGAGTTGACTGATATGACTCAGTATGGCTGCTGCAAGTTTGAACACTGACACCTTTACTGTTGTAGTAAACTGGTTTGTACTGCATTAGCCTTGATAATGCTGGGCAATTAACTTTTATGTGAAGTACTCTGGTCAGCTGAAGTTACAACGGTAAACATATCATGTCCTTGATTGAACTCTGGTCCTTTTGCTGATGAATCTGGGATATAAACAAAAAACAAAAAAACATGCTTTATAATAAATGCTGAATTGAAAATAAGTTACAGCTCTGGAAAAAAATAAGAGACCACTGCATTTTTTTCGGAAATCCACATCTCTACATGTATTACAGCCATTCCATTCCAGCGTCTGTTGAATTCCAACACAAACACAAAGCTGAGCTACTTCAGTTCTTACACCAGGAGTGGAATAAAGTCACCCAAGAACAATGTGAAAGACTTGTGGAGAGCATGAAAGATGTGATTAAAAATGGGTTATTGGACCAAATACTGATTTCTGAACGTGTAAACATTAGTATTATGTCATTTTAAAATGAATTTGATCTTGTTTCTTTGCATTGTTTGAGGTCTGAAAACATGTATCTTTTTTGTTATTTTGACCATTTGTCATTTTCTGCAAATAAATGGTCTAAATGATCATCTTTTATTTGGAATTTGGGGGAAATGTCAGTAGTTTATAGACTCAAACAAAAATGTTCCTTATGCCCAAACACATACCTATAAGTAGTAAAATCAGAAAAACTGATAATTTTGCAGTGGTCTTTTATTTTTTTCCAGAGCTGTAAGTTATGAGCTGTATATGTAAGTGAGCTCAGTAGACTTCAAAGTTTTTCTTGAGTTTTGACCACTAGATGCTGCTGCTGTCCCTTGCATGGGTTCAGCCTGTCTGCAGTGAAAAGTGCCCAGCAACACAGCTCTCATCCACAGCATCCAAATGACCGAGCAGCTCAATTCACATGATGCAGCCAAACATATGAGTGAGAGAGCAGGGGCATTAATATTCTGAACCTCTGATCCCCCTCTCTGATCCAACCAACTCCATTTCCATCATTTATACATAAATGTAGTACAGCAAATTAACTCTGCCTCTGATTGGCTGAGCTTTGTGGAGAGATTTTGGAGGCCTTGTGTTGGTATTTATGAGATCTATCTTTTATGAGTCTCATATTTTTACATAACACACAGCTTCAGATAGAAAGTTCAAGAGATTCATCATGTTTCTCTTCATAGAAAATATTATTAACCCAGCCTTTACTGTTACACAAAGCAGAGATAGCGCTGCCAATTATAAAGCATAATCAAAGGTATCTTTAATTATTCTTCGGGTAGGGTACACCACATGCTAGTCTCAATGTAGACTGTTCAGCCTGAAATGTTTCATAGTAGGGTATTAAACTAATCTGTCTCCATGGAGGCAAGCAGGCCAAGGTACAGATCATTTGGGTGGAAATACAAGAATTAATGTTCTTAAATGTATTTCTAAACAATAAAATCACCTCTAATGAAACAATAGCTGAATAGACTTTTAATGCCATACTGTGGAACATACCAAGCACAGCAACAACATTACCTTAAAGGGGAAAAAAATGTGGTATACCTTCCACCGGAAAAGTTACACAATGCACCTTTAACCATGTAAAAATGAATCAAGTAATGCAAGCCAAAAGTTCTTGAGTACGTTTTGTACCGTCGTATTGAGGTCCCAGGTGGAGGTCTTGAAGGGACCAGGGGAGGAGGTGGAGATCCTATGCCCATGTCAGGCAGCTGGGTGAACCGGAAACCCTGAGGAAAATTACAGAATAAACAGTTACTACTTCATAATTGTGGATTCACAAGCGACACGTCTTGAAATATATATTTTTTTAAGCATTTCAACAAACAAAGAAAAGTACACATTGTTTCTCCTTACCTATCTCTTGCATGCAGTATAGCTGAGATATATTTATATTACTATATTTCTATATTTTTTACTTTTACTTGTACATATACATTTATATTATTATGCTTTATTTGACACCTCTCTTGTTATTTTTGCTACTTATTTTGAATTTAATATTACTATTTATATTTTTGTTATATTGTGATGTGTGAGCTACTGTGTCCAAATAATTTCCCTTGTGGATCAATAAAGTTTGTCTATGTCTATGTCTAAGTTTCCATATAATCGGTATTTATAATATTGATTTGAAAGGTAAATATCATTTTTTAATAGACAAACCAAAGGTCCTGATCCGTTGAGAACCTGACGTGTATTGAATCTCTGTACATGTACCGGTTTTGGGAGGCTGCACTGGTGCATGTCCTCATAGGGTACACTCCTCTGTCTGCCTCCACACGGGTGGTTCATGGTCCCCGGGGCGCTGGTAACTCCGTCACTGTAGTGGCTCACGTGGGACGGGTTGTAGGCGCTGTGGGCATGGCGATGGTAGCTGCTGAAAAATGAAATATGTCATTAAGAATATAATTATGCAAAATAATTAAATAACTGAAGTAAAAACATAACTAAAGGTCAAATAACATTATAAATATACAATAATTAAGAATTAAGAGGATTAACTAAAGATTTGTGCTGGTCTATCTAGTCTCAAACTATTTTCTTATTTTAAATAAACTGAAACACTAGAATCTTTTTGCTGCTGTTACTTCCTCATGTTTTCTCTGCACTTTTAACTGCTTCTAGCAGACATGGGAGTGTGTGGGATCTGAGTTCAGGGTAGATTCCTACACAAAACAGAAATGATAAAAATGATAAAATATGTTTTGAGCAGTGCATAAACATACTTAGTCGGAGGAGATGGTGGGTCGTGGTCCGGAGGAGCCAGGCTGAAGGCGTTGCCAAGCAACATATGCATCTGTGTGCGGACCTCGTCAATGGACGGCTGAGAGCTGAGTGTGGAGGAGTCGGAACCGCGGTGAGCTTTGACTCCTAGGCTGCCGGTCCCTGTGCCCGTGGAGCCCTCACCAAAGCCCAGAGAAGTCATCAGGCGGTCCACGTTTGTCTCCTCAAACGGCTCCGGCTCCCCCTACAGATCAGGAACACAAAGTCTGTGCAGCCTCCAAAGCACTTATACTTTTGAGTACAAAAGAATGAAACTATTTTAGAAAATCTGATGCACATGTTTCAAAAGAAAAGGCTGGTATTTAGGCTCTCGTTTAATAAATAACCAAATGCAATGAAGCAAAGGACTGTGTTTTTCTTCAACACAACCTGCTGCCACTTCCTATTAGACCTGATCTAGTGAATTCACAAATGTATCAGCACAGTGGGATATTTAATTACAGTTTCTAACAAACTTGGCTGCTTCCAAAAAAAAAGTTTAGACAAAAAATAAACAGAAAAACACCAACAGTGTTTATGAATTGCATAAGGGCAACAGTTGACTGATGACCGTAAATGGTTTTGTGCGTATATCAATTTAATACTGAACAATGATTATCTATACGTGGAAGCAAAGTGAGACAACTCTGAACTAATGGATGGCAGCAAAGAGGAATGTGCTGGCACTATGTAATGATTCATTATTGACTTCAAATGGATTTTACAAGGTTCTTTGGGGGCAGTCCAGTCACTGCCTGCTGGACCCAGTCAAATGTCCATTTGTCCAAATAAGACCAGAAGTTGAACTCTCTGTTCCACCCTGTGATGAAACACAGGAAGTGCTCCACTTGTTTTTAACACTCCATGCACCTTTACTAGAATGATTTGGATGATTTCAGCCCTGGAACTGACCATCTCTACTGAACTGAATGTAAAACAGGCTGTTCACTTGAAAACTACTGCTTCATGACATCACAAGGTGGAACAGAGCATTTTGAGCTTTAGAGATGTAGACAGACTAATAATAAAGGATTACTCAAACATGTGTGAATGAAACAAAACAAAACTTCAAGTATGTTTTGATGAGGTAACATTCTAACAAGGTTTAAAGCTCAAAGTCAATTTTGGGTAAAATAGGACATTTCAATGGGCCCGGTCAGTCATATCACTTTTCATAACAAAACCAATGCAGTCCTGAAAATACACTTTAGTTTCTGGTTCCAACTTCAAAAAATATTCTATGTCATTTCAGTATTTACTCCATTACTACAGGTAAATAGAAACACACACAGTCCCTCCTGATTGCTGTCTTTTCTCATTTGATTTTGGTACATACAGAACCATTAGACACTATCCAGCCTCCATCTGAATCATTAACATTCAGCGTGGAGCCACATGCAGATGCTGTTACTGTGGTGCAGGAGAGATTTCACACATATTGAGCTCATTTTCTTCTCTTTCCTCTCAGCTTTCATTGCTTCTCATTATGTGGCTGCCTGTGTCATTGCTCATACTTTAATGTCTCTACTTTGGACGGTTTTGTGCAGATCTCTTCAGGTTCAGCTTTAGGTCACCAGTTTAATCTTAAAGTATAACCTCAACACACCAGAAAGTGAAGGAAAGATAAGAGTAGAAAAGATTAAACTCTCACAATGAGAAGATTATCCCATTTAATTGTAGTAAAACTTGTATGGCTTACATTGCACACACATCAAGATCAATTGACATGCATAAGGGAGAACTCAAAATGTCCACTTGTTTCATTTTACAGTGGTGGATATGAACTCCTTGACCTTGACCACTGTAAGGCGCTTTGTGCTACAATTTTGTATGAAAAGCGCCTTATAAATGTTTGATTGATTGATTGATTGATTGAACTGAAATGAAGATAATACATTTTATTAAAACTAATAAAAATAAGGTGAAATGTATAGCAGACGTACATCGTAGCCATTATTGCGTATGCCCCTCCTGGACCTCTCTCTAAGCACGAGTAGGTCCATCTCTGTCTCCACCGGGCTGGGGCTGCTCAGGGACTGCCTGCTCCAGTACGTGGGCTCCCGCGGGTGAGAGTACCTGGAAAACACACCGATTACAGCTGTTAGATAATTATAGTTTTGTTGGACAGAAAACCTACTTTTTGTCAAGAGAGAAACACAAAATAGCCTTTTGAACATTTACACACTTTTGAACACAGTTTAATTTTTTTTTAAGGCATTTGCTTATAGTCAAGCTCAGACTCCATAGCCATAAACCTTACCAATAACTGGGTAATTTAACAGTGTTTCTTTTTTGAAGTATAAACACATAATTATGTGAACACAATGTCTCTTGGTGTGTTGCTAAGCAACCCTGTTCTATCCCATCGAGCAGAAACTTAAGCTGTCACCGAAAATGCATTTAAAATAGCCCTTTGATTATTACTGATTAAATTAAACAATAAATAGCATGAAACCATTGTGTCTTAAAAATTCTTCTAATAACGCATCACTTGTAAAAGACATGGTGAAACATAGTTAAACATAGTTAAACATAGGTTTAATAATAATACCAATAATAATAATAATACATTTTCAAATCTTCTTATAACAACAAAAACATTTAGGTTTGAAGTTATGAAAGTGAAAACATTTTAAATAAAAGTGCACAGACCTCTTGTGACAGCCGGCGAACGAGGCCCTCTTCTCTTCAGCGGTCATGGGCTCTTTTAGTCCGTTGCAGCTGTACTGGCGGCGGCCGTATCCGTGGCTTCCGCTCTCAGACAGAGAGAATTCTCCGTAGCCTTTCCTCCGTGGCTTCTGCCGCAGTTTGTTTCTGTAGTGCTCAATGTCAGGCTTCGGCTTCAGTCCACTGTGGTTTGCCTTTAATTACACAACATTCAACAGTGAATCCATAGTAATAGTTTTTTTGTTTAAAGATAGATAAATAATCCAAACTGCTAAAAGGAAGAAAATAATCAAACCTGAGCAACAAAAGTACCATGCATGCAAACAGTGTCATAAACGATATGCTGACAATAAAACAGTCCATTTCCCCTGTTTCACGTCACGCAATTAAAAGAACATTATGTGCTTACACAAGGCCATTAGCTAAAACGTGGTTAAGAGAGAGTTTGAAGTATTAATACCTCACTTCACAGATCATTTTAACATGTTCTTGAGCTAATTGACCTCTATCTGCTCTCCTATCCACAGCAAAGTGAAAGCTAACACTCATCATTAACTGTGCTGTTTCCTCCAGGGGCTCAACCAGGACATAAAAACATGTGGCTGGGTCTGTTCATTTGTTCATTTCAAAGGGAGGATTTATTTGTTAAATCTCAGTGGAGTCAGTTTTACTCTGCTCCTCAAAATAACATGTGTCACAAGCCCCAAGTCACTCAAGTATGTATTATGCTACCAGGTGAATCACTAAGATTAAAATTTAAAAGGTATAATACAAGTGAAGATATTGATACTTTGCCGTCACATCACGCTTGGGTTGTTCTACATGTATCTCTATTGGCAGAATGTTAGTTACCATGGTGATGCAGTGAACATATCAGTAAGCAAACACAAAAAGAAAATTCACGAAAAAAATATACATACAAAATGCATTTAAAGGGATATGCCACCCCCAGGTCAAATTTGGGCATCTCCCCACAGTCCAGAGACTAAAATAAGTGGTGGAAAGCGTTTTCCTGCTCACCCAGCCATTGTCCGAGTCTGTCGCCACTGACCGCCGCGGTATCTGGTGCTCCTCCGCCTTAGACTGGAGTCTAACGTAGCCAGAGAAAGATTTCGGCCAAAAGGAATTAATTTGCTCGATGCGTTTCCCAATTACTTTGTGTGTAGTGCGCATTCATATCGAGTGCAAATAAATGTGCAAATCAACACGGAGAGCTTGACTTGGTCATTTTGGGTGGGAACTATTTTCCAGTGGGTAAGAATACAGCCGTATCACGCAGCACGCTGCCAGGGGAATCCCAGTTACGCACCGGGAAGGGAGTTCCCCTGTTGCACAACGTGGTGCGTGATACGGCTGTATTCTTACGCACTGGAAAATAGTTCCCACCCAAAATGACCAAGGCAAGCTCTCCGTGTTGATTTGCACATTTATTTGCACTCGATATGAATGCGCACTACACACAAAGTAATTGGGAAACGCATCGAGCAAATTAATTCCTTTTGGCCGAAATCTTTCTCTGGCTACGTTAGACTCCAGTCTAAGGCGGAGGAGCACCAGATACCGCGGCGGTCAGTGGCGACAGACTCGGACAATGGCTGGGTGAGCAGGAAAACGCTTTCCACCACTTATTTTAGTCTCTGGACTGTGGGGAGATGCCCAAATTTGACCTGGGGGTGGCATATCCCTTTAAAGAATACATTTTCAGGAGCCTGTTATCAATAAGGGAAATCGTGGTCATGTTTAGGTGTTTGATTTTCAACAAAAATGTGAGCGTGAGAGAGTGTGCGGGTTGGGGCTGGGCGTCTGCTCATTTGTTGGATTGGCCAGGCACCCTTCCGCCCCCACCAAGGCCACCTGAGGGCCCGCGGACTATAAAAGGGATCGTCTTCCGCCTGCTCGATGCGGCTGGACCCCTGTTACAGCTCACCATTTCTGCTCGGTTGTTTCACTCTGTTGTGTCTTATTTTTCGTTGATTGATGGTGCCTTTTGTTATTTAATTTCGATTTAGACACTTTGGTTATTTGTTTAGTACAACTCTAGTTAGGTTCTTTTTTGGTTGTACTTAGTTAGCGCTCTTTAGTTTGGTAAATTCATTTTTGTTTAAACCCCTTTATTTCACCACCACATTTTTGTTTTTTCTTTCCTACACTATTAATTATTAAATCCACAATTTTTAGTTAAACCATCGACATTTTGTTTTTTATTGTTACATTTCTTCTCCCCTAGCAAATGTAGAATGCAACATAGTTAACACTCAGTCAGTTCTTTCTGGTCAAATAGTGTTAAAATAAACTCAGAATTCAAGTTAGCATCACACCCCAAGGAAATATTGATGACATCAATTGCAAAGTATCAATTAAACACCATAGCCGTGTGAAGAGTGTGTAACCAGACTCACATCTCCATTGGGTAACACGGAGTCCTGGCTGTGGGACGAGGACGTAGGGTAAGAGTAGGTAGGCTGAGCTGTCATAGGCTTGATGGTGATGAGACGCAGAGAGCTGGAGTGGTCCTCATAAGCGTCTAAAAGAAGAGACAAGAATACAACTGTAAATTCAAAATACACTGGACTATATGATGTAGTGCTTATATTAAAACAATATAGATCCTTTAAAAGTTTGTAAATCGTTAAAGGTCCTGTATTGACTCTTGTGTGCTTTAAGCCATAGTTGTGTTTTGTTTCATTCACACATGTTTGAGTAACCCTTTATTATTAGTCTGTCTACATCTCCAAAGCTCAAAATGCTCTGTTCCACCTTGTCCTGATGTCCTGAAGCAGTAGTTTTCAAGTTTACAGCTACCTTTTACCTTTAGTTCAGTAGAGATTGGCTATTACATGGTTAAAATTATTCTAGTGAAAGTGCATGGGGTTTAAAAAGGCAGTAGAGCCCTTACTGTTACTCCTACCTCATGACATCACAAAGTGGAGTAGTGTTTTCAGTTTGAGACAAAAACACAGCCTAAATATGCAGGGTTTGTGTGTGTGTGAAACGTGTGTGAATGAAATAAAACACAACATCAGGTATGATTATGATGAGGAAACAACATTATAACTTTGATCAGAAAACAGTGTAATATGAATCCTTTAAATTTTAAATTGGAGATAAATTGGAAGAAAAAATTATAAATGCACATGGCAGGTTATAGACTAATCAGTTTACTAAAAGCATACTTAACATAATTATAAAATCAAGATTCAAAATTTGATGTGTTTTATCTAATTTGACTATTTTTGTTTTTGTTTTTTTTGTTTTTAGTTTGACCTCATACGTAGATGTAATTCTATTATTAACAAAAGGCTTTATGAAACCAATACAATGCTCACTCCCTATCATGTTTGAGCAGCCTCACAAATTCACCTTATAAAGTTGTGTATCTTGTTTCAATATAAAAAAAAAATAGCCATACACATTCTGGTCTTTGCTCCTATAAAAGTCTGTTTGAGTGGAGCAGAGAGCAGCAGATGGAGCGTGTTGTCATGTACTGGCTCTGACTCACTGCTCGCTGACATCATATGAACATTGCTTTATTGTGGGGCCATAGTAGTTTGTCATTAGCCTAGCTCTAGTTCGCCTCAAATGGACTCTTTTAGATCTATTCCTTTTAAGTCGCGGTGTGACAGCTAAGGTCAGAGGCTGAGAAACCCAATTGGAAAGCACACTCATGCATGTAGACAATATTGTAACAGCCAGACCTAAGATATGCCCTCCTTGCTGAAATAAAACACTTTTCTTAGCTGGTAGTGTTCTACAGTAATGGAAGAAGTACTCAAGTTTGTTACTTAAAGGTGCACTGTGTAACCTTTCTGGTCTCCATGGTGACATTATTGGTTTGCCTTGGCTGTTCCACAGTATGACATTAAGCTAAAAATATGTTTTATGAATTCAATTACAGGTGTGTTTATTTCTTAAAACTACAGCAAAAACATGCATTACTACTGTGAGTGGGTCCACTTCTCTACAGATCTGATCTATAACAGCCTGGTGATGTGGCCTGCTTGTCTCCATGGAGAAATTTTAATTTTTGTGAAATGCCATACTGTAGAACATTTCATGAAAAAAACATGGAGTCAAGCAGGTGATGGAACCTCTACCAGAAAAGTTACACAGTGCACATTTAAGTGGAGTTTATATGATTAACTGAGATTCAGGAGCTGGCCTACGCCTCAACCTCCTCGCCAGCTAGCAACAGCTCATCTTGTCCAAGCCTCCAATTACCCAGAAGCCCTATTTATATGGCCTATCCCGACAACACCGTCCCGTATCTCTCGTCTATCATTCAGCCTGAAGACAGGAGGGGGGGTTCCGAATCAGCTGGGTGACCATTTTGGACTGGAGACAGAGAGCTCTCCCCAGCTATCGCATCTACCTACTGTCAATAAATATCTTTATCGTATTTCATTGTAGTGCTGCTCAATGAATGCATCTGACCCATCCTTTTTCACTGCTCCTGAAAAAGGATGGGTCAAATGCAGAAGTCAAATTTCTCCTGTGTGTCACTGTGTGTGCCATTGTGTGTGAGACCAAATAAAGACTTAAATCTTAAATCTAGTGGCGTGGTCCTTGCTAGTGAAGTAAAAGTACAGATACTGGATCACAAAAATACCTTAAAATAAAATATCAAAGTAAAAATATCACATGAAAAAAAGTATATTAAAGTACCTGTTTAATCTGTACTAGTACAAACATGTATTAGAGTAAAAAGTACAGATTCCTGCTCTCAAATGTAGTGAAGTAAAAGTAAAATGCATCCACTTTAAAATCTACTTAAGTAAAGTGCAGATACCTACTTTTTTAAGTTAAGCACAGTACTTTAATATTTATACTTTGCAAAGCTCCACCACTGGTTTTATGTAACTTTTTCTTGGAATAGAACAGCTCTATTTGCATTCACACCGGGTGTTTGTTTGCACTAAATCAAACACTGTTGCTATCATTTATCTGACACAAGACAGACACAATTGCTTGCTTGTTTTTCTGATATACATTTTAATCTTTCATTTTCTTCAGGATGACATCACAGTCTAATCTTCGCTGCCTTGCCCATCCAACGCATAGTAAGAAAAATGATGCAATTAAATGTCCGTTTTTGTACGTATTCAATCATCTGCTTGCATAAACACAGCAGATCACACAGAGTATAGTGGTTTTGAGATGAAAAATGTCACAGATCAGCAGTGGCGGCATTATCAAAACTCAGGGACATGTTGCCGTAGATCTGTGCTACTACAAGGGCACTACAATAACAATCAGCACTGAACGTAGGCCTGTCAGGATAATACATTTCAACAATAAACAATAATACTGAAACAAATTTATGCCTCTATCACAATAATCCAAGAGCAGATTTAAACCACAAAACTAATCTAAATCTGCAATATTGTTAAAACGTGAGCTGCAATAAATAAACAGCAGAAAGGACATTTGCATCTGCAATGAGCCATCATTATTATCAAGTTTATTCATTCAACTTTTTCTAATCTAATCTAATCATATAGCCAAAAAAATAACAAAATTTCCCAGTAGTGAAAAGAAACTGTACACATTATAAATTATGACCCCCAAAAATATTGTTCCAGCTTTCATATATTGAATAATAAGTTGGTATGTCTTGGTATTCTTAATAGTATTTCAGTTTTAGTGTTATAATAAGCTCTCAAAGAAATGTTAAGAATCACTGGGTTGTCAGTACATGACTCGACTATTCGTCTTCAATGAATCAACAGAATAACTATGAAACATCCATAGTAAAGACATCATAGCCATAAGAAAAACAGAAATCACACTGTGTCCTTGACTTTTTGTATTTTCCCTTCAGGAAAATCTGTCTGAATCTCACACATTTTCCAGTGAGTCATCGCACTAATACAGGACCATATGCTCTGAGCTGTACAGGTGCTGTGGCTGGCCACTGTCACCACTGTGTACATCCTCCTCCCACTTCCTTGTATCACAGTGATTCAGGCCCACATTCACTTGACATCATGAATCAGCACTCAAAAAAGCAACTCCTTCCTTCCTGAAAACTGTGTGTTATAGACAGAAACACACACTTTCACTATTGCCAGAATTTATTATCTTTAACTGTATTTTACAAACGCCTCAGGACATATGATGTTTGTTTTAAACTTTTACCCTTTTTGACACTCAATGAAAATGATCTGTTTGAATGTCAATAAAACAACTATCTGATGTGAGTATCAGGCTGTTAACATGATGCTCAGGCTGTCAGAACATAGACTGTAAATATAAATGGACAAAACAAACTTGCAAACCGCCTTGTTCCAAACAGGAAGTGGGCATGGGAGTGGTTCTTCTGACCTCTGATTGCAACTGACTTCTAATTTTTCAACCTTCTCTCTCTGTAACTGCTGCTGTCAGACTCTTCATTTGGTCTTAAAATGTTTGTTTTAACCCGCTCTACATGATCCTTGTGTTTTTATAGTTTGTCCCTAGATTAAGATATGACCATTAATAAAAGACCAATCCAGTGCCTGTTTCCCTGAGGTCGCTCCCACTAATGTTTGTAACAGGTCTGATTTACAGTGTTGCTCGTAAATTGCAGATTATGCACTATAACTATAACTGCTAACCTCGCTGAGCTTTGTTTGGTTGCAACCGAACGCTATGGATGACCTCACACTCCCTTAATCCGCTTCTATTATATAGTCCATGGTTAGGCCCCACAACAAAAAGTTGCTGGGTTTGATCCCTGTATTTGGTTAAAGTACTCTCCTTGAAAAGAGACTCAGTGATTGTTGACTCTGTATTGTATATTCTTGCACCCCGATTCCTGATATGATAGTTTACAAGCCTGCCTCCTTCTCCTCTGTTTGGGGTTTATGTACTGTGCAAGTCCTTTTCCTGGCATGCCTTTCTCTGCACAAAATCTCCTAATCTCCTCACCGCTCCTCTTGTGCAGCTCCTCTTTGGCGCTCTTGCTGATACTGCCGTTGGTGGTTCTGCGGGCTGAGGAGCTCTTGCTGGTGTTCAGTTTCCCAGAGCCATTACTCGAGACGGAGCCGTCCTCTTCGCTTGGCAACCGCCTGTAGTAGCCATAGCAACAGAGACAGAGGGGAAAAGAGGACAGGAGAGGGTTTGTGAGTCTGGGCATGTCCACAAAGAACAACGCTGGCACCAACACATCATTATGGAGAATTATTGTAATCCCTCAAAGTGTCCATAACACAGGTTCAAAAGCCTTTTTAATATCTAAACGAGTGTGCCGAAAGAATAACCGTGTATTTCCACTGCAAAAACGGGACAGGAGATGTTTAAGAACGGATTCCAAATGCATAAGACATTTCAATTTGCAGGTAAGACTGGCTAGATCAATAGTAGTATAAGTGAAATGTCTTAAACAAGAACTTAAACGACTGACTTTTGTGAGCTTTAAGCTATGTTAGAATGTTGTTAACTCATCAAAAACATACCTGGAGTTGTGTTTTGTTTCATTCACACATGTTTGAGTAATCCATTATTATTAGTCTGTCTGCAACTCCAAAGATTAAAATGCTCTGTTCCACCTTGCGATGTCATGTAGTGTTAGTTTTCAAGTCAACAGCTACCTTTTACCTTTAGTTCAGCAGAGGTTAGAAATTCCAGGTCTGAAATCACCGAAATGTTTATAGTGAAGCTGTCTGGAGTTTAAAAATGCAGTGGAGCACTTCCTGTATTACCACCTGACATCACAAGGTGGAACAGAGTGTTTTCAGTGTGCGAAAATATGCAGGGTTTGTGTGTTAAGCAGGTGTGAATGAAATAAAACACAACTCTCGAGTGTGAGTTTTGGGGGTGAATAGTGAATTTAATGTGCCTTTTTACATAATGAATTTCAATAGTATTTCCGTGTATGCATAGTTATTATTGCATCTTGTGAGTGGAGCTGGGGTCAGATATAAGTCAGACGACAGGGATACTTAAAGGTTCAGATTATTATGCAATTTTTATGTTATAAAGTTGTTTCCTCATCAAAAGCATAGTTGGAGTTGTGTTTTTATTTCATTCACACGTTTAACACACAAACCTTGCATATTTAAACTGAGTTCTTCTCTCAAACAGAAAACACACCTCGTAATATCATGCACATACAGGAAGTGCTCCATTTTGTTTTTAAACTCCACACACCTTCTCTAGAATCATTTGGATGATTTCAGTCCTGAATTGTCACTCTTTTCTCATCTAAAGGTAAAATGTCATGACACTACATGACATCACAAATTTAAACATTTGTTTAAACATAATGCATTGGAGATGTAGACAGACTAATAATCCAGGATTACTTAAACACAACTTCAGGTATGCTTTTGAGAAGGTAACAGCATTATAACATGTCTAGAACTACATGAACTACATTATGAACTACATCACGCCCTCTTTTAGTCAAGTAATCACTGCGCTGGGCAAGTCTTTAGTCAAGCAGGAATTTATTTTAAATTTAAATTATTTTATAGAAATGACAAGCTCCTCTACAGGTGGCGGCAGGATCACAGAGATAGAGAGATGAGGATGGAGACAGGGGAGAGAAAGAGAAAGAAAAAGAGATACAGCAAGAGAGAGAATAAGAGAGAAATGGTGAGAGAGATGGAGAGGAAAGAGAGCCGCAGGGTATTTCACACTGGTCTGCAAGGTCAGCAGCAGGCAATGTCCGGTCAGGTCATCTGGAATCAGGCTGTGTGTGACTAATATGTATAATGTATATGTGGGAAAGTACATGTTTTCTCTTTGTAGATATTTTATCTGATGCATGTACTGTGTGTTTAGAGGAACAAAGTATTTTAAAGATCCCATGACATGGTACTTCTTGATGCTTTTATATGGCGCCTTAATTGTTCCCTAATACTGTAAATGAATCCTTCTTCAAAATCAAGCCTTAGTGCATGCGATAGCCTCATGAAGACAGTCAAGAGTCATAAATATGTCTCTGAAACAATTTATTCTGGGCGTTGTTGCTTGAATGCAAATGAGGACAGAGACAGGCCAGTGCAGCGGGTGGGGTGGGGCCAAATGCGCCTCTGTTTCCTTGTTTAGCGGTGCGCTGGCCCCACTTCCGCGTTTAAGCGCGGAGGAAGATATGAGATGCTTTCCATTAAAAAAACACATTTCCACAGAAAATAACATTAAGAGGTTCGGAGGCTCGGATAAAGGACATCCGAGCCTGGAAACACTCTCGCGTGCCTCCGGGCAAATAAAAAAAAGCATCTCGCATTGCGTAGCTCGTTCGCGGTCCAAACTCTGAGTGTGCTGTCAGAAAGTTCCCTTGTTCAGAATCGCCCATTTGGGCTGTCTTTTTTTCAAACGCAGAAAAGGATCGCAAATGCTCAGTTTACACATTTCGCAACTTTTAGCCATGAGGGGGGGGGCATAAACAGGGTAGGGGAGCTCACATTAACGTTCAAAAACCTCAGAAAGTGAAAATTTCATGCCATGGGACCTTTAAATGTGCTACATTACCCAAAATTGACTGTTGTGAACTTTTAAGCCATGTTAGAATGCTGTTAACTCATCAAAAACATGCCTGAAGTTGTGTTTTGTTTCATTCACACATGTTTGAGTAATCCTTTATTATGAGTCTGTCTGCATCTCCAAAGCTCAAAGCTCTGTTCCACCTTCTGATGTCATCAAGTTTTTGAAGTTTTTTTTTTTCTCATGAAGTAGTTTTCAAGTTAACAGCTACCTTTTACTTTTAGTTCAGCAGAGATGGGAAATTCCAGAGCTGATATCCTCCAAATGATTCTAGTGAAGGTTTATGTCAGAACAAAAACAGTGGCGCAGTTCCCGTATTACCACATGACATCACAAGGTGGAACAGAGTGTTTTCTGTTTGAGAGAAGAACTTAATAATATAAATATGCAGGATTTGTGTGTTAAACATGTGTGAACGAAACAAAACACAACTCCTGGTATGTTTGTGATGAGGAAACATTATAACATAGATGAGAAGTAGAGGTATATAGGCCGATGAAATAAGTATGTAATATACCTCCAAAATACCACAACAGTACAGCTTTATACTTTTAAACATGTGCTTTCACTTCATAGTTGTTAGACATTGGAAAACAGACAGTGTCCTTACCCATAACATACTGAGACAAATCATATACTGTATATACTCAATACATTTTCTGCACACTTCTAATCTTGTAGACAGAGCTTGAGGCCATGAGATTAGCATTCATGCTGCACTTTTCTTATGCTCCACACAAAAGTGAATAATGTGCTGGGATAATTGCAGTGGTTCTGAAAGCTGTTTCCCTTGTTACATGTTCAAAACAAACAGGCAGTTTCAAATGAAGCAAAAATGATGTGTTGAGACAAAAGCCCAGTCTTCAGAATTAGCAGGAGACAAACACAAGAACTTCATCTAAAAATGATCAGAAGGGAATATGTGATTTACACAAGTCTGCTAATAATTTGTAAGAATTTGAAAGCTGGCCATATTTCTGTTCACTTTTTACTTCAGACACACAAAGAAAAATGGCAGGGGATAAAAGAGAATAACTCCCATAATTATTTTATGTGAACACTTTTCTTTTCATGTCCAACTAAAACAAAAGTATCTTCTATATATTTAAAGTGAAAACAGAAAGTATTCCCTTATTATTCTATTCTAAATGTTTTTAAATGTATTTATTTATTTACAAAAATGTATTATTTAAGAGACGTCTTGAAGGTGCACTTTTCTGTTAGAAGATCTGTCATCTGCTTGTCTCCATGGTGTTTTTATTGCTTTGCCTGGGATGTTCCATAGAATGGCATTAAACACATCTTTTATTTATTCAGTTATGGGTGTTTTATTTTTTCATAACTGTGAGGTCTGTTTGTCTCTATGGAGACAGTTAATTTAAATGCCATACTGTAGAACATTCCAAGAAACACAAACAAATAGGTGCGGTAATTTCAGAGTAATTTCATTGTAGTTAGCTCCTCCCTTCAGGCAGACATAGGCAGTGTCCACCAATAGCATCTACATGGAGTCAAGCAGGTGGTGGAACATGTTTCAAAAAAGTTACACAATACACATTTAAATGCCTTTAAAGTGAGCTCATTTTAATTCTGCAGCACAAAACTTTGTTTTGTGTTTGCAACTCTTTGTGTCTTGTGTCAATACTTTTTGCAATGCTCAAAATGCTAATTGTGTAATTGATGTATGTACATGTGTCTGAATATCCCGATTCGCCACATTCAAACAGCTCTTATAAGAAATGTGAGCACAACCCCTCACAGCAGCTTTTAAATCTGTGATCAGTGCCGCTCCCTCAAGCAAAGCTGCGTCCAGCCAACTTTCTAAATATACATGTGTTTATCATCCCCCAGAGGCTGAGCGTGGCTCATCCTGCCCCCATTCATGTCAGTTACAGCGGTGTAAATACAGGGCTTTGTAGCGAGTGTCCACATTTGCATTTTAAGAGAGGAGGAATCTCATTTCTGATTCTAAATATTCTTGGGAAAACATGTCACAGTTGGCTGGAGCAGAGCAGAAGTCTTTGGGGTGAAGTTTAGAGCATGGTTTCTTTCATTATGTGGGAAACAGTCATGGGGTATAACAGCAGAGACAGTAATTTAGCTCAGTTTCATAATGTTTCATAATGTTGTTTTGTATCTACGAAAGCAAGGTCCAACCCCCCATTAATCATAATAAGCGCTGCACAGTCAGTATTCAGTCACATTTACAAAAATGAAATGCAATATTAAAATATTTTTAGTATCCATTTGTTCCTGGTTTGTGAAATTGTGTATATTTCCTACACTTGAGCTATTATTTTCAGCTCATGAAATACAACCATAAACTTTTTGACATTTACAGGCAGCTGCTGGAGAATTTCTATGGATATTTTCTGTGATGGGGTGAAAGATTTTAGTTGGCGTTTTGTACAAAAGCATAAGTAACTTAAAATGCTCAAATATGTCAACTCCAAACATCAGCAGTAGGTTTGTTTTGTTATTGTGCAGTGTGCAGTGCTGCACACAGTCATAAATATTGGACTGGGCATTATTATAAACCAAGACAGGCACCTCAGTGTTGTGATTCCACAATGAGAGACACTTAGGTCCTACACAACCGTTCCCAAAAATACTCAAAGACATTGGTTAATATGGCAGAAGATGATCTCATCTTTGTGTTTCAGTGAGTTTGCCATTGTCTCACAACAAAATAGCAGCAATTAAATGGATCGTTAAAGCATAATTATGTGTTGAGCCATTTAGTATTATAATTGAGACAGGAGAAGCTGTGATCCCAAAAGGACACTTAATCCAGACACCTGCGAAAGCTGCAGAGTTTAAAGTCACTGTGAGTTATTTATTTTAATGCTCACTGATCTTTCTCTTTGATGATTTTTCATACTAGCATCGGAGCAGTTGTGAGGCAGACGCATTTATGTGTATCTTCAGGAGCTCCTCGTTAACACAGGACTTATGTTCAGATCACATCAATCTGCCTGACTGTGCTCTGCTTGCACTGGGCTTCTGTGTGGTTTAACTCAGACACTCAAACAGACTCTCATGTCAGAGACCATGTGCCTCTAAAGCTCAGGCTTTGTCTCCGGCTTGTTCGTTAACTAAAACAGTTGCTTTAGAACTGTGTGGCTTAAAGTGTAACAGTCTCTGCAGGATACAGTATGTTCACTCTTTAATAGTGTTTGTGAAGAGAAACCTGTTTTAACACACCACATTCAGAAAGACATTTTATATATTGATTTTATTGAAAGGTTCAAAGGCAAAGCAGAAAAAGGTTTCAACTAAAAGACTTGACCAGTTTAAACTACAGGCATTCTACTTATTTCTTGCCTTACAACTTCAGAAAAACACATAAATATTTAAATAACTTACATTTTTACATGTCTTTGGCCACATATCATAGAATTAGCTGTTTCTACAATATGTGGTCAAAAATTGAAGCTATTTAAATATTTATGTGTTTTTCTGAAGTTGTAAGGTGAAACATAACTAGAATTCCTGTAGTTTAAACTGATCAGGTCAATTCAGGATTCTATGGTAGAATTTGTTGTTAAACCGTCAGCTGATATTTTCTGCTGACTTATATTAATTTGTTATTAATTCGTTATCTAATAACTTCACCTATCCACATGAAACAAAAAACTGATATAAAGTTCCTTTAGAGCTTTGTGAGCTTTGTTTTAAGACACCACATTCAGAAAGACTTTATACGCATTTTATATATTGATTGTCACTTCACTTTGCTATGCTATGCTTTTATTGATACCTTGAAATGCATTAAATAGTTAGTCAAGGTTATTTAAAACAGAAATGACCAAAGAGCAGAATAACTTCCATACCCTCCTTTAATGTCTGTTGATGGTTGTCTCTTGCTGCCCGTCCCGTCCTGGAGCACCTTCTTGTCCAGAGACATGGACAGAGGAGCATCTCTCACAGGGAGACCCAGCACCAGCGTCTCTTTTGTCACTGAAACAGCATCATCTGTACGACCCAAGTGCTTTTTAGCATAGTCAAACCCCTGGACAGGCTGTGGAAAAACAACAGGTTTTGATTAATGTTAACAAATAGTAATCCTGTTATTATTGAAATCATAGTGTGCAATGAGCAATGAGCAAACCACGAGAAGCAGAACAAACAAACAAGACAAAAAAATTAATAAAATAAAGATGGTCTATGTTTGATGCATTTCAGTAGTTATTATCAACGACTGAACGCAAACATGATAATGCTGAATTTAACTCCTTTCCTGCTAGTCCCTTCTACATTCTGTTCAAATCCAGAAGCGACTGGATAGACTGGATAGATAAGATAGCATAAAAATCCTCCATCCAAACTCGAGATGAACCAGCCGCCAATTTGCAGCATGTGCCTATCTCCTCTGCAAAATTCTCGTAACATTCAGAACTAAGTATATATAAATATATAACTTCTTTTACCTGCGATAAGTAATAGTTTGGTGCTTCTATTGTAAAAATCTACAGTTTCTCAGCCCTCTATGTAGTTTTTTTCCCCATTTTTTACTTATAAAGCGCTATGTTTTTTTTACACGAACAGACCATGTGTCTCTCTGATTGGTTAATCCATCTGTCAATCACGCCCTGTGAAATCAGGGAGCCAGGATACGGCTCCAGATCCACTCGTCTTTGTAAAGTTTTGTCACAGTGTGGTTCTGACTGACCAGGTAACATAGCTATATCTATACTAGTTCATGTGGTTTCTTTTTCTCCTTGTTATGTGCATTAAAAAAACAAGACGCGTTTTAGTTGCATAGAAGAAAATACAAATACAACAGATGTAAGATGTAAGTGCCAGATGTAAGTGGACACATCTTCATTACAGATAAAGATAATTGGATGGACCCAGACTTTTATATCCTCATGCTCCAGAATGAAGATTACAAGCACCTTTGAAGTTTGTGGATTGGGTATAAAGAAATAAGATTAAAAAAATACTAATCCACGGGTATGCTTCACTTAAGTTTGCAAGACCTCACTTAGCTCTTTGGGTGGTTAAATGCCTTTTAATTTAAGCAGCTGAGATAACTGGGATAAGATCCATCCCCGCTTTTCTATTTTGGGAATACTCTAAAATGGGATGCCTATTGCGTTTGATGATGTGCGCTGAATTGGCAGTGCATGTGAGGTTAGGAAGCATCCAATGTTCATATTAATAATTCATTTTTTTGTACACACTATGGTGCCATGGAGGAGTTGAGCTAACAGATGCGTACATGCTAACATACTGTACACAGAAATCTCCACTAGGGTAAAAGCATGGGCTGTGGGTGTGCGCACATGTGTGGACTGAGGTGATGTATGGTGACAGCTGCGGCTCTGCATGTGAAAGATGTATGCAGACTGCAAATAGCAACTCGCCCATGGCACTGTAGCATTCCCATGGTGACACAAAAGTCCACAGACAAGAGTTGGGTTCAGATGAGATGGGAAAAATATATAAATATAGACTTAGACAAGGGGAAATTATTTGGACACAGTAGCTCACACATCACAAATTATTATATTTATTATACTACCTGAATTTCAGATAAATTATGTCAAATCACATTGACCATCACATAAAACAAAGGTCACTTCAGGTTTGTCATTTCTAATGAAAAGCTTCTTCTTAAATTCTTAGTGAAAGCTTATTCGTAAATAATTACTTAGATGGGAGACTGCTGGGAAAATCAGGTGCCATAGTGGGGCGCCAGTCACAAAAACTGTTGTTGTGTCCTTAGGCAAGGCACTTCATCCTCATTGCCCAGTATGAAAGAGGTGTGCGTGAGTGATGGTGGTGGCCAGAGGGGCCGATGGTGCAGATTGGCAGCAGGTATAGTAGATTACCACCATCGGGTATGGAGTGAATGAATAATGATCTGTAAAGCATCTTTGAGTGTTCAGAAAAGTGCTTTATAAAACTGATGCATTATTATTATTATTATTATTATTATTATTATTATTATTATTATTATTATTATTATTATTATTATTATTATTATTATTATTATTAAATTAATGTACAAGTACATGTACAAGTGAAAACTTGTAATACAAATATATCTCAGCTATATACAAGAGGTCATAAGGAGAAACAGTGCAAACATGCTATGATGATTGATATAGGGTTATCTGTTACATAAAGGTGAGTTTCTGTACAGTTGTAGGGAGTATTGTCTGTTACATAAAGGTGAGTTGCTGTACAGTTGTAGGGAGTATTGTCTGTTACATAAGGGTGAGTTGTTGTACTGTTGTATGGAGTACGGTATGAATGTAGTCCTGTATCTCTCACTGTTTGAGCAGAGCTGTAGGAACCTGTAGGAGAATGAGCTCCTCTGTCCCTCTATGGTCTGGAGCAGTGGGTGAGCAGGAGTGTCCATGATGGAGAGCAGTTTGTCCAGTGTCCTCCTGTCCCTCACTGTGACAAATGTCTCCAGCTCGTGGCAGATACATGTATATCACAGATTCAACGATGTGCAGAGTGAAATTTGCTTTTTCTATACATGTGGCCAAAGATACTGTATGTAAAATGTATGGAACAAGGAGAAATTCAGTTTGTCAACTGACCTGACTGGGCATTAGTCATTTGAACAGTTCACCAAACCAAATCATATCTAGATTACATATTTTCTACATTGAATTTTTTAAAATCATATTTACAGCAAAGGTAAAATATGTACAGTCTAAGTGAAATATATTAACAAAAGGTTGTATGGATTTTGGTCCAGAACATGAGTTTTACAGATCAATAATGTAAGTGCAGTGCCATGGTGCATAGTCAATCAATTCTGTCGTGAACACATGAGGTCCGGTTGGCAAACAGCGGTTACATCACCCAGAGGCTTATGGGTAATGGCTGTCATCCAGGAAAATGGTATATATTCTCAGAAATGACACAACCAAAGGCCATAACCTTGAAATGAGCGCGTGACCTTTCCCAACGATGCTCTTTTATAACACTGTGCTCTCCTCTGCTTCGCGCACATCCTTCTTTCCTAATTGCTTCTGCTCTTCCTCAGAACCCTCCTCGTCTCTCTGTAACCGCTGACAACGTTGACTTAACCAATGACCATCTTTCATCTCACACAAGTGGTTTGGTTTAATAAAGGCTTTGATTGGGCCAGGTACCTGTCTAATCTGCCACTTCTACATCATTAATTAGACCTGTTAAAGCACGCTAATTACTATATCGACTTATCGTTTAGTATAAGAAAGCTGGAGCAATATTTTTTAGGGCTCAAAATATATCGTTTTCTTTGCAATAGTAGAGAGCATTACTTTATATCATGCTTCAGAATTTCTTGTTGTGACAGGTGAAGTTTAAGTGTATAAAGACCTGATAATTTATGAAATAGAATATTATGAAAGAATAATAAGATATTTGAAACGTAACATAACATTTGACTTTTTTGTAAACTCAGTTAAAATTGTTATTTTCTGATCTATGTTATAATACTGCTTCCTCATAACAAATTTGGAGCAGTGTAGTGTTTTAGTTTCATTCCCATATGTTTAACTCACAATCCTGCATATTTAGACTGAGTTCTTCCCTCTACACACTCTGTTCCACTTTTTGATGTCATGTAATACAGGAAGTGCTCCACTGTGTTTTTAAACTCCATATACCTTCACTAAAATCATTTGGATAATTTCAGCTCTGGAATTGCCGATCTCAACTGAACTTAAGGTAAAATGTAGCTGTTAACTTGAAAACTACCGCTTCATGACATCACAACGAGGAATAGAGCATTTTGAGCTTTGGAGATGTAGACAGACAAATAATAAAGAATTACTTAAACATATGTGAATTAAACAAAACACAACTCTAGGTGTATTTTTGATGTGGTTCCAACATTCTAACATAACTTAAAGCTCAGAGTCAATTCTCCGTAATATAGGACCTTTAAGACACATTACAATGGGCATATGGTGACTGACAGGAAAGCATTGATCACTTATATGTCATAGCCCACCGCACTAGCCCATTACAAACACTCATTTTCCCCACTTGCCCTATCACACAGACCACACAGACGTCTAATTTTAACTTGAGCTACAGCCAGCAGAGCCCTGATGAGATGCAGCAGATGGACAAGATATGCTCCGCTCCCCTGGTGGCCATATTGGTTTATATTCAGATAGAGCAGGGAGGACGGGGAAGTGCTTTCTAAAAGATTCCCAAAGAATTGGTGTCTCTAAAATGAGGCACAAACAGCATTAGAGGTGGAAGATGTTAAATAAACCTCCTCGGGGCCAGGTGGGCTATGAAGCAACAAAATGTAAAATAGTTCAGGACCTTGAGAATTCAGCCACATAGGAGCACTTCCAGTGAACATCAACAAATGAAATATGGATGACTCCCTGTGCTGAAGCCACCCATATCGTAATCAGTGCTGGGAAATACATGGAATGAAAAGGAATACATGGTGGTACTTTATTGTGTAATTTTGGCTTTGAACTGCAAGTTATTAGTGAGACTAGCGTGTGTGTGCACTTTTTCTTCTCAAATTAGACCTAAGATGCATAACAAACACGGTAACAGAAATAAAGCAGTTTGTAATACAGTGAACCCTTGTTTATCGCGGGGGTTAGGTTCCAGAAATAGCCCGCAATCAGTGAAATCCGCGAAGTAGGACAATTTTATATTTTACAATTATTCTACATGTTTTAAGGCTGAAAACGCTTCACCAGACACATTATACACCTTTCTGAGACTGGTATTAACATTTTCTCACATTTTTCTCTTGTTTAAACACTCAAACTTTTGTAGATTTTCATTAAAATATATTAATAGTGAGGGGGGGGACACGTGACACGCGGACACGTGCGCGCGGACACGTGCGCGCGGACACGTGTGTTTGTTTTGGTACCACATATCCATGCCATGTGCGAAAGTCGAGTGGAAAGCGACCTGGATATCATTTTGGGCAAGACTCAAGCCAATGCTAACAGTGCCAAACCGCTAACAGACGCCTCTGAGAACCAGTCCTCACCACAAGACCAGGTAAGACTAACCTGCGCTCACAAGCGTTGGTTGCATTTCACCCCGGCTCCAAAATCAGACCGCTATCAATGCGTCGCCAATACTCCACAGCTCTCTAGGACGGGGTCGGGTTCGTGAGGGGAAAAGACCCACTGTCTCCTCTCTGCGCACGAGTGTCCTCTCCCCGCTGCGGCTCCCTCGAATGCGGCTCTCCCCGCTGCGGCTCCCCCGGCCGCGCGGCGTCTGGGCCAGGCCCGTCCATGTTGATTCTTGGCTCTTCCATGGTCCGGCTCGCACTCAGTCTCTTCCATGGCTCGTGCAAGTAAACAAAGGCCACACCTCCTGTCACCCAGGCGCTCTCGTGAAGGACATCAGAGACTCTGTCCCTACCATCCCTGGTCTAGACCTGGTTTAGTCCTGGTTTAGACCTGGTTTAGTCCTGGTTTAGACCTGCTTTAGACCTGGTTTAGTCCTGTCTAGTCTCTTAGCTAATCAGGGCGCAGGACAGAATGTTACACTGTAAAAAAAAGTTACACTATAAAAAAAATTGAAAAAAAAAATTGGAAAAAAAATTGGAAAAAAAAATCCGCGAAACAGCGAGGCCGCGAACAGTGAACCGCGATACAGCGAGGGTTCACTGTATTATGTAGTATTTGTTTACTATAATATAATGCAAATTGTGTTAGTATTTCAAGTGAGTACAGTACTCTGATTGGACCATGTAATCAAATATGTTACAAAATACATTTTAATTCAGGAATTCAGTATTCTGTAACCAAATAAACTTTCAAAGTATTCTGATTGTAATATACAAGGAATTTATCTGGAAATCTACGACTATTGAGAGTTTGAACAAAAGTAGAAATTTGGAGCAATATCCCAGATTCCCAATAAAGCTGAAGTCGGCACAATAGCTGTTAAATGCCCAAACACATACGTCATCAGGCCACAGTATTGATCTGAAGACAGTCTGCCCAGTGAGGTGATGAACGCCAGAGGAGATTATAGAAGAATCACTAAGAGCAATTAACAGAACAGCCAAATACTATTATGGCTAAACATAGACTAAATGTTGGAGTATTAGATAACAACAAATACATGAACAAAATTTCTTCTTCTCTCATTTTTCAATAATACTGTTAAGCTAAAATGGATCATAAAACAGTTAAGTCTCTTTTTATGTGTTCACATTAGAGGAGCCTAAATGTATTTGTGCATAAATAATAGAAGCCTCATGGTGCCACTTGTGAATAACTCTTAGTTTCGGAGTCATTAAAAATTTATGCAGCCTCTTGTATTACAAAACACATGTGTTTGCAGAGCATTTACAAAACAAACTCATCCTCACAGCTTTGAAAATAAGTTATAACAGAAACATTTCAATAAGTTGGACACAAACAATGTCCTATTTATAGTTTTGGTCAACTAAAAATCCTCTTCCTTCTCTCATTTAGTTTTAAGGCAGAAATAATAATTGCCAGTCTGCCATCGCTACGTTCGTGCAAAACATATTAATTCACAATATTTTACTACCCACTTTCAACTCATTGCTAAACAAAACATTCAACTGACTAAATCTGATAAATACTTAAACCTCCTTACAAATAAACTACCATAATGAACCCAGTTTGTTCTGAATCAGTCAGTAAAATAGAAACTAATAGAGATTAATGCTTACTCCATATGTGTTTTTGTATATTATTTACTCCAAAATAATATTACTCAACAAAGTAGTGATCCAAAGAAATACTGAAGTTAGGTAAAAATAAACAATAACAATGTCACTGTTGTGTGGCTCCTCCCACAATAACCACCACATACCAATCAAATGTTTTGTTTTTTGTGAAATACAGAAGAGAACAAACTTAGATCCTTTGCATAAACTGGGAATGAAATAAGCCTTATGTGGCTTATTTTACCTGAAATATACCTGACTTCACCCTAATACCCCCTCTTTAAGCACTGTTAACATGATTTTTTTTCTTGTTTGCAAACTTGTATAATATTGCTTGTTTGGTTGTACATTTGTTTGTTTGATTATTGTATTTTTATAAATTCCATGTAAATACAAATATTCTGTTCAACTTATAGCATTTTCCTGTTAATAATGAAATTAGAGAAATATTTTATTTTACCAGACAAAATGTTAAAAACGAATTATTTTGGTGTGCATGCATTGCTGTTCATCTGTTGCCTGGAAGAATCCATGACTCATCGCTGTTCCAGTGGTGAGTCTGGTAACGCTTGGTCCAGAACACGCTGCGGTTGCGCGTAGACAGACAGCTAAGTGAACCAATCAGAGATTGCGCCATCTTGATTCAAAACTGAGGAGGAACTTCCGCTGCCTAAGAGTGACTTTGCGGGCAAAGGCGAGTGCACTGACGTCACCATCTTTGAACGAATCAGAATCGCGGAGTCCGTTTTTAACTGGAGGAGCGAGGGTGGACCGAGGGTGTCCAAATACGCGCTGTATAGGAAATACAGAGAGATATCATTTGGCTGGCCAGGTAAGTTCATCTGTACTTTAAAAAAAAGATTTTTTTTTTTTTTTTTTTTAAACAATTTGTTCTCAAGAGACTTGACTTATTTCTGAATTTCACAAAATTGCAAAGAAAAGTTTAATTGTTTCATGAGGTGTGTTTGACAGTGCCTCATCAAGATCATACATCAATCATGTGTCTGTGTTGTACATCACCCGGGATCTTTTCTTTTCGATTTTAAGCGTCTGTGTTGATATAAAAGTAGATCGATGAGACGAAGAAAGAGGAGAGAGGAATGCTTCTGAGCGCCAGGGCGTCATGTTTCATAAAACCAGATTGGACTGCATTTCCCATCAAAGTTTGGGCTTTGTAGTCCATGATGGCAGGTGAAGGTTAAAGAAAGCAACTGCAGCTGCCTGGCAAGGCGCCAGCAGCGGTATTGATCTCACAATATATTGCTGCGTTTGTAATGATTGGATGATTATAAAACAGAAAGAACACCATAATCAGTACTAAATAAGCTGTAGCTGCTTTAAAGAAGTTTTTGGATTAACACGTTGGTCTGTCTGTGTCTGCCTCAGTGTGAAGGCAATCTTTGGTATGAATGAAATGAAACAGATTGATTCAAATGTTTACAAAAAGTTATGAGACATTTAAGATTGTTAATTGTATAGTCAAAGTTAAAGGTAGACTAGGTCACTGTTCTGGTGGAGAGTGGGCAACTGCTTGTCTCCATGGAGAACTTAATCTTCATTTAGACAAGCAGGTGACACCCCAGGCCATTTCTAAACAATAAAAACACTTGTAATTGAATAAATGCTAAATACATTTCTTTTGTATGCAGATTCATAATCACAATCACAATCATTCATGTGGGGATTCTCTTTTGTAAGATAACAAAATGAAATCAACATCTAAGAAATGTTCTTAGTTTCTGTCATCACATAATAAAGGTGCACTGTGTAACTTTTCTGGTGTAGGGTCCGCCAAATGGTTTTCTCCATGGAGATGTTTCACAGTATTCACAGTATAGTATTAAACCTTTCTATTTTCATGAAGACCAAACCAGATCAAGTTACAAGTCAGATCTGTGGAGAGGCAACCCTGCTCACAGTCAGCATGTTTTTCTAGGTATTTTTGAGCTAAAATACCACCAGTAATTTAATAAATGAAAGGTAGAGCTGTTTAATGTCATACTATGGAACATTCTAGGCAGAGTAATGCCATATCCATAGAAACAAGCAGGTGAAAAACCCCCAACCAGAAACTTACACAATGCACTTCAATTTGTAGGTTATACCCCACCTAAGGCACATTAGGTCAATCAATTATTAATACATTTTCCAATCTTGTCCAAAATACATGTGTATGCATTGCACCAAAATCAACAGAGAAAAAACAGTCTGGCAGGGATGCGTGTCACAATATGCAAGATATAGTATTATGTATTATATAGGTCAAGATGCATCATGGGTAAAATGACAGCCAGATCAAAGCAAGTCCTTAAAGCCCTTTTCATCTATTATCCTTCCTGATTTGTCATCTCCAGTGGCAGACTACAGGCCTAATTAGACAAATAAAAAATGTTATGCTCTAGCCACAGTGTCTTTCATTTAACGGTTTTATATTAGGCAAAATTGTTTCTTGTGAGTTTTAAGCCAAGTTATAATATTGTTACCTTATCAAAAAACATACCTGGAGTTGTGTTTTATTTCATTCACACATGTTTGAGTAATCCTGTCTACATCTCCAAAGCTCAACTTGTTCAACTTGTAATGTCTTGACGTGGTCATTTTAATGTTAACAGTTACCTTTTGCGTTTTGTTTAGTAGAGACTGGAAATTCTAGAGCTGAAATGATCTAAATGAAACAACAATATAAGATCAGAAAATAGCATAATACGGGTGCTTTAAAAACTGAATTACCCTAAATCAAGCACGCCAGTTGAACTTTTTAGCATGCCTTTTTCTATATTTCATGGTAGCGATATGTATGATCCTAAAAATAAGTGAACACCAGCTGGCACGTCCCACCACAGCAGTCTGAGCCACAGGGACCCTTCCCATGTGCCTCTGATGCTACTTCCAGAACATAAATACTCTGTTATTTGTTTTGCATGCACACGTTTGATCTATTGGAGGCACCGGGGCTGTTTCATTTCACTGCAAATCACAACCAATGAAGCTATGGAATTTCAATGAAAAAGATTGAGCAGAATTGAACAGGCAGTGCGGACTCCTGAGCTTTTTTTATGAGAAATAAAAATAGATTGCCTCAGTTCGCAGGCGTTTTGTTATTCTATTTTGTAAGAACTTAAAAAATATTGTGTACAGGTCCACAAATTGTCCTCATTAGCCGGAAATGGGACTTCCTTATTTATTCGGGCTATTGCCTCAAAGCAAAACAATACAATGCTTATAGATCGTGTAGTGAATTTTAACGCCCCTATTATAGTTTATACACTCCTCCCACCTAAATATTGATCTCCAATGGTCAGTGAGGACAAAGGAATAAGTCACGTCCAGGCAGTCACATGCAGAAATCTACCCAGCAACAAGAGTACACAGGACACAGATTCACACTGTTTAAGGAGCATTTCCAGGGTTTGTGAAATCACAGACTGAGAAAAAAGCCAAACATAGACAAAGCAATGCAGCTATATGCTCTTATACATTCATGTATTCAAACAAAGCGTAGCGACGGGGAGTACCTGGTGGTGGTAACTGCCTTCTCTGCGATATGACGTCTAAACAGAGAGAGGGACAATGGGGGAAAGGTCAAAGGAAAGAACAAGACAACAGACAATAGATAGGCTAGAGTAGAAGAGTGGGCTTTGTATTGTTATTATAAAATAAATCTAACTGTTTCAGTGAAGCAATAGCTGGAGGATTGCTAGACTGCTGTTATTTTTTAAAAGGAGTAAAATATTTGGGCAGTTCTCTTTCACACCAGTATAATCCCTGTTATAGCCCACAGAGTAGAGCTGGTAAAGTTGACTGTCATATTAAGTTTATATTGATTTATTGAAAGGTGTGTCTTCATTTCTATGGAGATGTTATAGCTTTTCCTGCAATCTTTCACAATATAGCACTAAATCTCTATCTCCATGGAGACAAATTGAAAGCAATACTGTGGAGCATTCCAAGCAAAATAACATACACATTGAAAAACATGTTACAAAGTGTACCTTAAATGAAGATGTATAGATTAGATTGAACATTCAAAGTTTGATCATATCCAACTCTGTGTTCAACACAGATATGAGTTTCAGATCTAAATATTGACAGCCATAAATGGTACTTTAAATAGCTAGACTCAGCAGGAATGCTACTTGCTGTTAGCGCTAGTCCTGGGCTTGTGGGCAGCCTGTAATCAAACACAGATATATTCTTCATATATGACTAAAGAACCAGACTGCGATGTTTGGTTTAAAAATAAAGCGTTGGATAATAACATTAAATATTTTACACAAAGTTAGACTTCAAAAAGAAGTGTGTGTGACCTTAAGTAAACTGCAGGAGGTCTGCAGTTCTGAGTGCACCTCAGACTGTGAAGAGGAAACCTAATCAGGTCTGTAGTCTGAGCCTGCTCCAGCGCAGGGCTCAGACACACTTGTGGATTAACAAGTTTGGGCTGGGTCCTGTTTGTTTACCTCTTTACTTAAACACAACTCTTCAAATAAATCCCATTCATTTGACAAGAATGATGTGATTAACTGGTGACTCAAATTTGTATGTTTCTGCCTTAGGTTTGGTTTTGTTCTTCAACTAAGTCCACTTCCTTTTGGCTGATTGGTTTTTCTTATCACACATGATTACCCTTGACCAGAGGCTACTGGACAGAGTGAAACCGCCACAGATGGCTCTCAGTTTAGTGACCGGAAGGGCTGTCTGAACACAATCCCTTTGAAATGTGATGTGAAACACCTTATGTAATATCACTTCAATTTTCACACTAGATTTGATCCGGCGGCCATATCTATTTGAAACACTGGTGCATGGAGATTCGTAGACAGACAGACAGACAGAGGAAGAAGGGAGGGGCAGAAGACATTTATGAGGCATTAGCTTTAGGCTGTTACCTTGGAGCGGGACTTGAAGTTTCTGAATGGGCCTGTTTTAAAAATGACTCTGTTCCTTTTGCAGATAATGTAGGCCACCATCCCGATAACGACCATCAACAAGAAGAGAGGAGTGAGAACTGCCATGATCCAGAGGTCACTGGGCGGGTTTTTTACCACAGCTGCACAAACACACAAACACAATAATTAAGACTTTAAAAAATATCTTCAAGAAATAATAATCCAGCAGTTTTGTGTTTTTTATGGAAGACAATTCGGCATCTGCTTGACTCCATGTAGATGCTATTGTTGTTTCCTGGAATGTTCTACAGTATGGCATTTGAATGAACTATCTCCATGGAGACAAACAGACCTCATCACCAGGCCAAATTACAGGTCAGATCTGTGGAGAAACAGGCCCGCTCGTGTTAATAAAGCATGGTTTTGCAGTTTGCAGTAGTTTTGAGGAAAAAAAATAAACACCTGTAATTGAATAAATGTTTATTTAATGCCTTACTGTGGAACATCCAAGGCAAAGCATAACATCATCATGGGGACATGGTGGACCTTCCAACAGAAAAGATTTTACAAAATATTTTACAATTTTTTTTTCCAGTTTGGCATTTTTTTAGGTTTCAAATTTTATTTCCTGGTTGGAAATCATGATATTGAGTTATTCCATAATTGTTCCATAGCAACAGTGCAGTGCAGTGGTAAAATGGGCCAAAACTCCTCTAATGTACACAGAATTTATGATTTGACTCCTCTAATGTACACAGAAATTATGATTTGACAAATAAATATACTTTTTTTTACAGAATTCTCCCTAGTGTGACTCCCTAAAGTATCTATACTAATTTCATGTAGATGAAATATTGTAAATTGTAGGGGTAGGATTAAAATAAGCTATGCTTCCTCCTACTCCCACTCCTTTTTTGAACATTTTGAACATCTATTTTTTTGTGTGTTTCTTTCTTTGTTAAATGTACATATTCTGAAAGTATGGAGACTATAGGTTGTGCCTTCATACCTTTAAAAAAAAATCTATTCAAATTAACTAGAAGATAGAAGATAAGCCTTTTATTGTCTCCTTAGAGAAATTTGTCCTCTGCATTTGACCCATCCTGTCATCAGGAGCAGTGGGCTGCACCCGAGGCGCGCCCGGGGACCATCTCCACGATCTTCTTGCTTCGGCTTGGTCAGGACCTCGGCTGGAGAATCCTCCCACAGGTGGCTCACATCACAACGGGCCTCGATGTATCTTCTGCCATGGGGGCTACCAGTGTCCGCAGACACTGGGGGCGAGGTGGGGTTAAGTGTCTTGCCCAAGGACACAACGGCAGCACTCATCTGTGGGAGCTTGGATCACATGTGGTCCACCCGTCAAGAGCGGGATTCGAACTGCCAACCCCTGGATCACCAGGCAAGCGCTCTACCACTGAGCTACTGCCGCCCCTAGCTCTACTTCCTCTCATATTTTACAACTTTTCTTGGCAAATTACTTCAGTGTTTGGTGTAAAACTATAACTTATTTTTACAACAGGTATTATCATACCACATTAAATTAGAAAATCAACAAAACCTGTCAGTAAAGGTGCACTGTGTTACTTTTCAGAAGTGGGTCACCTTCTTGTTTCTATAGAAATGTCATTGCTCTGCCTGGGATGGAATGTCTGGAATTCCACAGTGTGGCATTAAACAGCTCTACTTTACATTTATTCAATTACAGGTGGTTTTATGGCTCAAAAATACCTAAAAAAACAGGTATTCTGACATTTTGTGAGAGGGGTCGCCTCTCCACAGATCTGACCTTGTTTGGTCTCCATGAAGACCAAACAAGGCGTGAAGGTTTAATGCCATACTGTGAAAGCATGCGATGGACCACCAGAAAAGTTACACAATGCACCTTTAAGACAAGTTAGGAGATGTGTGCGCCTTGCTGAATATGTTACATGGCTACAACATAGAAGTGCCATAAAGTAGTTCTTAAAGTAGTGCAGAGTATTTAGGCCTGGGTACTGAGTGTCCTGTGCTCTGGGTAAATGCAAAGTAAGTGGGTTTTGTGAGAACAGAGTGCTCACTGCATGGACACACTATTGTTTTAGGGGTAAAGGTGCTCTCATGGCTTTCTCTTCACGTAATTATTGATTCTGAGGAAAAGAACAGATACAGAGAGAACACTGTGTTCTTTCACCGCAGGATGCATGTTTACTTTCACTTTTCAGATGATTATGGTAATTGGGGTAACGCAAGAGTCTTAAATGACTCATCTGTGTGACACTCTGTTATAAAAGGATTACAGGATACTTATTTTAAATCAAAGATAATTAATTCTCAAAACTGTTAGGGTAAATATTTGATTGTCTCTGTTATTTTCTTTGGTTGGTTGGTTGTTTCAATCATTAATTTCAACAGGAGAGACTCGGGTCATGTTAGTTTAAAATTTGCGCAGATCTTTAAGAAATATGGATATGGCATCCTTTATGATTTCA
This sequence comes from Paratrypauchen microcephalus, assembly GCA_036785185.1. Lineage (NCBI taxonomy): Eukaryota > Metazoa > Chordata > Actinopteri > Gobiiformes > Gobiidae > Paratrypauchen > Paratrypauchen microcephalus. Next base: position 3,564,039 of record JAVJIX010000020.1, read on the forward strand.
GTGATAAAATTAATGTTTTACGGGTTGTGGAATTTCCATCACAGGGCCCATATCACACGTATTTTAAATCTATGGTATGATGTTTCCTCATTAAAACATATCCGGTGTTGTGTTTAGTTTTATTCACACATGTTTAACACATAAACCCTGCATATTTAGGGTGTATTCTTCTCTCCACGGTGTTTTTAAACTCCATACACCTTCACTAGAATCATTTGGATAATTTCAGACCTAGAATTGCTAATATCTATTGAACTAAAGGTAAAAGATGAAAACCACCACTACATGACATCACAAGGTGCAATAGAGCATTTTGAGCTTTGTAGATGTAGACAGACTAATAATAAAGGCGTACTCAAACATGTGTGAATGAAAAAACAGAACTACTGGTATGTTTTTGAAGAAATAACAGCATTATAACATGGCTTAAAGCTCACAAGAATCAATCTGATGTAATATAGGACCTTTGATGTTTTGTTTAGATGACGAAACTCAAACTCACGTTCAGCCTGGACTTGTACAAAGTAGCCCAGGGTCAGAGCCATAGTTTGGGAGTCCAGGCTGCTCAGGGTCTTGGCGGCGTTGGTCCCGGTGATGGGTGCTCCGTTGTGCTGGGCGTAGTAGGTCAGCTCTGCTGGATTTTTAGGGCCGGGCAAACGGCGAATGCTGACCATCTGGCGAGAGACAAGACATAAGAGCCTTTTACAATCATGTACATTTTATTTAATTACATTATTCATTTAAATTTGTATACAAAAAGAAATAAGACAAAAGAATAATTCATGATCACAAATAATTATCATTTAGGCTTTAGCATAATTTATAAAGTTCTCCTTAAATAGAACTCATGTATCACTGCATTTGCTAGAATTGCAAAATTTGATCTTATTTGCTGAAAAATTGTCCCTTTCGGTTAAAGGTGCACTATGTAACATTTTGGTTAGGGGTCTATCACCTTCTTGTTTCTATGGATATGTCATTGCTCTGCTTCAACTATTCCACAATATGACATTAAACAGATCTCTGTGACTTGCGTTCAATTACAGGTGGATTTATAGCTCAAAAATACCTGGAAAAACAGGCATTATGACGGTGAGCAGAGCTGCCTCTGCACAGATCTGACCTGTATCTTGGCCTGGTTTGGTCTCCATGATGATAGAAAGGTTTAACGCTATAGTGGAGACATGGAGAAAAGCAGGTGACGGACCCTCCACCAGAAAAGTTACACAGTGCACCTTTAGGTAATTTGTTGGATTAAGTGCCAGTGTAAAAGTGCCTAAAGAGCGATATATCTCGACCTCACAGCATGAAACTAAGACATAGAATCCCATACTGCATCCAATTCAGTCTCTTATCTCTTAATATGCTTTCTGTGTAGAGATAACACAGAACCCAGTCTTTCCAATCAGGATTCAGCATCGTCTAGCTTACTTCTCGTACAGACCAGATAAGTACACTCTGTCAAGACACTCAAGGATAACTGAGCCACTTGAACCCCCAATTTCCTTTTCATCATACATCAAAGATATTTTTAATATGGTCAACACATCACACCTTTTAATCAAGTTCAGTAATTTGATTTTGCCATAAAGAGAAGGGACATGTGTTATTAAACGGCTGGATGGATCCTCTCCCCCTCCTTAGCTCTATATGGGTATAAGATATTATTTCCTTCTCCATCACCACAGCGATAAAAAGCACTCATCTGTGACTTCTCGTAAAACCTTGAGGCAGTGTAATGTGCATATCCCAGGAGGTTGTTGTTTTAATTTGAACAGTATATACAATAGATGTGAAGGAAAAAAAATACAAAATAACTACCACAGATGAGAGAATTAGGAAGGGTAAAATACACTTAGGCTACATTCAGACTGCAGGGCTTAATGCTCAAATCAGATTTTTTTGTGAAAGCTCATTCACATTTCCAGTTAAAGGGATATGCCACCCCCAGGTCAAACTTGGGCATCTCCCCACAGTCCAGAGACTAAAATAAGTGGTGGAAAGCGTTTTCCTGGTCACCCAGCCATTGCACGCTGCGCAACAGGGGAACTCCCTTCCTGGTGCATAACAGGGATTCCCCTGGCAGCGTGCTCTGTGCTTCGGCTTTCTTTTTCCGCACTGAAAAATAGTTCCCACCCAAAATGACCAAGTCAAGCTCTCCATGTTGATTTGCACATTTATTTGCACTCGATATGAATGCGCACTACACAGAAAGTAATTGGGAAACGCATCGAGCAAATTAATTCCTTTTGGCTGAAATCTTTCTCTGGCGCCGTTAGACTCCAGTCTAACGCGGAGTAGCTGCAGATACCGCGGCGGTCAGTGGCGACAGACTCGGACAATGGCTGGGTGACCAGGAAAACGCTTTCCACCACTTATTTTAGTCTCTGGACTGTGGGGAGATGCCCAAGTTTGACCTGGGGGTGGCATATCCCTTTAAATGTGACTTGTATGTGACCTCCAGTGTGAACGTTAAAGGGATAGTGCGTTTTTTTTAAAAATGTGAATCTGCATGGCGTCCCCTTCAGCAGTGTCGTCCATTAACACTGACTTACCGCTGACCGTGCCCTGTGAGCTGAGTCCTGCTCCGGTTCTGGAGCTGATGAAAGTAGTTCCGGTAAGTTAGTGGGGACATTTAATAAAGCTTGTTTTTCTTCTCAAAACAAAATTTGACCAAAAAGTGATATATTTGCGTCACAAACAGTTGTTTGTCAGCAGTCGGAATCGCTTGGTGCTTTTTTCTCTCGAGTCGTATCACTGCGCGCCTATTAGTATATTGCCCTGTTCACTTGTAAACATCCACTTACAAGTCAGTACAAGGACTCAGCTCACAGGACATGGTCAGCAGTAAGTCAGTGTTAATGGACGACACTGCTGAAGGGTACGCCATACAGATTCATATAAAAAAAACAACGCACTATCCATTTAAACGCCCCAAAAGTGTCCCGCATGCGCCTTGGAGGACACGACCACGTCACATGCAGCAAGCGTGCTCAGTGTTTACGGAAGTAGCCTAAAGTTGCTGTCGTACCAGAGCCAGAACATGTACAGCTTATTTGTTTTAAGGAGGAGACGGAGAAAGAGAAGGACAAAGTTTTTAGCCACGGCATTTTGTGGGGCAGTGGCAGCAACGTCCGTAGAAATGAACGTGTGGGTGCGGAGTTGCAGCCAAGACAGGTGGGATTGCTATGTGCTTTGCCGCTTCACTGACACAGAGTTCACATACTATTTTCGCATGACAAGAAGAACGTTTGTGTACATTTGTAAGCGCCTACTTGTACCACTCTTGCTGGAGGAAACACGTTCAGACTAAAGTCACATGTTAAAATACCGGATATGTATCGGTTTTAGGGCAACATATTCAACTGGTCCAGGTCACATATGAAAAAATATGAAAAAATCTGATCTGCGTCGTTCAGACTGTTATTAGAAGATCAGATACAGGTCGCATAGGGGCGAAAGAATCTGATTTGGGTCATTTCAGGTTGCAGTCTGAACGTAGCCTTAATGGTGCAATGTGTAACTTATCTGGTAGAAGGTCCGCCATCTGCTTGTTTCCATGTCTATGTTATTTTTTTGCCTTGAAATTTCCACTGTATGGCATTAAGCTTATGTATCTTACATTTATACAATTACAAGTGTGTACTCAAAAATACATTGAAACGCATTCACTCTTGCTGTAAGCGGGTTGCCTCCACAGAGCTAACCTGTAATTTTGCCTGGTAGTGTTATCTGCTTGAGTCCAAGTTTAATGCCATACTGTGGAACATTCAAGGCAAACAATAACTAGATAATAGAAACAAGTATATGGCGGTCCCTTTACCAGTGCACCTTTTTCTCTAAAAGTTTCCAAAGCAATTTCGAGTCCCAGACATGAGCGAGATATAATCAATCGACTAATGGCTACACAATCTGCTGGTCTATTCAGTCAATTAATTAATAATCACTTCAGTACAATGGAAATAGCAGCAACTGCCGAAGCTAATTTCCGACTGGGGCTTTTGTGAATTTAAATGTCATCAGATGATACAAAAGCACAGACAAAGATAATTAGATGCCATTTTTTCATCCCACTGTTCTTTAACTTGCTGTTTGTTATCAAAGGGTATCAGGTTGACTAAGTAAAAGGCAGACAGTTTATCATTTGGTGAATTGTTATTAATGATTTGTTAGTTTTTTTAAATAATATAACATACATATGGAAAAATACATGTAATATTGCAAATATAAGAGGGTTTACTACTACTTGTTTAGTACCACTAATACTACTAAAATGATTACACCTATTTTTTTTATAGGCTTTTATATTGATGGCTATAAAAACATATTTTAGAGCAATACTGTTGACACAAACTCTACTATCCTAAATAAACAAAAGCCCTCTTCAGTCCTCCTCGGGAGCTGTCCATGGTGCTGATTCTGTGGTGCTCACAGACAGGACTGTGTGTACTGAAGTCTTACAAAGTCTTTTATCTTTCTCAACAGAGAGTGTCATGTTTCAACAGTCAAACTAATCTTGAATTAATTATGAATATGAGTATTCTTTTCATTAAAAGCTTTTTTATTGATTTGACTTTCTCATGCACTTAAATCCCATGGGTTGTGTTTGCTCTAAAATTCCAGTTTTGGACTGTGGCTGTTGGGTTTAAATTTTTTGCTTATTTATTTTGAAAACCTCTTCTCCTGCAATCCAATCTTGAATAATTATTTTTTCATTATTGTGCTGAAAACTGCATTTACAAATGACTGAACAATGACGGAACAAATGACCATAAAATGAGCATAAAAAAAAGTCTCTTCAGTGAATTCCGTGAGAAATTTGACCCTCGAGGTTTGCAGGAGGGACTTTCAATCCAATCATGTGTGTCCTGTAAACAGATCCATAAAGGGGCAGACAGACCTGCACAGTGTAGCCCCCCACAGTAGTTGCACGGCGGGAGCGAGTCGTCTGGGAGCCCTGCCTTCCTGCCACCAGGAAGAGCTCTGCCAGCCTCTGCTCCATAAGACTGGCAAAGCTCTGGTAGTTCGCCTCCAGGGAAGAGCTGTCTACATCCTGGATCACTGTGTGAAGAGAAAGAGGAGGAGGTTAAGAGGTGCAGAGGTGTCCAACACGTCCAAACACGTGAGGGGAGAAAATGCATAAGGGGATCGAATAAGGACAGCTGCAGTACTTAGAGACAGGAGATGAATGGGGCACTACAAAGAACAGTGTGATGGGACAATCCATTTTAAAGCTGCTCATCCAAAAACCTTTGGAACAGCTGCAGTGATAAATGCATCAAACACAGTCCCCTGCTGGCTCACTGTGGAGAAATACCTGCTTCAACCAAAGAACAAGGAAAAGTCTCCACTCCAACTGTATCTTATATCTACTGTATTGAGGAGACTATGGTGGGCCACAAACTAAAATTCTCCCAAAACCTATCTTGTGTTATCCTAGTGGTATAATGCGTGAACTTTTGCGTGGACTATAATGCGTGTCTACTTCTAAGCACAAACACGTAGTGGTATAACAAAATTCATAATTTATTGTATGTTCTATTGACAAAACACATACTTTCTTGTATGATTTCTGTATGCTATTTCTTATGCTTTTTGTATTATTGTTCTTTGTTGACTGTACAGCACTTTGTAAACCTTGTTTTTAAAAGTGCTTTAAAAATAAAGATTTATTTATATTATTATTATGTATATACTAACTTATACTGATTATGCCACCATAGTCTCAACCAAATCTATAGGACACAAGGATTATGTATTATGTAAGCACAAGGCATTTTATTTATTTTATTTTATTTGTGATCTGAGCTACTTGATGTGACAACCAGGATAATAGACATATGTCAGAGCCCCAGTCACACCCAGTAGTGATATGATGTGAAGTGAAGTGTCTCTGTGCCCCAGTCAGGAAGCAGTGAATTATACATCAATACTTCTTCACTGGAACACAGCGGCTCAGAGCACAGGGGAGAGGTGAGGCAGCACAGTGGGGAGAGGAGATTCTGCTGAGCGCCACAAGCATCAGCACTAGAAAGGTTTACTAACTGTAGTTTAGTCAAATCGATGTAGCTCCTGATTAGCACTGATCACCCTGTACCACCACACACTGTGCAAAAGCAAAATCCACTTACCCGTTATGACCCAATAGTTCCTTGTGGCGGTCGATGTGTTGAGATTATGGTATTCAAGGGCTGCAGAGAAAAGAGAGCAGAGAAAAGAGGAGTCATGACGGTGAGCTAAATAAACTTAGACTTAAAGGTGCACTGCGTAACATTTGTAGTCGGGGGTCCGTTGCCTGCTTGTCTCCATGGAAATGTTTGCTTTATCTATTATGTTCCACAGTATAGATTAAACCTGTCTATCACAAAGGAGACAAGCAGATTACAGCACTATGATACATTACAATTCAGATCTGTGGAGAAGTGTCCCTGTTCGCAGAAGGAATTAATGTAATTTTGAGCCTTGTGTCAAATAAGGCAAACTGAGAAGTAAGTTTGAATAGGGTTTGTATACAGAAGGAGAACTTGAATTCATATATTTATAAATGCAGTTGTGTTGTTTTTAAAGTAAAGATTCAAACTTTTATTCAAATAGGAACTTGATTTATATCTGTAACCCTTGGTCAAACCTTCTTGTCAAAGCCTGATCTTGTCAGATCTCAGAAGCTAAGCAGGGCAGGGCCTGGTTAGTACTTGGATGGGAGACTGCTGGGAAAATTAGGGGCCACAGTGGGGCGCCAGTGGCAAAAACTGTCATTGTGTCCTTAGGCAAGACACTTCACCCACATTGCCTAGTATGAAAGTGATGTGTGTATGAGTGTTGGTGGTGGTTGGGGGAACTGATGGCGCAGACTGGCAGCCTCACTTTCATCAGTCTGCCCCAGGGCAGCTGTGGCTACAATAGTAGCTTACCACCTCCGGGTATGGAATGAATGAATAATGCACCAAATTGTAAAGCGACTGGAAAAGTGCTAAACAAGACTAATGCATTACTATAATTTATTATTATTAATTTACATTTATTGGCGAATATGCAGTTTTTTTTGTTGTTTTTCCCATTGTACTATAAACATTTTATGTGCATCATTTGTGTCTCTTATACTGCCATTTGTAAAATTATTCACACTTTGTAGCTCTGCAATATTTAATTTTGCTAGTTGATGGTTGCCATGGGTGTCTTCATATCATTTGAGAAAAGTTTCAGCCCACACTTTCCTTTTTGCCTAGTACCACAAGGCAAATTACTTTCTACACTCAGGCTCTTTGCTTTGAAATTGAGTTTTGAAATAGCTTTGCATTTATTCAGCCATGAATTCAGGCTTGCACTGAACATATCTGTAGTTCATACAGCAGTCCATTTATATAACTGTGCTTATATGCTTTTCCACTCTTTTCATCTAAACATCATCTTCCATCTTGTGGCAATAAGACAACTAAACATAGTCTGATTTGTGTGTAGCAGGCGGATTACATTTTGGAGCCCACTTTAATTTCCATAAAAGGAACAAAAGATTACAATGCATTACGGTGGATCAGAATTAGAATCAGAAAAGGCTTTGCTGCCATTGTCAGTGAGCAAAATTCACAAACTAAAATGGCCAGAAAACAAAAGCATGTTGTGGCTGGCATACAACAGTTTTCCTTGAACACAATACATGATCTATTTTCGTCTACAGGTCTCTTTGGGCCTCTTGTTCATCTGTCAGCCTACTTCTCCCCCCATCTCCTCTTCTGCTCCGCCTGTCTTCTCTCAGCAGTAGAAAGGTGCTGCTTGAGTTGCTGCATATCCGTTAATTTGTGTGTTTGTGCTCTGACCCTGTGTTGTGCGTGAGGGCATTAAAATTCAGTGGCTTTCTCCTGAACTTCAGTAAGTTTACATAAACAGGCTGAGAGCTAAGGTTAAGCCTCAACTCGTGATCAATGAATCTTCTGTTTGATTCACTGAGCTCACTGTGCACATTTCAAAGGGATAATCATTTACTGAAATAATGCAAACACTATCAATTGTTTTTCATAAATTTTTTTAGTCTTTGTGTGTCAATTAAAGGTCTTATTTAATGCAAAATTTACACTTTTGAGATTGAAGCCATGTTATAATGTTATCTCATCAAAAACATACCTGGAGTTGCGTTTAGTCTCATTCTCACATGTTTCAGATACATATTAAAAAATATGTATCTGTTGATGATAAATGATTAATCTATTTGCGAAGCCCAATGAGTTTTTGGAATACAGACAAAGATTCTTATTCTTTTTCAACCAAACAAACTTTGTCCAGTTGACAAATTGAACTTCTCCTTTGATCATGGATTCTACCTGGACGACTGAGGGACTTTTCACGCATTCTTATTCTTTGTTACAGCAGATACGGACAGGGCCTAGGCCTGCCCTGTTCAGAGAACATTCAGCCTCTCTTAACCAGCAACATGTTCCTCCAACACCAGACTCTGAATGCTACAAAACACCAAGTCTATCTATATGAGTTGCATCCATATTCACATACATTTGTCACTTCTTGCAAGATTAGCAAGCAAAAAGGAACAGAAGTGTTTACACTGAAGGGTCTTTCTAACACTGTCTTTAACTCCCGAAGTTTTAGTTAAGACAGTTGTGTGTCTGCTCAGCCTTTACACATGTTAACGACTGGTCTGGTCTCAGGTAGAAATCACATTCATTTACACAAAGACAGATTGAAAGAAATCTTTCCACAATATAAATTTCCATCACATTAGTCTGTCTAGATCTCCAAAGCTCAAAATGCTCTGTTCCACCTTGTGATGTCAAGTTAATAGATTTCAAGTTAACAGCTACCTTTTACCTTTTGTTGTTTTGTTCCTCTTAAGGTTAAGGGTAATGTACACTTTATTTACAAAAAAAAACAACAAAAAAAAACAGCAACAATTGTTGTTGTTTGTTGCCTTGTCAAAAGTCAATCATTATTTCTTTTCATCATGTTATAGATTCATCACATTAAGAATGTCTAGCCTTCCTCATATATCTGTTGCTGTTATGGACAACTTATAATAAAACCCTTAATAACATTTTGGGAGTGATGAGTATACCTGTGTTCCATAAAACACTCAGAATTTTATATTTTTTCTTTGCTGAGAATCTCTCAAAACCCTTACCCTTCATGGTTACCTTGAACAAACCAATCAATTAAAATATATATATATATATATACAGTATATATATATTTCATAACCATCCAATTACCTCAACACCAAAAACACGACCTCAGTTTTTTTGATTAGTGTTTTCCACAACACTGATTTAAGTGCTGCAGATCCCTAGGGTGCTGATAGAACACACAAACAGATACTAATCTAATCTCAGTGGGGCTAAAATTAGCTCATTCATGGACATGGTGGACAGTGGCCCGGGGCAGGACTGGGGCAAAAGGAGACGTACAGCTGTTTGTCCCGCCCCAGGCACAGACGGCTGCAGTGAGACCAGATCATGTGCTCATATCTAAGGTCACTGGTCTTTCACTCAAGTTTTGTAATGTCAAGGCATAGCTCAAATGTGTCTCAGCCAGTGGTGGATGAAGTACTAAAGATCTATGGTAGCAGCAGTAGTAGCAGCAGCAGCAGTAGTAGTAGTAGTAGTAGTAGTAGTAGTAGTAGTAGTAGTAGTAGTAGTAGTAGTAGTAGTAGTAGTAGTCGTATTTTGTTACTTAAAGGTGCACTGTGTAACTTTTCTGGTGGAGGATCCATCAAATACATTTCTCCTTGCAGATGTTATTGCTTTGTCTGAAATGTTTCACAGTGTGGTATTAAACCTTTGTATCTTCATGAAGACCAAACCAGACCAAGACCAGAATGCCTAGAATGTTTTTCTAGGTATTTTGAGCTATAAAACCACCTGTAATTGAATAAATGTGAGGTAGAGCTGTTTAATGTCATACTGTGGAACATTCCAGGCCGCGCAATGACATATCCATAGAAGCAAGCAGGTGACGAACCAAAATGTTACATAGTGCACCTTTACATAAAAGTACAGATACCAGAGCAAAAACAAAAAAAAAATACTCAAGAAAAGTAAAAGTATCACATGTAAAAATCTACTTAAAGGAAAAGTAAAGTTTTTTTTACAATCTGAGCCTTCTTTCTGCAATAAAACAAGTAGTTTTACTCACCCATAGCAGTTTGGTGTCAATTGGAGTGGTATCGCAGAAGTTATGTTGGAGCCGTTCTGTTCTACTAATGTTCCCGTATCCGTTAACATGGTGCTCGTATCATATGCTCGGGGCATTACTTTGCGCTCTCCAAATAACACAAACTTTAGCACTTTTCAAATCACAGAAGATCACTGTGTCAGGGTAGACTTTCAGTGGATTCCAAAACGGCCTGAAACCCGATATCCAGCTATAGTTTCATTTGATGACGTCATCAGAGAGGACAGTGCGCATGCGTGAACTCAGCTGTTTTGTAAACACCGCTAGTCTGAAAGAAGCTAACACCGCTCTGAACTTTACTTTTCTGTTGCGATATCGGGTTTCAGGCCGTTTTGGAATCTACTAAAAGTGTACCCTGACACAGCGATCTTCTGTGATTTGAAAAGTGCTAAAGTTTGTGTTATTTGGACACCGCAAATCAGTGCCCCGAGCACTCACGCTAACGGATACGGGATCATTAGTAGAACAGAACGGCTCAACATAAGTTCTGCGATACTGCTCCAATTGACACCAAACTGCTATGGGTGAGTAAAACTACTTGTTTTATTGCCGAAAGAAGGCTCAGATTGTAAAAAAAAACGTTAATTTTCCTTTAAGTAAATGTATTAATATACCTGTTTAAAATGTACTTAATGAGTAAAAAGTAAAAGTATTTTGCATAGATTTTGAGATCTAATAAAGCTTCAAATGTAGTGATTTTGATAAAGATTTGTGCTGACTTGTGTTAATAGAAATGCAATAGAAACAACTGAATTATGTTTTTTTTCTAGCTTTTTATTCATATATTTTTGTTTACTCAAACTTTGAATGTGCCAAAAAATGCCTCTAAGCCTTTTCAGCAGGTCTGAAACAGTAATAAAAAAATAATTTAGTAGAAAAATGTAGTAGAAAGTACAGATACTTGTTCTTAAATGTAGTGAAGTAAATGTAAAATGTATCTGCTCGAAAATATACTCCAGATAATTACAATTTTTACTTTGCTACTTTTACTTTGTTATGTTCCACCGGTGGTCTTAGCTCACTGCGAAATGAAGCATCAGAGACAGAAAATGGCCTCATCATTTAGAGGAGCTCATGGTCTACAGAGCAGAACCAGAGACTAGGAAATGCCAAATGCCACATTAACCTTGTGCGGCTGGACTTGTATTGATATGAAAGTGCATTGATTTGCAGATCAGTTTTGCATAAGGTTTTCTCATCTGACCTTCTAGATGCAGACTTTTAATGTGTTGGTTTTTTGCATTCTATTTACATGGTAAAAGCACGAAAGGTTGATTTTATTTGAATGTGCTGGTCAATAAATGAGTTAAACATTTGAATATAAATACATTTGTAAATAACAAACGTTGACACATTATCAAACATGGGGAACTGCTCAGGTGGTAATTTACAAGAACGCTCAGTAATATTTTATGGACAGTTACACTGCTTACATTAATGATGAATAAATAAACAAAAGCATTTAATGGTCAGATTTAGTAGAAGATTTTGCAGCAATTAGAGTGATTTAGAGGTTGTTATAAAATGGCTATTTATCAGGCAGTTGTTCCCAAATTGAGGGTTGGCAAGTGAATATGCATAGAGCTAAAGAAGCGGCTCCAAGTGGGGTCCAGGGAGCTCTGGGGGGGCCTCAGAGGCATTGCTGGAGGACCGCCAAAGGTTGTTCACACAACAAGCATAAACAAGTTTTGAAATCAGCTTTACATAATATTTTGGTTATATTTACTACTTTATATTAATATTAAGCCTACAGAATTATATTGTTTTAAGTGTTTTGTTTTTAAACATGACATTTTATATTAAATGTGTAAATTATTATAAGGGGGGGGGGTCTGTGGGATCTTTGCATTGACAAGAGGGTGCAGCACTGCAGACATTGGAAATGGCTGAGCTGAAGACCAACGCGAAAATGCTTTTTTAAAATGTTTTTATGGACGTCTTGGTGCACTATATTAGCATAACACAATTAACAGTTCTGTAATTAATGAGGCAAGGGGGTTGTGTCTCAAATACTCCCCAAATGAATCATTAGATAATTACATCATGAATCATTTTGTTTCTGTTGTTTCTATTTTTTTAAGCACCAAACATGGTCACTGTAATAGCTGAAACTGATTTGTGGGCAGGTGACTGCAGTGGGCCATAATTTTCCCTATTGACTAAAAATGACAATGAGGAAGTCTAGTGCCGGCTCTGGCAATCAAAGCAGGTCAAAAGTGCCATGAATCATGCAGTGGTGTGTGGAGTCAGCAGTCAGTGCAGTGAAGCTCTACATGCGCTGTACAGTCATTCTGTTTGAGCACAGCACACAAACCTGAGCGAAATACAGGTTATGCAATGACACAAAATGAGCTCAAGGACTGAAGCAGCTGTCCACGCTGAAGACAGTGGACCACATTGGCCTCAATACCAAAGGACGTTCTGGGATTTTCCAGGGCATGGCTCAGTGTCAGGACTAAAATGGATCAGAGCTGCCAGGCGTTTAGTTCTCCTCAGTCTGGTGAACACTTCACAAAACGCACTGTTCTTTTCTGAAGGTATTTTAGTCGTACCATCACAGAATTCACATCAATGTATTTGCACTGTGGCTACCAGAGCTAATCAGAGTAACAGGGATTGATCAATTATTTAATTGATTATTATAATTTATAAATAGTTCAAAAAACAATAACTGAACCGTGTGAACAAAACAAAATTTGGTGATTTTGATTTAATTGAAAAACCTTTCGTTGTTTGAAATTATCAATAAATCCTCAGAGATCATATTTCATATTTACAACTTTCTGTAATAATAAACATCTTAACTGATTAGCAAAATAGTTTAAGTAATGCACACACTCACCAATATTAAAGATCCTATATTAAAACTAATTTTTAACATTATGTTATAATGTTGTCACCGCATCAAAATGTTTTGTTCCATTCACACATGTTTGCGAAACCTTTTATTATTTGTCTCAAAAGCTCGAGACTCTGTTCCACCTTGTGATGTCATGAAGCAGTAGTTTTCAAGTTAACAGCTACATTTTACCTTAAGTTCAGTAGAGATTGGCAATTCCAGGGCTGAAATTATCCAAATGATTCTGGTGTTCAAAAACACTGTGGACCACTTCCTGTATTACCACATGACATCACAAAGTGGTGTTTTCTGTTTGAGGAAAAGAAGTCAGCCTAAATATTCATGATCTGTGTGTTAAATATGTGTGAAAGAAACAAAACACAACTCCATGTATGTCTGTGATGAGCAAAAAAACATTATAACATAGATCAGAAAATAGCTCATTATGGGCCCTTTAACTGTTCTGGAGCAGCAGATGGGGATTTATTTGTGGGACCAAATGTAGAAATTGCACATTAAACATGATTTATGTCCAGCTCCAGAATAATTAGTATTTGGATGTTTGAAAAAGAGCCATGAGCTAAATGAGTGAAAATGTCGTGATGCCAACCCATGTGGCTGTTGGCGTCTCAAAATACCCACACAATGCCAGCTGACCTCACCGCTAAATGCTGATCATGAATTAGATCAACATGTCAACGCCTCAGCTGCCCTCCGAGCAGTCGTGGAACGTAACCAAGTAAAAGAAGTATAGTACAGTATTTAAAGGTGTACTGCGTAACATTTCTAGTGGGGGGTCTGTCACCTGCTTGTCTCCATGGAAATGTCATTGCTTCATCCAGAATGTTCCACAGTACAGATTAAACCAATCTATCAAGGGAGAAAAGCAGGTAACAGCACTACGCTATGTTACAATTCAGATCTGTGGAGAGTCACCTCTACTCACAGATGGAATTATTGTATTTTGAGCAACAGAATCATCAGTAATGAATTAACTGCTTGATGGAAATGTTTAAAGTCATACCATGGAACATTCCAGGCATCTCGATAGGTAGTTAGCGGACCCTCCACCAGAAAAGTTACACAGCGCACCTTTAACTATACATTTTAGGCATCTGTATATTACATGAGTACATTTTAAAATGAATACTTTTTACTTTTACCTCACCACATTTGAGAACAGGAATCTGTATTTTCTGCTCCACTACTATGTGAATACACGAACAGTTCTGAAACCTGAAAGTATATTTATTGTTGTTTGAGACCTGCTGAAAAAGCCAAGGGGTTTCTTTCAAGATGTTTTTGTTTGAGCAAAACTGAACAAAATGCAGTTCAAATATTTATCAAAATCACTACATTTGAAGCTTTATTAGAGCTCAAAATCTGCATCACAAACGTGTACATTTACTCACAGTGCACTAAAGGTGCACTGTGAAACTGGCAGAGGGTCTGTCACCTGCTTCACTCCATGTTATTTTTTTCCTGGAATGTTCTACAGTATGGAATTTAATTAATCATCTCCATGGAGACAAGCAGGCTACATCACCAGGCCAAGTTACAGGTCCGATCTGTTGAGAAGTGGTCCTGCTCACAGTACGAATCCATGTCTTTGCAGCAGTTTTGAGAACTAAAAACACCTGTAATTGAATAAATACAAGATACAGCTCTGAAAAAAAATAAGAGACCACTACATTTTTTTCTGAAATCAGCATCTCTACATGTATTACAGCCATTCCATTCCAGCGTCTGTTGAATTCCAACACAAGCACAAAGCTGAGCTACTTCAGTTCTTGCACCAGGAGTGGAATAAAGTCACTCAAGAACAATGTGAAAGACTTGTGGAGAGCATGCCAACTCTTCTTAAGTGTAAACATTAGTATTATGTTGTTTTAAAATTAATTAGGGGGGCACCCTATAGCACCCTATAGGAATTGCTTTCTGTTGCCTAGGCAAGTTGCCTAGCAACCCTTTGATCTTTCCTTTGATGTTCTGGTCTCAAGATTATTATTATTCATCTTCTTCTCATATAGGAAGTCTATGGCAGCCCCTAGAACCGTTTGGTAAAAAGTTGTAAAATTTGGCATGCACATTCCAGCCTGTCTCCTCATTACCCACAGCAATTTATAGGTCCCCAGCCCCAACCGTCTAGTGGCACCAGCAGGTCAAATTTGCAGAAATGTGTCAATTGCCTAGCAACGCATCTAGCAACCTTTGATAATGTATTTGATGTGTCTGTTCTGACAGGGACCCTGACCCTGTCAGACCCTGTCAGACTCTGTTAGATCCTGTCAGACCTTGTTAGACCCTGTCAAACGGTGCTTTGCCCCAGCATTGCTGCTTGCAGCTATATTTTGATCTTGTTTTTGCATTGTTTGAGGTCTGAAAACATGTATCTTCTTTGTTATTTTGACCATTTGTCATTTTCTGCAAATAAATGCTCTAAACGATAATATTTTTATTTGGAATTTGGGGGAAATGTCAGTAGTTTATAGACTATAAAGTTCCTTTTGCCCAAACACATACCTGTAAGTAGTGAAATCAGAAAAACTGATAATTTTGCAGTGGTCTCATATTTTTTTTCCAGAGCTGTATATTTGTATAATGCCATACTCTTGAATATCCCAGACAAAGCAATAACATCACCAGTTACTGCAGTGCACCTTTAAGTACATTTTTAAATTGGTACTTTTACTAGTAATTTTTTTGCTCTGGTATCTGTACTTTCACTTCAGTAACAGAATCGAGTACTTCTTCCACAACTGCTCTCATAGTGTCTACTGTAGTATACTCACGTTCAGCAATGATGAGGGGAGGGTAGAAGAGGAAGTACCCCACCAGCTCTGCAGTCAGCTGGTTCAGAAGCCCGCTGGAGATGGTCCCATTGAGAATCACATCTTGGTTTTTCACAAGGTAGATGAGAGAGACTGAGGGAGAGCCTGGATCCTGGTGAACACTGAGGATCTGAAGAGAAATATTTAAAAAATAAATTCACAAGGTAGAAAAGGTAGAGCGATTCACTGGGTCATAAAAAAAAATCTTTAAAATCACAGTACAGGTGCTCTGTGAGGGCAGGGGCGGTCCTAGGCACGGGGTGGCATTCTGTCGGGGGCAGCATGAGCATTAAAGGTCCCATGACATGGTACTTCTTGATGCTTTTATATGGCTCCTTAATGGTTCCCTAATACTGTAAATGAATCCTTCTTCAAAATCAACACTCACTGCATGAGATATGACTCTGACAGTCTTCATGAGGCTAGATATGTGTCTAAAATGCTTTATTCTGGGTGTTGCTGCTTCAATGCAAATGAGAAGAGACAGAGAGATTGGCTAAGGAGCGGGGGGCGGCGGGTTTCCCCCGCTGGAAGCGCAGCTCTGCACCGCTGTCTGCTCGCTTCCGTGTTTAACACAGGAAGACAGATGGGAGACTTTGCAATGAAAAAAAGCATATTTACACACAAAATAAACACTCGGACGTGCCTCCAGGCAAATAAAAAAACGCATTTCGCATTGTAGCGCATTCACAGTCCAAACTCTATGGGCGGGATATACAGGGACGCTGAGCGGAGACAGAGGGAGGGGCTGGAGCTGCATTTGCCGATCTGACGTCAAAAAGGTGCCTTGTCCGAACTCGCCCGTTTCAACACTGGTTTTGTGTAACGCAGAAAAGGATCGCAAATGCTCAGTTTAGACATTTCGCAACTTTTAGCCATGGGGGAGGGCCTAAACAGGGTAGGGGAGCTCACATTAACGTTCAAAAACCTCAGAAAGTGAAAATGTCATGCCATGGGACCTTTAAAAGCAAGAGGAGGGGGTGGGGCACCAGGAGGGGATATTGCCCGGGGAGGGTGGAGGGAGTTGAGATCGCTGATAAAGATCATCTAGCTGGTTGAAACACTTTGGCGTCCCTCCCCATGTAATAATATTTTAAGTCGGCGTGCCTTGAGTTTGTACCTTGCCCATTTTTACATTATTAAGGGCCACAATCTGCACAGATCTTTTTCTTTTTATTACCATATTCTACAGATATTGAAAATGAAAATAATGTAGAGTGTAGGATTTTAACAAAAGAGGATGGAAAAGTAATTTGATTGCAGTAAAATACATGTTTGCTTTTAAAAACATTGCTATACTTTTCTTTTATACCTTTATCCTCTTCTTTTAAGGTCCATTTTATGATCATTATTTATGTTTTGATTTATTTGTATTGTGGTTTTAATCTTTAGTGTGTACACACTGTGCTATACAAATAAACTTGCCTTCCTTTCCCCTAGACAAAGAAAATGAACTCAAATGCATTTATGTAGAAGGGTAAAATGTGGATTAAAATGGAATTCACCTTTCCTTATTTGTTTTTGTGTTTTAGGTTCATATGTAATAATGGGAAGACTTTCTAATAACCAACACAACTGCTTGGTTTCAGATGATATCACCACATTCTATAGGCCAATTATATTTAGTACAAATGGGAACAGTTAAAATGTATATTGTTAAAATGCAGTGTTTTGTTACAATACAATAAATTCATGGGTCTCATCAATAATAGAATTAACGTTTGTGATTTTACCTTTTGGTTATTTCATGGCAAAGTACAATGTAATCAATAAGGCAAACTGTCACTTGCCCCCATCTGAGAGTATGACGTCATTACATTTTAGAATCTGAAAACTACCAATAACGATTCAACAAATCTGTGTATGAACAAAATAGTCTAAATAAATACAATTTACTGGGATATAAATGTGTAAATACAGACTTGGACAAAGGTGTCAGTAATTATTACCCAAAATAAATAGAATTGAGAGCACAAGTTGACCCTAAATGCTTTATTGTCACAAATTTTATCAGTTTTAATGAGAATGGACACTGCCATAAACATCTCATTTGACTCCACTACCATCTGATGAAAAGTAGAAAAAAACAACACCATCTGTCTGATATTGGCCAGATTTGACTAAGTACGCCCCAGTCATGAAATGGTCTAATCGACTGACATTGCGTAATAGATTTTGGTTATACAATTTTATACCAAAGTAATTATTTTATTTGTTCAATTTTTATATTTGAAAAAAAAAACAAAACCCTCCCACACCCCACCCCTCTCTCCACACTCCACAGTCCAATATATCACAGATACACACATAAAATGACAGAAATACTACTAGGTATTCAAATATCAAGACCAAAGTTCTAATTCTAATGTAATACAAGGGGAAAGAGAAACAGGGACACTGGTATAGCACCATTTCGAGGAGAAAAAACTAGTATTAACAAATCTTGGTTACACTTAGTTGCATCAGCAGTACAGTAAATTTTATTGAGGACTTCAGCTTAAGTCAGTATCAAGTAACAGGTTGCTTTTGTTTTGGTCTACTTGAAATCATGCAATTTTACCATGTTTAAATTATGCTATTTTCTGATTGATGTTATAATGTTGTTTGCTCATCAGAAACATATCTACAATTGTGTTTTGTTTCATTCACACATGTTTAGCACAAAAAGCCTACATATTTAGACAGAGTTTTGTCATGTGGATATACAGAAAGTGCCCCACTGTGTTTTTAAACTCCATACACCATCACTAGAATCATTTGGATCATTTCAGCTCTGGAATTGTCTATTTACTGAACTAAACGTAAATGGAACACGCTAACTTGAAAACTACAGTTTCATGATATCACAAGGTGGAACAGAGCATTTTGAGCTTTGGAGATATAGACAGAACAATAAAAAAGGCATACTCAAGCATGTGTGAGTCAAACAAAACAAAAATCCAGGTATATTTCTGAATAGGTAAGAGCATTATAACATGGCTTAAAGCTCACAAGAGTCAATTTTGCGTAATACAGATTTTGGTTGCTTGGCTGAATCACAATAGCAGTACAGTATATTTTATTGAGGATTTCATCTTAGGATCAGTATCCTTTCACAGGCTGTTTTTGTTTTGATCTGCTTGAAATTATGCAATTTTATCATATTTCTTCAGCAGATCCAATAGACAATGGCATATTTTTATAGAAATTATACTAAATATAACTGAAATTCAAACTTTTTTTCCATAGGCACAGTTCACATTGATCGTGAGTTCTTTCGTGTTCCTATACAGTCCTGCAGCAGATAATATTATTCACTAAATGCATGCACAGATATAATCCTTACTACATATATCTCTCATGCACCAGAGAACAGCATTTGCAAGCCCCAGATCATAGACAGCCTATGCCCCAGACACAATATGACACTTTGAATGAACATTGTCTTTGTACGCTATAAAAGAGGCCAGTGTGCGACTTTAAAAATAACGGCAGTGTGTCACCACAATGCATGGATGAAACAAGATACAAGAAATTATCCTAACACACACACAGGCCATGAGCGTAAATATTTCAGAGAATGAATTATGAATGGGCCCTATATCTGCTGCTCCATGCCGAGACCTACTTATGACGATGACGATGAAGATGGCCTCTGTGTGTAAACCGCAAAATAGACAGAGCTTGGATGTGGAACAATAATCATTCATAAAATAAATTGTCAAAGTGCAGTCGAGATCACAGTTACTCTCTGTGGATGTGTTTGATATATTCATTATTGGTCAGTGGTGGAATGTTACAAAGTAAAAGAAGTAAGGTCATTAAGTATACATTTTAGGTATCCTGTACTTTACTTAAGTACAAGTGGATACGTTTTACTTTTACCTCACTACATTTAAGAGCATGTATCTATACTACTACTCCACTCCATTTTTAACAGGACTGAAAAGTGTTTTGTATTTTTATTTGAGACCTGCTGAAAAGGCTGAGGGTTTACTTTTAACACATTTGTAGTATGAGCAAACAAAAATATACAAATAAAAACAGCTACAAAAATGGCTAATTCATTTATTTTTATTTAATACTTAGATTTTTCATGTGGTATTTTAACTTTAAATTGAGTATGTCTTTGCTTTGGTATGTATACTTTAAGTACTTCATCCACTACTGTAATGAATGTTCTGTACTGGTATGAAGCATAGAAAAGTAGATATTTCTTCCCTGAAAAATTACAACACAAACAACCAATCCAAATACTGTATGTTTTACATTTTTGGCAAGAAACTATGGAAAAGCCATCCATCCGTCTTCTTCAACTTTTTCATTTCTGGGTCGCGGGAGCAGCAGATCTGCTGCCCAGAACAAATTGCCCCTAGGGGTGTGCAAAATAATCGTCATGACAATGCATCGCGATACTAATTTTCACAATATACTACATCGATTCTTGATGCCAAATATTGATTATTAATTTAAAAAACGGAAATGCGGAAAAGCGGAAATGCCGCTGCCTTCACGCCAGCGGTATTTCCGGCGGCGGGCTGTGTTTACATGCTGGAGCGGTTTTTAGAGCAACATGTGCGTTCACGCTGCGCTGTGCATGCCCAATGCGCTCCTGTCTGCCGAAATACGGAAGTTTGAGAAGGACCCTTACCGAGTGTGACATAACGGCTGCTGAGGAGGTCGTCGCTGCAATGAAACCTATGAAAGTAGCTACACTCGCAATATCAGAGGAGACCAGTCCAACGCTATTGTAGCGCCACTCCGTGCTCCACTGATTCCATCTTGACAAGGGAAATTAAAACCACAATGTGCCAGGATCTTACAAGAGGTATTTGAGTGAAAAAGAGGCTCTGTATAAGGCCTTTCCTTTCCGAGGACGAGAGTTAAAGGTCCCATGGCATGAAATTTTCACTTTCTGAGGTTTTTGAACGTTAATGTGAGCTCCCCTACCCTGTTTAGCCCCCCCCCCCATGGTTAAAAGTTGTGAAATGTCTAAACTGAGCATTTGCGATCCTTTTCTGCGTTACAAAAAATCGGAGCTCAAACGGGCGATTTTGAACAAGGCACCTTATTGACGTCAGATCGAAAAAAGAAATGCAAATGCAGTTCCACCCCCGTCTGTCTGTACTCAGCGTCTCTGTAAATCACGCCCAGAGAGTTTGGAGTGCGAATGCGCTAGGCAATGCGAAATGCGTTTTTTTATTTGCCTGGAGGCACGTCCGAGTGTTTCTAGGCTCGGAAGTCCTTTATCTGAGCCTCTGGACCTTTGAACAGCAGTGGTTTAATTTAATTTTCTGTGGAAATGTGTTTATTTTTCAATGGAACGCTTCAAATCTCTCCCCCGTGCAAAAACAAGGAAATGGATCAGCTATGGGCTCTGAGCTCTGAGCGGAGAGTTTGGCCACGCCCCCACCTTCTACTATTGGCCATCTCTTTTCTCCTCATTTGCATTCAAGCAACAACGCCCAGAATAAAGAGTTTGAGAGAGATATTTATGACTCTTTCTCATCTTATCTCTGTTTCTCATGCACTGAGTGTTGATTTTGAAGAAGGATTCATTTACAGTATTAGGGAACCATTAAGGAGCCATATAAAAGCATCAAGAAGTACCATGTCATGGGATCTTTAAGACGTTTACAATGGAGTAACTGCAGAAGCCATCAGGACCAAGTGGGCATTACAGGTAACATTAACAACAATACAATTAAAGTGTAATTTAACAATATAAATTCATATTTTAGCATTTAAAAGCATAAATAAGTAATGATAAAAGGAGAAATTCAAGTAATGATAAAAGGAGAAATTCAATAAGTAATAAATAAATACATATTAATACATAAATTAATGAATAAATAAATCTATCGTAGGTAAATGCAGTTGTCATCGGAAAGATTCAGATTTCAGATTCAGAATATTTATTGTCATTGTCACAAGTACAACGAAATTGCTTTTATCTGAAAATAGATAAAAGCATTCACAATTCTATTGTGTTGAACTGATTTCCAGCAAAGCAATGGTCTTCAGGCAGTATCAAGGAAGGATGGTTTATTTGTTTTTGTTATTCAATAAATTCAGAATGAATTGAGTTGCTCAGTTATGTATCAATTGAAGACACTACCCAGATACACAGCCACTGATATTTAAGTTATCCTTATCTTTTTTTTTGGTACATTTTCACTGAAGTATGTCTAATATATTGCAATACATCGCAATAATTCAAGTACCGTGATGCATCGTGATAGTATATGAATCGTGATTCGAATTGAATCGTGACTTCTTTGCCAATACCCACCACTAATTGCCACATGGATCCTCCCACGGGTGGTGAGTCCACGGGAGGACGGCCCACGTCACAACTGGCCTTGACGCTTCTGTCATAGGGCCTACTAGTGTCCGCAGACACTGGGGGCGAGGTGGGTTAAGTGTCTTGCCCAAGGACACAATGGCAGCACTCATCTGTGGGAGCTGGGATCACAACGGATCATCCTGTCGAGAGTGGGATTCGAACGGCCAACCCCTGAATCTGTAGGCTCTAAAAACTGATCTATTGCCACCCTCTATGGAAAAGCTTTGCATAAATATAAGTTCCAATTTTATGAGATCTCTAAATAGTTATCATTACATTAAATGACTAACGTTTTGACCTATAACTGATATCCTGAAACCAGTACTGGATCCAGTATTTTCTGGATCAGAGCCAATAGCCCAAAACCATCAGTCCACCCCCAGTGAATCTCTGTATTGATTCAAATGAGAATAAACTTTGCTGGTTGCCTGTTCACAATAGCCTTTTCTAACCTCTGCAATCTTCCACTGTGATAAAGAATAGATGTTTTTACCATATAAAGGACACATATTTTCTTGTAATATAAAAATTGTTTTCATTGCAAATTGCACCAATTTCATTTCTTTGCAAAATATCCAATAATGGTTCAGTCTAAGTTTTATGCAGCTGATTTTGCTTTGTGTTCCATCCACTTTCAAATAGGGATGGAACAATAAGAAATAATAAGGTTTATCCTGACAAAAAGGGTAGACAAAAAAAATACTTATCCAAGATGAGCCCTTCTAAATCATTGTTGTTTTCACTTATAACAAAGTACAATACCGTAACAGTGGTTTAAATATGGAACCTATTCATAATATTACAATTATAATGATATCCATAACATTTTTAAACTCATCTATTGTAATAATTATCATGATATTGTTGTGGAAAATGATGTATATCTTGATGATAAATAATAATCAATTTCCGAAGGCTGGTGAGTTTATGAAATACAAAAAAGGTTTATTCTTTATTACAGCAGATAGGACAGGACCTAGGCCTGCCCCAACCAGAGACCCCCTAAGTCTCTCTCCTTGAGTATCTGTGCTCTAAATATTTATACCAGAATTACAAAGCTACATTCATAACTACATTTCATAGCCATGAGTTAAACAATCACAGGTAAAACAACAAAGAGTTTCCTGGAGAATGGAGACAGTTGTGTCTAAGCTTTACATACAGCTCTGAAAAAAATGCACTGTATTTTTTTCTGAAATCAGCATCTCTACATGTATTACAGCCATTCCATTCCAGCGTCTGTTGAATTCCAACACAAACACAAAGCTGAGCTACTTCAGTTCTTGCACCAGGAGTGGAATAAAGTCACCCAAGAACAATGTGAAAGACTTGTGGAGAGCATGCCAAGACGCATGAAAGCTGTGATTAAAAATAAGGGTTATTGCACCAAATATCGATTTCTGAACTCTTCTTAAGTGTAAACATTAGTATTATGTTGTTTTAAAATGAATTTGATCTTGTTTCTTTGCATTGTTTGAGGTCTGAAAACATTATTATAACGTTATTATAACTATTTGTCATTTTCTGCAAATAAATGCTCTGAAAGATAATATTTTATTTGGAATTTGGGGGAAATGTTGTCAGTAGTTTACAGACTCAAACAAAAATCCTTTTACCCAAACACATACCTATAAGAAGTAAAAATGCAGTGGTCTCTTATTTTTTTCCAGAGCTCTATGTTAATAACTGGTCTTGGACAGAAATCACCTTCATTTACACAAAGATAGACTATGACGAAAATATTTTCTTCACATTATAAAATTCCATCACAATATCATTGTTAATTGCAATTATTTTGTCCATTACACCAAACTTCCATATTATCCCATGCCTACAATCAAATCAACTCTTTGTAATAAAAAAAAGACCACTCACTGAGAAATGCTGCCTGGACCTGCTTTCATTTCCCTAATACAACAAAATGAACTGGATCGGTGCATGTAACAGTGTACCAGAGTTTAACAGTTACAGACTCATAGCACAGGCCCATTAGTCACATTAGCCTCATTAGCATGTACATGTAAATCTGACACACTTGGCTGTCTGCATCTTATACTAAAAATAGTTCATGCGTCGACCAAAGTGAGACCTACCTCCACACTCAGCCTGCTGTACGTCTCAAGCACTTTGTCCTGGGCCTCGTCAAACGCATTCTCCAGCCTCTGTTCCAGAGTTTGGACGAACCTGCATGAGTAGATGTGATCTGTAGGGCCCACAAATCTCAAAACTGTAGAGAATAAAAAGACAAGATTAATGTCACATGGGTCATATTACAGGCAAGTCTTATTCCATTGAGATTAGGGATGCACCCAATACTGCTACTGAATATCGGAGCAGATACTGGAGAATTTGCTGGATCAGATCTTGGTTTCTGGTCTGCTCGTTTCTGGTCGTACTTGGCCCAGAAGGTCTCAGAACATGGGAGTCTTTTTTTTTTTTTATATGGAGCTGTTCTGTAGTTACCTCAGACATAAATAACAGCTACATAACATATTTGGATCATTCTTCTAATCCAATCCAACTTTATTTAGCACATTTTATAAAGAATTTCCAAACTGCTTCAGAAAGCAATGTAAAAACATTTTTTTTAAAAATCAACAGAATTATGTTCCGGACAATAGGAACTAATAGAAACAAAAGATAAAATTAATAAAATCAATGAATAAAAATAAGGAGTTTTGTCATTTTATATCATTTTATATTTATTTGTTTTCAGTCTCTGCCATGGTATCTGTTTATATCAGAGATCGGCAGATATTTAAAGCCATAGTATCGAAATCGGTATCGAAAATAGAAAAGGCTGGATCTGTATTTTTCCTATACAAAGAAAACATGTAGTCTGAGGTATTGTCTTCTCTCCCTTCAGTTGAGTGTGACTGATAAGTGGATTAGTCAGTCAGAGAAACATCTGCCAGTATCAAAACAAATTATTTATGTGTAAAAAAAGAAAAGAGAAAAAAAGGTAACAGACAGAAGAGAGGAAAAACATAACAGGCTTTTGCGAAATCAATGAGGGAAACACTAAATATTGTCAGTATGAGATGAGTGAATACCAGACTGTATGTCTTATTCAGAAGATTTCTATCTGGTTTTATAGTTACAGATGCAGTTACTTTATTTGAGCATTTTAAAATTTAAGAAAACACAACATATAGTCTCTATACTTGTGAATCTTTTCCCCTAATAATGAATTTGCAGTATCCCGTGTGGCCCTACTGGGAATTATATTTAATTGCTACAAAAATATGCAGAGCTGGCAAATGTATAAGCAAAAGAAACTGGTTTAAAGATCCCATGACATGGTACTTCTTGATGCTTTTATATGGCTCCTTAATGGTTCCCTAATACTGTAAATGAATCCTTCTTCAAAATCAACACTCAGTGCATGAGAAACAGAGATAAGCTGAGAAAGAGTAATTTTTCTCACTCAGAACACTCTATAATGGGCGTTGTTGCTTGAATGCAAATGAGGAGGAAAAAGCTGGCCAATAGTAGAAGGTGGGGGGCGTGGCTAAACGCTCCACTGTCTCTCTGTGCGCTCTCTGATCCATTTCCTTGTTTTTGCACAGGGGGGAGAGAGTTGAAGTGTTCCATTGAAAAATAAACACATTTCCACATAAAATAAAATTAAACCACTGCTGTTCAAAGGTCCAGAGGCTCAGATAAAGGACTTCCGAGCCTAGAAACACTCGGACGTGCCTCCAGGCAAATAAAAAAACACATTTCACATTGCCTAGCGCATTCACAGTCCAAACTCTATGGGCGGGATATACAGGGACGCTGAGCGGAGACAGAGGGAGGGGCTGGAGCTGCATTTGCCGATCTGACGTCAAAAAGGTGCCTTGTCCGAACTCGCCCGTTTCAACACTGGTTTTGTGTAATGCAGAAAAGGACCGCAAATGCTCAGTTTAGACATTTCGCAACTTTTAGCCATTGGGGGGGGGCCTAAACAGGGTAGGGGAGCTCACATTAACGTTCAAAAACCTCAGAAAGTGAAAATTTCATGCCATGGGACCTTTAAAACTTTCACTGAATGTAATCAGGTTGCTATTGGAAACAGGGCTGCTAGTATAATTAAAGTAGTGTCTCTTTTTGTGTGTGTGACTGAAAGCAATAAGCTTAAGTAGTGAAAGAGGATTATAGCGGACGGTGAGAACAACTAAAAGAGTTCTGTTTCACCATCAGTGGTGAGGATCAGGGTAAACAATATTGAGTCCATCCACAGATTATAGAGCCTGTTATTAAATGATGTGTGTCCTCACTCTGTCCTCTGTCTGTCTCTGCTGTAAAACCTCCACTGAAATGATGGAGCCTAGATTCAAACTTTTTTTTTTTTCAATTTCGGCACAAATTCAAAAACTTGCCACACATGGAGCAAATGTTCAGCATGTTGGCATGACTGTGCGTGTGCATTTTTGAGCTTTAACTCTCAGATCAAAACTATTGTAAATGTAAGATTCTCTCTGCATTTGCTATATTCTGTGTAGATAAAGACTGTGCACACAAGTCCCTAGACCAAACACACAAAGAACAAAACCGAACACACAAGAATCACAATATGAATAGACTTTATAGACAGAAACACTAGAAAGCACAATACCAAAGACTTCTGTAGTGAAAAACCTGTGTGAACCAGATTTTCATTAGGAGACTTTGAGGTTCAAGTCTGGCACAGTTCAGATACCAGTTAAAGTTTATAAATCTGATGATTGTGTTTTTATTTTAAACACAAATTGTGGTTAAAATAGTGTGTTTTACATTTTGTTCTCAGTGTTTACTTTTTCTAAACATTCTAATTTGTGTTGAGCCCTTTGGCGACTAAAAAAAACTGTAGGAATATCTTAAGTCTTCTGTGTTCTGGGACATGTCATACTGACAGTAGTTTAATGTAATTAGACTGATTGCCTCTTAAATATACACACTGTACTGACACTAAATGCATAAAAACTATTTGTGAGCTGGGAGCCAGTTATAGATTTTTGTTCAGGCTTCAAGTGGTCACTTTGTATACAGCTGTATTCTAACAACTGTGCCTATCAATTACAGAGAAAAACATGTCAGTTATGTAATTATGTGCACTTCATCTGCCAATAGAAAATGGGAACACAAAGAAAACAGCAACTATTTGTGCAAATTGAGTCTGAGCTACAGCTATTATTGTAAATGTTTGTGTTTGTGATAAGAAATGAGAGACATAACTGTTCTAAATACTCTAGATGCAAAGTTTAGTTAAATACATCTTTGTCAGCTGTCTATTAAAGGTCCCATGGCATGAAATTTTCACTTTCTGAGGTTTTTGAACGTTAATGTGAGCTCCCCTACCCTGTTTAGCCCCCCCCCCCCCCTGGTTAAAAGTTGCGAAATGTCTAAACTGAGCATTTGCGATCCTTTTCTGCGTTACAAAAAATCGGAGCTCAAACGGGCAAGTTTGAACAAGGCACCTTATTGACGTCAGATCGAAAAAAGAAATGCAAATGCAGTTCCACCCCCGTCTGTCTGTACTCAGCGTCTCTGTAAATCAGAGAGTTTGGACTGCGGAGGAGTTACGCAATGCGAAATGCGTTTTTTTATTTGCCTGGAGGCACGTGTTTCTAGGCTCGGAAGTCCTTTATCTGAGCCTCTGGACCTTTGAACAGCAGTGGTTTAATTTTATTTTATGTGGAAATGTGTTTATTTTTCAATGGAACGCTTCAAATCTCTCCCCCCGTGCAAAAACAAGGAAATGGATCAGCTGTGAGCTACAGCGGAGAGCGGAGCGTTTGGCCACGCCCCCACCCTCTACTATTGGCCAGCTCTTTTCTCCTCATTTGCATTCAAGCAACAACGCCCATTATAGAGTGTTCAGAGTGAGAAAAATTACTCTTTCTCAGCTTATCTCTGTTTCTCATGCACTGAGTGTTGATTTTGAAGAAGGATTCATTTAGAGTATTAGGGAACCATTAAGGAGCCATATAAAAGCATCAAGAAGTACCATGTCATGGGATCTTTAAAACATTTGTTATACAGCTTGAACCTATAGACCTTGAACACACTTATGAATGAGCCTCAGGCATCCACAATCACTTGAAAAATCACAACCAAATTCTAAATAAACTGGAACTAAACCTGAAACTAAACAAATACCAGACCAGGACTAAAATAAATCTACATTTGGACTCAAAGTGGAACAAAACCTTCTTTTATTGTGGCTGGGATCACCTGTCTCAGTAATAAGTATATTTGGTAATGCGTGAAAAGTCCCTCAGTCGTCCAGGTAGAATCCATGATAACAGGAGAAGTTCAATTTGTCAACTGGACAAAGTTTGTTTGGTTGAAAACGTTTCGCCGCTCATCCGAGAGGCTTCGTCAGCTCTAATGAGCTCTTTAGAGCTGACGAAGCCTCTCGGATGAGCGGCGAAACTCTAATGAGCTCTTTAGAGCTGACGAAGCCTCTCGGATGAGCGGCGAAACGTTTTCAACCAAACAAACTTTGTCCAGTTGACAAATTGAACTTCTCCTGTTATCATATATTTGGTAATATTATGCCATGTTCCATTTATTTATCTATGAGAGAGAGAATAAGAATGTAATAAGAAGGAGGGTATTGGTTTAGAAAAGAAAAACAGCAATCACAACTGAGGCTGGGTTGCCAGTTCCAACATAATATGTTCTCGGTATGCATATTATGCATGTTTTTCCTATTCTCAGCATACCATGGATGGACATACCATGTGAAAGCTCAAGAACCGCCAGGATTCCCTCACTGAGCTGTAGAGGTTGCACTAGCACTAATTAATGGGTCATCTTTATGTAATTTTAAATACAAATTTTACATACCCTACCTATACAATAGTGCTACATATTAATTGTGCACCCACCTAAGAAAATTTGACAGTACCATCCTGTAGTGTGCCAAACACACAGCTGGTTGGGTACATTGGAGCACAGAGTTGTCTCAGCAGCTTGTATATCACTTAAATGGGATGTGGTTGTGTTTGCTGTCACAGTACGAGCAACTAATATCCAATTTGGCAAAGAAAATCAAAATTAAGTTAAGCAAAAGAAGGTGCAGTGACCTTATGTTAACATTAGCTGTACAAAATAAGCCTGTCAATCTTTAGAATGCAGGTATTCTCACCCTTGTTCCCACAAGGCTCCATTTAGAAGTGTGCGCACAGGGTTTTTAAGATGTTTAAAAGGCTGACAAAACAAATAGACCAATCTGGTTTAGCTCGGCTGTGATGGAGTTTTGTTGGGATTTAGGGTATCAAAGAGGAGCAGAGGGGAAGAGACGTGTAATCAGAATTTTCTAATTTGGGCCCTGCTCCACTCTCCCCCAGTGAATCCAGCTTCTATTGCATCTTTATCTCTTCCTCTCTTCTGAGTCTTTCGGATCCTGGATGAATATGGCTAACTAACCACTCTCAGCAAAAAGACAGTGAAAAGGACTGACTTAAATTTATTAAAGAAGTGCTTGAACCTGCTGTATAGTTATAACATATGACACCCATGGATCATTATCTTATAATTTGCAGATTTTAAACAGCAATATTAATCTCAAATAACTTAAAAACATCATCACAATAAAGAGCTGTGAAATTGGCAACACCTCCAATGGATAGCTGCACATCACACTAACAAGTAGCTGATTTTCTTTTTTTCATTTCTACCAAAATTACTTCGCTACACTGCTGAATTTATATTAAAGGTGCACAGCGCAACTTCTCATCTCCATGGAGATGTTATTTCTTTCCCTAGAATACAATTATTTCTTCTGTGAATAGGGGCGATTCGCCATAGATCTGAACTGTAATGTAGTGTAGTGCGGTAACCAGCTTGTCTCCCTTGTGATAGATAGGTTTAATCTATGATGAGGAATATTCTAGCCAAAGCAACAACATTTCCATGGAGACAAGCAAGTAGCGGACCCTCCACTAAAAATGTTACACAGTGCATCTTTAATCTTTATTATTATTATTATTATTGTATTAAATAAACAATAAGAAACATTGAACATTAACATAATAATAATTTATTCTTTGCAAATATATTCTGCCCTTGTTTTGAAGTATGAGCTTGTGTATAAGCTCTCACCTGTTTTGAGCTGCAGGTGGATGCTGGGGTTGGGCATCAGAGCTGCCACAGGGACCAGCACAGCCTTGACCAGTGGAGTGTGCTGCCGTATTTCTGACAACAACTTGTCAAATCCATAGACATTCAGAGCCTCCACCACCACAGAGGCAATGTAGACACTTTTACCACTGGTCACGTAGTAAACCAAGGTCACATTATGGGGGCCGCAGTCATCACGCTCCACCTGTAAACAACACATGCATTACTTGATACAATGAATCTAGTGTGATCTAGTGTGAAGGCAGCTCTGAGCAGCATCTCTGCTATTGTAAGGCTCAACGCTATCTTCCATCACATATGATTCACTCTTTCAGGTTCAGACAACTTTATTAATCCCACCAGGGGCATTTTGAACAGTAAAAAAACACAAAGTGACAAACTTTTAACATTGTGAGCAAAGAGGAGCTCTGAGGACTAAAAAGCGCCCAATAAAACTATATTACATAAATATAGAATTTAAAAGGTGAATGGCAGTAGGAATAAAATATTTCAAATACCTATGAGAAGTAACAGGAGGGAGGACTGGGAGTCGCATGGCCCTGCTTGGTGACATGAAGTTGGGGACTTTGCAGTACCAGGTCTTGGACCAATTGTCCGTTCATCTGAGTTCTAAAGTGTACGGATTATGTGCATTTTCCCTAATTAATCATTCTCCCTGAAATCTCTGCAACAACAGGACCCTTTGTTTGACTCTGCTCTCCTACACCCAACACACGCCCAAGGACACAGCTGTGGTTATCACGGCACACTATAAACAAAAGAACATGTTTATCAAATTCGGCTGGAACACTCTGAACATGTATTCTGCAAACACTCTGCCCTCTCACATAGTCTGCCGCCTCAGTTTGTCAATAATATATTTCTGTTTTCAATCTTGTTTTTCCCCTCTCCCCCTCCCGTAATGTATTTCCAAGCAAAAAAAGACCTAAATATTTACCGTTCCACTGTATTACGTCATATGTGATTGTGACTACTGTTATTGTATCTTCATTTTCTATTCTGTTCATGTTCTGCTCTCGCCGATGAGAGGTGGGATGTTAGCCACCGGCTGGTTAGCTCAACTGGTAAGTCACTGACTTTTCTCAGCGGGATGTGGGTTCAAATCCCCCCCCCCGGCAATGAGCAAACCAGTGTGGGTCCTTGGGCAAGACCCTTCACAGTACTGCCCCCCGAGTGCCGAAAGATGGTTGCTCACTGCTCCTGAAAAGGATGGGTAAAATGCAGAAGTCAAATTTCTCCCGTGTGTCATTGTGTGTGAGACCAAATAAAGACTTAAATCTTAAAATCTTAGCGCAACAGTCTGCTGCTTTAAGGTCAAGAGACCGGTCCATTTCCAATCTCATCTCATTGTAGAAATACAATGACAAATAAAGCTTCCAATAACTGAATACATGTACCGAAAAGACATATTCTGAAAACTAATTTTGAGTAACTGTATTTAATAGGTACAGTTGCTTTTTCATTTAGTGTTATTCAAAAGTTACTCTTCTAAATTCACAGGAATACATTGCTGTGCTTGATCACACAATTTAGGCTTCAAACTGCTCGATATTGGAGAGAAAAACAGAAAACACTACTTTTATGGTGAGTGCATGCGCAATTTTTCCATCTCCAATAAACAAACATAAACAAATTTATTTTAATACTATGTTGTGTTTTTACACTATAATTTAATTACAATTCAATGTAAAAGTATTCTGTGTATTCAGAATAGAGTACTGTGATTGGATCAGAATATGTTACAAAATACATTTTAATGCAGGTATTCAGTATTGTATTCTGTAACTAAATACATTTACAGTATTCTTCCCATCACTGTCTATAGTATGATTTTATTCATACCAATCACATAAATGTTATTTATTAAATTCATGTTGGACACATTTGAAAGTAAGCCAAACAAATACGAGAGAGAAAACCTGGGTACAACGCGGAAAGCTAATATTTTACTTCATGCATCTTCTGCAACAGGATTCGAAAGTGTGTGTAAAGAATGCAAATGCGTCCTCCTCTGCTATGAATATTTATCAAGTTTAAATAGACCAGTTAATCCTTGGACTTGCTGTATCTTCCTTGAGGGCATGTTTTTAAGCTGGAGCATGCACCCCTCATAAATCTGAGTGAAAAAGCAACATCCAGACAAGAATCAGTTGAGTCGAAGCCTGTTTTTGTGCAGAGATTTCCACCTCTCTCCATCCTTCATCGGTGCAGCTGGAGCACTCATGGCTCCTCTTCCCCATCTCTCTCTCTGCTGAGTCTGTGGCTGTGCACTGTGGGACCCTGGGGACTATTCTTAGAGGAAAAGTTGATTTAGATAAAACTGTTTCTCAAACACACAGCTCAGGACGCATTGTTCTGTTCAAATCACATGTTTAGTATTGATTCACAAGGATTTGTTTTTGAAAATACCACACCCCACTACTGTTGTATATGGAAAACATCTACCACTTTTTTTGTTATGCTGTGTCATTGTAAAGGGCCTATATTACACTCATTTCTGATCTGTCATAACCTTGTTACCTCATCACAAACATACCTGGAGTTGTGTTTTGTTTCATTCACACACACATAAACTCTACATAATTAGGCCAAGTTCTTCTCTCAAACAGAAAACACTTTGTTCCTTGTGATATTAATAAAGAAAGTACTCTAAAGAAAGTACTCTACACACCGTCACTAGAATCATTTGGATGATTTCAGATCATACAGTACATAACATCATAAGGTGGAAGGTTTGGAGATGTAGAGAAGACTAATAAACCACTCAAACATGTGTGAATGAAACAAAACACAACTCTAGGTATTCTGTATTCAACCTCACGTGTGTGAATGTGTGTTACATTTTTTGTATGAAAAGTGCTTTATAAATAAAGTTTGATTGATTGATTGATTGTATGTTTTGAGGAGAAAAACAGCATTACAACATGTCTTAAAGCTAACAAGTTAATTTTGTGCAAAATATGACCTTCAATATTTGCTTAAAAGTCCATTATAAACACAATTTATTATTATTGTTATATGTAAACATACAATGGTATATCATAAAATTGTTTGCATTTGTTTCGTATTCATGGTGAAAGTTCAAAATACAAAGATTGATCTGCTAACCTCAACATGCTCCGACATAAACTTGTGCCCAATTACTGAAGCAGTTTAGTCATAAACAGTCAATAGTTACTGTCAGCTCATTAAATGGACTCAAAATATCTTTTTATAGTATTATTGTTTCATTTCACAGTAATGAGAGTGGTAATAAGATACAGTGTTTTTCAGAGAGCCACATGCACAGAGACCCCTGGAGAAGATGCTGCTGCTATTGGACCAGTGCGTGTTTGATGAAAAACAACTGTGTATGTAACAACACAATAAAACCTTGCCCTCTTTTTCTCGCCTTTTTATGTGTTTGTTATTTTAAAAATTCCAGGAAACAGAGAGAGACTGCTATTTTTAATATGCCACCACATAAAGGACCATGCGCTGTATATAATGTATTCCAGTTATTACAGTGAGTCGCTGTACTGAACAGACTATTGTGAGAAGATATGGTTAGCTATGAACTCAAAAGTGAAAAATTACTATTACACTTGTGTTTAGCTAAATGGCAAAACTGATTTGATTGGTTAGAGTCTGAATTACAACAATAGTAGTACAAATAAATGTCAATACAGTAATCCCTCGTTTATCGCGGGGGTTAGGTTCCAGAAATAACCCGCAATACGTGAAATCCGCGAAGTAGGACAACTTTATATTTTACCATTATTACACATGTTTTAAAGGTCCAGTGTGTAGGATTCGTGGCACATAGGTGGATAGTGGCTATGCACTTCCTGTTTTAGCTACGGCAAACCTCGAGGGTCACCCGGACGCGCCGTAGCGGAGAGCTCGCGTACCCGCGCGCGCTCCCGTGCGCGCACCCGCCGCGCACCCGGCCGACAACAACGGTATTAATAAAACGCGGTCTCCCGTTCAGTTTTTTTTTTTCTTTTCGCATGAGAGCACACATTCCCGATCGTGAACCATGATAATCTACATATCAAATGAAACCTTACAGTCTCCTCTTTTTGACTATGCAATTCATTTCCCAGCACAACAATCACTCCCTGAGCACATGGGGCTTTTATACGGAAAGCACAAAACGAGGTTTGTTACTTAGCTTACCTTTGAAGGCTCTGCACAGGTCAAACTCTGTATTTCACCACAAGCTTGGTATCAATAGGTCCGTAAGGATCCAGCGAATAAAATCCAGTAAAACAATTTAGTCCAAAACATGTGTTAGATCCAATACGACGTGTGATACAGCAGCATGCTTGTTGTTTACCCCAAACCACGAGCCTCCCCCCACCCCACCCGCACCTCTCTCCTTCTCTCCTTCTCTCTTGCGCAGCACGCCGGAGCCGCCTGCTGCTTTGCCTCCGGTGCTACCACGAGCACACTGGTTTAGTCCACGTTTAGTCTCTTAGCCAATCAGGACGCAGGACACAATGTTACATTGTAAAAAAAAGTTACACTATAAAAAAAAAAAATTTTGAATTTGAAAAAATTGAAAAAAAAATCCGCAAAACAGCGAGGCTGCGAACAGTGAACCGCGATAGAGCGAGGATTCACTGTAGTACAATAAACATCAATAAAATAGCATATACATATACTCCATATACATATGAATGTGTGAGCACAGAATTTTAGTACTTCAATGTCTGTAATGGACATAGTTAACCCACTAGCCGCTACATTCCAAATAGAAAATGACTTAGTTGATTCTGGCTCCAGTTGATTTTACATTGAAAAATTGTCACCCCTCTTTCTTTACCTCCTGCTGTCAGGCTCTTCATTTTGGTCTTAAAATGTTCATACTGATCCGCTCTACATGACCCTGGGGTTTTTATTTAGCTATTTTATCGGTAAATCAAGATATGAGCATTAGTCAGGCACCTTCTTTCCCAGAGGTTGCTCCTGCTATCGTTAGCAACACGTTCCCACCCCCCTGCCAAACCAGTGTTGCAGGCAGGAAGGGGCGGTATACCTTCAACATCCTTGCTCCGGATTGGCTCTTTGGTTGCAATGATAGTCATGGTTGGAATTCAAATATGGAACTTGGCTCCAACTGCTAGTCTCGACAAGCTTCAAAACGCTGGAGCAAAACGCCATGGGTGACGTCACTCACATTTAGTCCACTTCTTTATATAGTCTATGATCTGACCCCTCAAATACTGACAAATGCTAGTATGAATTAGACATGTAATGTTTTGCTCTATAAAAAGTAGAACGGATACCACGGATAGCACAGTCATTTTAGGCACCCTGCTGTACCTTGCTGTTCCTATCTCTAGTAGGCCAACATTACCCAGTGATGATGTGCGTTATCTAATGCAGAGGAGTGGTTTGGTGAATGTTTGCATCAGTGCGTTGTAGGGAGCAGATGAAAGTGGACTAGAGCTCAGAGACTCTGATTCACTCCTGTGCAGGCTCACAAACAACAGGATAAAAATAGCAAAAGGCAGCAGTGGAAGACAGACTGAGAGAGACATGAAGACAGGCAGGTGGACGTGGAGAGGCGAGAATCAGCACACGCAAACTGACAGTTAGGAGAGAGAGAGAGAGGCAGGTCTGTGCTAAATCAATACAGCAAAGATATAAGGCAGAAATCTGATATGGGTAAGATGGACCAGAGCAGGGGTGTAAACAACACTCCAAAACTGCAGTACATTTTACAAGCCCTGCCTCTTGTCAATAAAAGGAGGTTTGTTAGTTTGTCCAGTGCAAAAATAAAATCACCAACCAACCAGATAATAAAATATGGGGTAGTAAAGCCAGTTTAACTGTGTTAAAATATTTTCATGAGACTCACTGGCTTCATATGATTTATTCCTCCTCTACTGGATTCTTGGATATATTTAAAGGTCCTATATTACACAAAATTGACTTTTGTGAGCTTTTAGTCAGGTTAGAACCTTGTTACCTCAGAAACATACCTGGAATTCTGTTTTATTTCATTCACACATGTTTGAGTAATCCTATATTATGGGTGGCAGTAGCATAACTACTGGTAGAGCGTTTGTCCACTGATCCAAAGGTTGGCGGTTCAAATCCCGCTCAACATCAGTGGTTGAGCGGTCAGATCCACTGACCCACAGGTTGGCAGGTGATTCCCACAGATGAATGCTGCCGTTGTGTCCTTGGGCAAGACACTTAACCCGCCTCGTGTACACTGTGTGTGAATGGGTGAGTGGTTCCTTGTTGTAAAGCGCTTTGAGTGCCTTGAAGGTGGAAAAGTGCTGTATAAAGATTTGACCATTTACCATATATATTACCATATATTATTAGTTGGTGGAACAGAGCATTTCTCAAAATGCTCTGTTCCACCTTGTGATGTCATGTAGTGTTTTTTTGATGTGAATCTGTATGGCATCCCCTTCAGAAGTGTTGTGCATTAACACTGGCTTACCCCTGACAGTGTCCTGTGAGCCAAGTTTCTGCCCCGGTTCTGGCGCTGACGAAAGGTCCGGCAAGTTAGCCGGGGACATTTAATAAAGTTTATTTTTCTTCTCAAAACAATATTTGTCCAAAAAGTGATATATTTGCATCACAAAACAGTTGTCCACGAAAAAGTCAGAAGTCATAATCGCTTGGTGCTATTTTCTCTCGAGTCGTATCACTGCGCGCTGCTCCCAGCTGGACAGCTGTACCTGTTTGTGTTTTAATACTCGGGAAGTAAAATGTCTGACTACGACACTGACGAGGAGGACGTTAGCTTCAGCAAAGAGCCAGAGGGTTAGGGAATGTTTTCAATTTGAGAGAAGAACTCGTCCTAAATATGCCGGGTTTGTGTGTTAAACATGTGAATGAAACGCAACTCCATGTATGTTTTTGATGAGGAAACAACATTATAACCTAGATAAGAAAATAGCATAATATAAACCCTTTAAATACAGTGGTTCTGTAATTGTTTCTTTAAGTAATAATGCAGTGACTCAGACTAACACTGTTGGCATGAGTCAAGTAGTGATGCTGTTTCAAGAGCCAACCAAATGTCACCCTCAAAAAGAGCATATGGTCTATTACTGTTAAAAATATCTTGATGGTGTCATGTACAAAACCATTAGTAGCAGTTTTACAGCAAGAGAGAGAGACACTTCATTGATATTAATGGAAAGTTTTGATGTAGCAACATTTACACTGCGCTTCTCAGTCAAAGGTCTCTGTTACTTCTGTAGTTAGCACCATACTGTATATCAGTGTTTCCCAACCAGGGGTACAAGTACCCCTAGGGGTACTCAAGCACATTGCAGGGGGTACTCGGCACTGCCAGGCGCAGGGGGAGATTTTTTGGAATTTTAAATTCTAATTTGAGTAAATTTGAGTTAAAGAAAAGAGAGAAAATGCCTGAGAATTAGATTTTCAAATTAAGGAGATGAAATCAAGTGATTTTCATTTAATAATCCGTTGTGTCACGTTCTACTTCAACACATATGAGTGAGGGGGTACTCGAGGTATGACAAAAAGGCTCAGGGGGTACACAAGACAAAAAAGGTTGCGAAACACTACGGTACATGACTATAAGTGGTTAGTTTTTAATACTTATAATGCAAATACCATTTTTTAAATGTTATTTTAAAGCCCCAGTGTGTAGGATTCGTGGCGCATAGGTGGATGGTGCTATTGCGCTTTCTGTTTTAGCTACGGCAGACCTCGAGGGTCACCCGGGCGTGCGCACGAGCCGCGTGCCGCTACTTTATAAATAAAACGCGGTCCCGGTTATTTATTTATTTTTCTTTTCTCATGAAAACACACATTCCCGATCATGTACCATGACACTCTACACATCAAATGAAACCTTACAGTCTCCTCTTTTTGACTATGCAATTAATTTCCCTGCAAAACAATCACTCCCCAAGCACATGGGGCTTTTATACGAAAAATCACAAAACGAGGTTAGCTTACCTTAGAATGCTTTGCACAGGTCAAACTCTGTATTTCACCATAAACTTGCTCTCAATTTGTCCGTAAGGATCCAGCAAATAAAATCCAGTAAAACAATTTAGTCCAAAACACGTGTTAGATCCATTACGATGTCTGGTCCGGCAGCATGCTTGTGTTGTTTACCCAAAACCACGAGCCTTGCCGAAGGCAAAGGCGGAGCCCAAATGTCCTTCTGCGGCTCTCGTATTCAAAATGGCTGCCTCTGCATGGGGAAGATCCCCCTTTTATGTGACTATATCTAAGTCCAAAAGAATACTTTGATTTCATGATGGAAGTGAAAAGGCTTGGAAAACAATGCATTTTTGAATGGGTATCTTCAATTTCAGTAATTAACGGGTAAAAATCTTACACACTGTCCCTTTAAACATACAAACTATAAAAGTTATGTAACAAATAATAACATCGCAAGACCAGTTACAATCAAAATGATAAACAGACATGCAAAGGCCACAGAACTATAAGTTTACATGTCTAAAAAGGACCCTGAAGTCTGTCTCACCTGTGCATAAGCTGTGGAGTCATTGAGGGCTCTCTGAAGGGCATGACTCAGTCCTTTGGCCAGGTTCTGCTTCAGGATCAGGTCCAGGCGATTTTTGCGCAACTCAAGAGACAAAACTAGAAGAAAAAAACATATTTAGCATTTAAACAGGACCAATCTCCGTATCAAGGTGTTGCTAGGCCTATCACGATAATTACTAGAAAACTTTAGGGGGCAGGAGTGCTACTTGGATGTGTAGAGATTGTGCAAATTGTCCTTTTGGTGCTCTTCGGTATAAGGACCATTCTCAAATACAAAGTTGAAAAAGCTGAGGCACTCAAAAAATGCGCAATAATTAAAGCCTTTAATACCACATAGCAGATAGAGTTAAAATCACTCCAATGAGTTTCGGCCCTTTGGCCTTCATTAGGGCAAACTTGAGATGGCTATCAATGATAGTTTTAATTATTTTGTACTTTTTGACTGCCTCAGTTTTTTCACTGATAATTACTATATTGATTTATCGTTCAATGTATTTTAGATGTAATTATAATTTTTGAGGGTCAGGGAATTTTTTTTCTGTACCAATATAAGAGTCTTATATATTCTTATATATTCTTATATAGTCTTATATTTTATACAGCAATATATTGTACTTCAGTGACAGGTCTAGGTGTTGCTTATACTGGACTTTGAAAACTCACTGACCAGAAAAAGCCTTTAATATGAGGCTTTCGGTAATGAAATCTCAGCATCTACTGAAACTGTGCCTCAGGAAAATGTAGTCCTGCTTTGTGCCACTTTTAATTAATTTGCAGACTGTAATTACAGCATGGGCACACATTCCCTACTTGGTGTGTTTGTGTGTGTTGTGTGTGCAGCTTTAGAAATTAAATAACAGAACTTGTAATTATTACTGTGGTGAAATGGCTGTGCTCCCACTGTGCTTGACCTACATATTTTTTCTTAATATACACTATATTGCCAAAAGTATTCACTCATTCATCCAAATAATCGAAATCAGGTGTTCAAATCACTTCCATGGCAACAGGTGAATAAAATCAAGCGCCTAGGCCTGCAGACTGTTTCTACAAACATTTGTGAAAGAATGGGTCGCTCTCAGGAGCTCAGTGAATTCCAGCGTGCTACTGTGATAGGATGCCATCTGTGCAACAAGTCATGAAATTTCCTCGCTCCTAAATATTCCACAGTCAAATGTCAGAGGTATCATAACAAAGTGGAATCACTTCCACTTTGTTATGATATGAGGGAACGATAGCAACTCAGCCACGAAGGGGTAGGCCACGTAAACTGACGGGGTGGAGTCAGTGATGCTGAGGTGCATAGTGTGCAGAGGTCGCCAACTTTCTGCAGAGTCAAATGCTACAGACCTCCAAACTTCATGTGGCCTTCAGATTAGCTCAAGAACAGTGTGTAAAGAGCTTTATGGAATGGGTTTCCATGGCCGAGCAGCTGCATCCAAGCCATACATCACCAAGTGCAATGCAAAGCGCTGGATGCAGTGGTGTAAAGCACGCCGTCACTAAACTCTAGAGCAGTGGAGACGCATTCTCTGGAGTGACGAATCACGCTTCTCCATCTGAGCAATCTGATGGACAAGTCTGCATTTGGCGGTTGCCAGGTGAACTGTACTTGTCTGACTGCATTGTGCCAAATGTAAAGTTTGTGGAGGGGGGATTATGGTGTGAGGTTGTTTTTCAGGAGCTGGGCTTGGCCCCTTAGTTCCAGTGAAAGGAACTCTGAATGTGTGGAACAGTTTGGAGATGGCCCCTTCCTCTTTCAACATGACTGTGCACCAGTGCACAAAGCAACGTCCATAAAGACATGGATGAGAGAGTTTGGTGTGGATGAACTTGACTGGCCTGCACAGAGTCCTGACCTCAACCCGATAGAACACTTTTGGGATGAATTAGAGCGGAGACTGAGAGCCAGGCTTTCTCTTCCAACATCAGTGTGTGACCTCACAAATGCGTTTCTGGAAGAGTGGTCAAAATATCCAATAAACACACTCCTAAACCTTGTAGACAGCCTTCCCAGAAGAGCTGAAGCTGTTATAGCTGCAAATGGTGTACCAACGTCATATTAAAAGGATTTTATGGATTAT
Source organism: Paratrypauchen microcephalus (assembly GCA_036785185.1). NCBI lineage: Eukaryota > Metazoa > Chordata > Actinopteri > Gobiiformes > Gobiidae > Paratrypauchen > Paratrypauchen microcephalus. The sequence continues at coordinate 3,604,902 of JAVJIX010000020.1, forward strand.
GAATTAAGAAGGGGTGTCACTTAAGTTCATATGCGAGTCAAGGCAGGTGAGTGAATATTTTGGCAATATAGTTGTATATTCTTCCCATTTATTACCTGGATCATGGATAGTATGCCAGTTGAATAATGAGATTTCTGAACTTGTAATTAAGCAACCAAAAAGGCCTATTAAGATTCTAATTTTAGTTTCATGGTTTTATTTGGGACTTTGATAAAGTCCCAAATAAATATTTCTTTCCTAGTCAAAGAAAATTTGACTAGGAATTTGAGGGTCATAGCTTTATGTTTTACATGCATAAGAGCATGGTGGGTAGGTGGTTGACAAAAGGTAAAAAATTAAGAGAAAAATTGATAACTGATTGATAATTCATTATAATTAAAGATGAATGTGTTTAGAGTTAGATAACACCTGAGTGAATGTGAGTACAACAAATGCAGCTCTTCTTTAGTAGACTTCCGCATATATGGTATAGATAAACCGGCATAGCTAACACACTAGCCACCACATTCCAAACATAAAGTGATCATGGTCGTGCTTTCGGCTTCATCGATTCTAGCACTAATTCACTTAAAACTGAAAAATTGTCACACCTCTCTCTATAACTGCTGCAGTCGGCCTCGTCATTTTTTATTTCACTATTTTGTCCCTAAATCAAAATATGAACATTAATAACAAACAAATCAGGGACCTTCTTTCGCCAAAGTCACTCCCACTAACGTTAGGAACAGGTCTGATTGACAGCACTGCTAGGGTCCGCTTCCTGCTAAACCAGAGGTGAGAAGGGGAAGGGGTGTTACCTTCACCAGCCTCACACCGAATTGGATCTTTGGTTGCTATGATGCTCGCAGTCAGATTCCAAATATGAAACTCGGCTCCAAATTAGACTCTATAACCACTCGCTTCACTGAGCTTCATTGGACTGGAGCTCAATGCTACGGGTGACGTCACACTCACTTATTCTACTTCTTTATACAGTCTATGATCCGTATAAAATATAAAATGTACAAGAAATGGCCCAAAAATCCTACCTGTTTTAACGTAGTACTTTTCCGTGATGTTGCATGGCAGAGCACTTCCTTCAATGCTGGTGCTGGTCGGTGGTTCTGTGGTCGTGGTTGGAGGAAGAGTAGTTTGAGTAAAGAGAGTAGGAGTAGGAGCCTCTGTTGTAGTAGTAGTAGATGGTGTAGTAGTAGTCGTCGTAGTAGTAGTAGTAGTAGTAGTAGTAGTAGTAGTGGTAGTAGTAGCAGCAATGGTTGTGGAAGTAGTCGTAGGTGGCTCAGTGGTTGTAGTAGTTGCTGGTGTAGTAGTAGTTGTAGCTATAGTAGTTGTGGTAGTAGTTGTTGGGACAGGGGTAGTAGTAGTAGTAGTAGGGACCGGTGTAGTTGTGGTAGCGATGGTGGTGCTAGGTTCAGCACTAGTAGTGGTCAGTTTGCGAGTAGTGGTTGGTGCTTCAGTTGTAGCTGTGGTTGTATCTAAAGAGCTTGAAGTAACATTTGTAGTTTTCTCAAAATCAGCCACAACCGTAGTGCTAGTGGAGGGCGTTGTAATGGATACCGCTGTCAAAAGTTTCCCATCACTTGTCACAGCGTCAGTGGCAGGTGAAGTAGTAATACTGGATACAGTTGTTGATGTAGATGTAGGAGTTAAAGCTTCTGTTGTCATAGTACTAGTTGTCAAAGAGATATTTGGTGTGGTAGTAGCAGTAATCGTAGTAGTCTGAGAGTCTGTTGAGGTGGTTTTTGGTTTCGCGGGTGCGGTGGTGTTCCATTGGTATGTGGAGAAGGGGCTGGTGACGTTAGCAGGCAGGGTGAGGTCATGGTCGCCCACTGTGGACAGGAGAGACTCTGGGACAGTGGGGAGGTCCCAGGCTGGTAGGCTGTCCACTGAATCATCTAAGAAAATAGATGAAATAGCCACATGTTTTATAAATTAACTGAAAGTAGTATAGTATAGTTGTCAATAGAAATAGATAACCTTTGTCTGTTCAGTATGTATGCACTTTCCATCATCATAATCAAGCCAAAATTTGTTATCGATTTAAAGCTTAATTTGAATTGATTTGTGTTTTTATTATTTTTTATTACTTTAAACTAAAGCCTAAAACATAACATACATAATAACATATTTTAAATTGCATTATATTTTGACTCTAGTGTGATCCTGACTTTTGATAGGCATAAATGATAAATGATGATGAATAGAGAAGATTAGGACATATGGTCAAATTAAAAATATACAAAAGAAGATGAAGTGTTCACACTTTGCATAAGAAATTAAAATCTGAATTCAGTGTGCAAACTCCATCCTCTGATTGAGCATTGACATAAGTGGAAGTCGATGAGAGGAAGCAGTACAAATGTGATCTATCTCCTCAAACTAAAAAGGAGTCAGATTCACCTCATAATACCTTGGGCTGATTTACAAGTGCTTTAATTTAATTTAATTTGGGAGAAAATATGAGCATTTGCTTAGATTTATGTTTCCTAATCAATTTCAAATACATTATAATGAATGAAACTGTATAACACCAAATTTGATCAGTGCATCAAGGAGAACTATCGTACCCAGAGTGAAGCTGCTGTTGCTCTGAGAGGAGTTGTTGGCACTCTCTGGAGGGGTGGTCTGGGTGCTCTGGGTTGTACTGACTGTGCTTGTGCTGGTGACTGGAGGAGAGCTGGAGGTGGTGGGAGCTTTTGTTGTAGTTGTGGAAGAGGAGGACCTGGATGAGGATAAAGAGGAGCTTTTGGTCCAAGCCGCTTTTGATAGCAGCCCCAGAGGTTTGGCCTCCACTGGGGCCTGCAGCTTGCGTGTGCCTGCCAACATGTTCATCATTGATGAAAACGAAGCCTTTTCTCTAAAAGCCTGTCCGTGTGTGGACTGCCCCAGCCATGAGTCCTGGGATAAACCTGCATCCACAGGTCTCCACTCAGGTCCCACTTCAGTCCAGCTCCAAGCCCCAGTCAAAGTCCCGGACTCTGCAATGGCTTTCCTATCAGCCCCTGAGCGCACCTCTTCCTCAGTCTCAGTCCACACGGCTGTTTTGGCCTCAGAGAACACTTTGAGCTCAGCATCTGCCTCATCCATCACAGGTTTGTCTGCAGTCCCCAGTGCAGCAGAGAGGTTGGAGGTCACTGTCTGCTCTCGAGGCATCACCACTGACTCCTGTCTGCCTGGGCCAGCTGCACCAAACACACAGAGGGAGCACAGTATTAGACCAAAAGGCACAAACACACTCACACTTTAATTGGTAGTTCTGGGCAAGAGAATGTGACCAATCTGTGAGTCATCTGTCCCACAGGCCGGACCAAACGTTCTATTTCTAATGCTTTATAAAACGCACTTGAGTGCACAGTGACACTGCTTAAACGGAGATCATTAGTCCTTATAATGCCACCACAACTGTCCAACTGCATGAGATTGACTGGAATAGTGCTGGACACATTCAGGTTTATGTGTCCTGCCACTTGGATATATTTACGTAGCATTAGAAATGATGACAGTTCGCAGAGGAATCTAAAATTAGGAGTTTAAGGCAGGTTATGTTTTGACACTTCTGTTTAATTGACATTTAAGTATTTTCAGGATGTACAGCGTTTGTCTAAGACATCTATGACAATAAAATGTCCAAACTCACGATATGTCAATCAAAAAGTGCAGCCCTTTTTTTACATTTTATTCAAACTTGAACCATGATTTTCAGTTCAGCAGTAAATTCTCTAAATTCTGTATTCTATAGATATGTCATTGCTCTGCCTGGAATGTTCCACAGTATGACATTAAACAGCTCTACCTTACATTTATTCAATTACAGGTGGGTTTATTATTTCCATTATTACTATTATTACTTATTATTATTTACCTGGCCAGCCAAATGATATCTCTCTGTATTTCCTATACAGCGCGATACCATTTGGACACTCTCCATCCACTCTCGCTCCTCCGGTTACAAACGAACTCCGCGATTCTGATTCGTTCAAAGATGGTGACGTCAGTGCACCCGCCTTTGCCCGCAAAGTCACTCTTAGGCAGCGGAAGTTCCGCCTCAGTTTTGAATCAAGATGGCGCAATCTCTGATTGGTTCACTTAGCTGTCTGTTTACGCGCAACCCCAGCGCATTCTGTGGATCAAGCGTTACCAGACTCACTCGCTGGTACAGCGATGAGTCATGGATTCTTCCAGGCAATATTATTATTACTATTTTGTTTTTATCATTACTTACTTTATCCCATTCCTGCCTGCATGCACTTTCTTTCTTGTTCAAATGTCCTGGAGCTACTGTGGCAAGTAAATTTCTCCTGTGTGAGATCAATAAAGTCTTATCTTATCTTATCTTATCTTTATAGCTCAAAAATACCTAGAAAAACAGGCATTATGACATAGGCATTCTGGCAGAGAGGGATTGCCTCTCCACCGATCTGACCTGCAACTTGTTCTGGAAAGATTATTAATGCCACACTGTGAAACATCAGAAAAGTTACAAAATGCACCTTTAATCCAGAAAATATTTCACACAATATTAAAATACAGTAAGAAATACCAAGAAAGATAAAGAATTTTCAGCAAATTTCCAGTTTTTCACACTCTTTTTAGTACAGTGGATTAAATTAAATCTCACTGCGGGGAAAATAGTAATAAAGACAAAAGTGGGCCACTCATGTTTTAAATTCAACAAATTAATTGAAATATTCCAGAGTGGGTAAATTAGGACACACGTCCACACAGCCTCATCAGTGACAATTTCACAGATATTAATCTGATTTGGCTGAGATGCAATTTGACATCGATTTTTCATTCCTAGAGCCCCCACACCATACTCTGCTCATGGTATTAATCTAATATTAGAAAGTAGTGGTGCTAGCTTGAAGACGTTTGAAGCCATCATGTTTAATAATCATAGACTGTGTATACACATAAATGGACAGAGCTAACCCACTAGCTGTGGAGTTCCAAATAGGAAGTGTGTATTGGGGCACTTCAGCCTGCATCGCCTCTGACTCCAATTAAGTTTACATTGAAAAATTGTCACACCTCTCTCTGTAATTGTTGCTGTGAGCCTTGTCATTTTGGCCTTAAAATGTTTGTATTAACCCGCTCTACATGATCCTGGTATTTTTATTTTGCTATTTTGCCCATAAATAAATTCCTATTCCTAATATGGAACTGGCTCCAGATCCGACCCTATAACAGCTAGCATCGTGAGCTTTGTTTGACTGAAGCCGAATGTTTATACAGTCTATGTTAATACCATAGCGAAAGGTTACGTTGTTGTGTATTTGACAGTATGAAAGCTTAAACTTTTGGTTTATAAAAATGACTACATCTGATTACAAAGCTCCGGAGAATGGTGTCTGATTGCTGTTCTGTCCAAAGATATTTAAGGGGCACTGGTACCTCATTGTGGTATAAATTACCAAAGAGGTTTAAGAGACGGTAACACGAATGTCTAACACAAAGTCTAAGAGCACAACAAATGAGCAGATATTATATTATATACCAGTCATGTATCTGACTGGTCACTGAAGTTTCCAGTTTCTGTCTCTTCTCATCTCCCATTAAAGCAGGTACCTTTAACTCCAAGTGTATAACGCAGCTGAACAGTCTATGTGAAAAACTTAGGAGCTTTGTGAAGGCTTCAGAAATTATTAGGACAGTTTCCTGAATGGAGATAAATGCTGAAACTAAATGCTTTGACTGTATGCAATATTTCTAAGTGAGTTATTTCCCTTTCCAAAACACACAACAACACATAACAAAATTATTCTTTCCTCTTGAGACGAGTTCCTTCACAACAATAGACTTGCTTTTCATATTAGTCTGATAAATTTGTGCTTTTGACAACATGATAAACCTCCATATCTGAAAAATAAAAACAGCTCCAGATAATAAACATGTGGTGATACATTTAAGTTTGTGGTAAATATGAAATTAATTCAGAGGTAAATGCTCTATTGGTCCAGTGTTAAAGGACCTATATTACGCAAAATTAACTCTTGTGAGCTTTAAGTCATGTTATAATGTTATTACCCCATCAAAAACATACACAGAGTAGTGTTTTGTTTCATTCTCACATGTTTGAGTATCCCTTTATTATTAGTGTGTCTACATCTTCAAAGCTCAAAATGTTCTGTTCCACCTTGTGATGTCATCTAGTGGTAGTTTTAAAGTTAGCAGTTACAACAGTTATCTTTTACCATTAGTTTAGTAGAGACTGTCAAATCCAGGGTTGAATCATTCAACAGATTCTAGTAAAAGTGTATGGAGTTTAAAAACACAGTGGAACACTTCCTATATTATCACATGACTCTCTGTTTTAGAGAAGAACTAAACCTAAATGCACAAGGTTTATGTGTTAAACATGTGTGAACGAAATAAAACACAACTCCAGTTATGTTTTTGATGAGGAAACAAAATTATAACATAAATCAGAAAATGTGTAATATGGGCCCCTCAAAAACAAAAGCTTTGCAATTTTTATGGGTTTTTCTTCAGCACAAGCCAGCGTAATAATAAGGACTGCACTCTTCTTCCCACATGACTTTTCTCTCTGTGGACGACTGGTTAATTAAAAGTCAGCGATTGTGGGCAAGTGGGGCTTTAGTGGAGCGCGCAGAGCTTAGCTGCTGTATATCCTCTGGACACCTGCTATAAAGCAACGCCAACCAGCCAGCTATTAGCCATAGTAACCTAACAGTGTGTTCCCTATTATGAGATGTCACATCACAAACACCATTTTAAAAGGACACTAATCCATTTTTTATTTATATACTGCAATTTTCTATGTCTATGCTAAATGCATGCAGTATTATTAACAGCCTCTGCTTCATATTAGTGATAAAGAGGATTTTTATGGCACTATAGAAAGAAGCAAATGCTCATTAAATGAAAAGTGGAAGTATGGAGCTCAACGGTCACTGCTCGGTTCCTGGGGTAAATTTTCCATTATTTTTTCCCACAGACTTTTCAAACATTTCAAGTATTAAGAGTTCAAGACATCGCTGAGGCTAGCCAGGTACATGGCACATTAAAAATGCAAGATTCAGCAAAATGTTTTAATAACTTTGCAGTTTCAGAAATGTATATTAAATCATATAATAGGTCTTGTGCTCAATAGTCACCATGTAGCTGATTAAGACTGAGCTAGCTTTCAAACTTATTTTTTATTATTTTTTATATAAATGTATTTCATTTATTATTATTATTATTATTATTATTATTATTATTATTATTATTATTATTATTATTATTGTTGTTGTTGTTGTTGTTATTGTTACTGTTATTATTAATTAATTAATTTTTTTTTTTTTTAAAGAAAATGTATGAGAAAAGTATTGCCTGCCCCCAAATAACTTTTTTCAGTTTAGTGCATGGATAATTGAAGCCCTAAATTAGCAAAAACATAACCTTGTCAGAATATCATATATATTACATTGACATTCCTGATTAAGGGCCATACCATATGTAGAACAGTTAGCCGTGTTTTAGTGTGTTCTCCTCCAAGCACTAACCACCTGCTCAGGCTGAGAGCAGCATATGTGATCCCACCAGACCCCAACATGAGCAGTATCTATGCCTCTAAAACAGAAAACCCAAAATGTGGATTAGACCTGGATCACAGGACGCCTAAACCATTTTATTTGTCATACAGGGGTATTAGTGGATGAAAAAGCTTACACAGAGATTAGCAGAATTATCATGTTGAAACAGTGCACTAAAACAGCAGTCTGTTTACATTGCTATAGACTAATGTTGTATTACAGTTTCGTATTGACCATAGAGTTGTGTGTATTCTGATCCCCTCTATCAGCTTACATAGCAGCTCATGGGACATGGGTTTTGACTGTCAACACTGGGGAAAAATGACCTCAGGTGTCCATTGTGGCAAAATCCACAATGTAAACAGAGATTGTGTGTGGTTTTGGCCCTCTCAGTCCTGTGATGTGTATTTAAAGCTATGAACAGGCTTGGCCCGACAGGTGGGTAGGAAGTGTGACTGTGCTGAAGGCCAACTGGCCCAGTTTAGAAAAGCTCATGGAGAAAGAGTGAAGCTCCTACACGTGGAATACAATCAATCGAAAGGTCTTTTTCTAAGGGTACATTGACAGTTACGCATTTGACTGAACTGGACCAGAACTTAATAAAGACTAGAAAAGAACCAAAGTCTACATCAGAACTAAAATGGGCTTAAATTAGGACCTGATAATGACAAGTGTGAATGTATTCTAAGTCCACAGTATTTGCAACTCAATTAACATTTTGAGATCTTACCACAGAAAACCCCACACTAATGTTAAAGTAGTGATTTTTGTCTAGATATAAATTTGATTATAGGATTGAACTAAAAGTGTTTAATTAAACAGGTCTGAAGTGAGAGTGGGAGGAGTGGAAACTCGCTGTACTCTGTGTAACTCTGTGGGAGTGAAGATGGTCCTGGGCCAGTAGGCATCGTCCAACAGGAAACACTATTACTTCCAGGATCCATTCAAACATAAACCAGTGTGTTACTGATATACTAATATATTGATGTATCAGAAGTCCATATGTACAGGTGCTGGCAGAATATTTACACTACAACATTTCTCTGTCTTTTTGTGAATGCCACAGCAACAATGGCATTGATTAGACTGATCTGTGTCTCGGAGTCTCATAATCTGGTGGAGCAGGCAGTGTGGGTGTAGTGTCTCTGGGACAAACGAGTACTCATACGAGGTCCAAAGAGCAGAGCCGCCATAGAAGATAAAAATAGCAGTGACACATTTGTTTCTGTCTGTGATCGTATAAACCAAGTACAACTTGTTGAGTGTTATCAAAATGAAGACAAAATGAAGACAAACAACAACAGCAAAACCATTTATGAACACCAGACTGTGTATTAGAACAATGTTTTAAGGTTAACTGATAACTCACATAACTACTTCGAAAGGACAGACTAGTAGCACTCATCAAGGGCTTCACAAGGTCAATGGTCCTTTCTCATAATTGCAACAAATGTAAGCTAAGGTTACTTTACAACGTGTTCAATGTTTTAGATTCAGAACTGCCAAAAACAGAAACTGCCTGGAAACAACTGCTGCAGTCAGGCTCCTCATTTTGGTCTTAAAATATCCGTAGCCCACTCTACATGATCCTGGTATTTTTATTTAGCTATTTTGTCCCTGAATCATTTCCTATTCTGTATGTTACAGTGTTTGTAGAGTAATGTTTAACTCACTCAAGGCAACACACATAACTACTGTGCATAACTAGTACCACTTTCAAAGGACAGACTACTAGCACTTATAAAGGACAAACTTTTACCAAGTCACAACTGTTTCAAATTTGAGGCTATGCTAAGGTTGCGGTAAAGGTCAGGTTAAGAGTGTGTTTGTGTGTCCACTTTGTGTTGTGCATTTTCGTTTGGGTGCACAAAATGTCAAACTGAAATGTCATTTTTACAGCTGTTTAGCCAAACATTGTGGCAGTATGGCTCTAGACTCAAACAGATAAATAGCTGTATCAAGTATAAGTATTTCCTTGTAATAAGTTCATGTTTTCTCTGTGACTGAATCATTGTCACGGAAATAACAGCTTTAAATGTGTAGCAATGGGAGCTTAAAGGAAAAGTAACGTGTTTTTTTTTACAATTTGAGCCTTATTTCGGTAATAAAACAAGTTGTTTTACTCACCCATAGCACTCTGGTGTCATATGGAGTACTTCCAGAGATGTTTTAGATTTGCGGTTAGCCTAGCGCGACTTCTAGCCATAGCTCGGGGCATATAATATATTCCCCAAGCATGTAATATGCCCCGTGGGGGCTCCAAATAACACAAACTTTAGCACTTTTCAAATCATAGAAGCCCGATGTCTTAGTCTACGATTTCGTTTGAAGCAAAAGTGGCCTGTAATCCGAGATTTAGGCATAGTTTACAGCTTTGTGTTTCATGTTTGGGTCCCGGGTCCTCATCTACTCGAAACTATGGCTAAATCTCGGATTACAGGCCACTTTTGACCACACGAAATCGTAGGATAAGACATCGGGCTTCTATGATTTGAAAAGTGCTAAAGTTTGTGTTATTTGGAGACCGCAAATAAGTGCCCCGAGAACTCACATGATGGAGATCGCAAATCTAAAACATCTCCGGAAGTGCTCCATATGACACCAAATTGCTATGGGTGAGTAAAACAACTTGTTTTATTACTGAAATAAGGCTCAGATTGTAAAAAACGTTACTTTTCCTTTAAAGGTCCCATGACATGGTACTTCTTGATGCTTTTATATGGCTCCTTAATGGTTCCCTAATACTGTAAATGAATCCTTCTTCAAAATCAACACTCACTGCATGAGATATGACTCTGACAGTCTTCATGAGGCTAGATATGTGTCTAAAATGCTTTATTGTGGGTGTTGCTGCTTCAGTGCAAATGAGAAGGACAGAGAGATTGGCTAAGGAGCGGGGGGGGCGGGTTTCCCCCGCTCGAAGCGCAGCTCGGCGCAGCGATCTCCTCTCTTCCGTGTTTAACACAGGAAGACAGATGGGAGACTTTGCAATGAAAAAAAGCATATTTACACAGAAAATACAATTAAACCACTGGCATTTCAGAGGTCCAGAGGGTCGGGTAAGGGACTTGCGAGCTAGAAACACTCGGACGTGCCTCCAGGCAAATAAAAAAACGCATTTCGCATTGTAGCGCATTCACAGTCCAAACTCTATGGGCGGGATATACAGGGACGCTGAGCGGAGACAGAGGGAGGGGCTGGAGCTGCATTTGCCGATCTGACGTCAAAAAGGTGCCTTGTCCGAACTCGCCCGTTTGAGCACTGGTTTTGTGTAACGCAGAAAAGGACCGCAAATGCTCAGTTTAGACATTTCACAACTTTTAGCCATGGGGGGATGGGGGGATGGGGGGGCCTAAACAGGGTAGGGGAGCTCACATTAACGTTCAAAAACCTCAGAAAGTGAAAATTTCATGCCATGGGACCTTTAAAGATCCCATGACATGGTACTTCTTGATGCTTTTATATGGTGCCTTAATGGTTCCCTAATACTGTAAATGAATCCTTCTTCAAAATCAACACTCAGTGCATGAGAAAGACCCATTTACACAGACATGGTCAAAAAATATCTCTCTGAACGCCTCATTCTGGGCGTTGTTGCTTGAATGCAAATGAGAAGGACAGAAATAGGTCAGAGCAGCGGGTGGGGGGGGGGGGGGCCAAATGCGCCGCTGGTTCCTTGTTTTAGCGGTGCCCTGTGTGCTGGCCCCACTTCCGTGTTTTAAGAACGGAGGAAGAAAGCCGTTTCAATGAAAAAAACACATTTTCACAGAAAATAAAATTAAACCACTGCTGTTTCAGAGGTCCAGAGGCTCAGATAAAGGACTTCCGAGCCTGGAAACACTCACATGTGCCTTCAGGCAAATAAAAAAACACATTTCGCATTGCGTAGCTCATTCGCGGTCTAAACTATCTGGGCGTGATTTACAGAGACGGTGGGTAGACATCCAGATGGGGGGTGGAACTGCATTTTCCGTGTGACGTCAGAAAGTTTCCTTGTTCAGAATCGCCCGTTTGAGCTGTGTTTTTTTCACAGGGGGGGGTTAAACAGGGTAGGGGAGCTCACATTAACGTTCAAAAAAAATTTCATGCCATGGGACCTTTAAACAAATGTTACCCAGTCAAAATGTCCAGTAATAGAGCTGTACCAATAAAATAGACAGCATCTCTGTAAATCCACTGTTCAACTCAGCACAAGGTTATTTCTGCAATGTCTCCACGGCAACCACAGGGATGCTGTCACCACGGCAACATCATCACAGATAAAGAAAGAAACTGTTTATTCTGGGTCTATAAATTATGTGTGCTTACATGAAATGTTGTGAGCAAAGGAGTGTTAACAACATGAACACAGCAGGGAGCGATAGGGCAGGTGAGCTTTTATCGTAGACTTATGTTATTATGTACAGGTCCTATACTACACAAAAGTATGAGCTTTAAACCATGTTATAATGCTGTTACCTCCTCAAAAACATACCTGTTTTTTGTTTCATTCACATTCACTCATGTCTGAGTAAGGCTGCGTCCAATTTCTCTGTCTTACCCCTTCGTCTTACCCCTACCCCTTGGTTTTGCGTGTTCATGTGAGGGCAAGGGGTGTCCCGATTCTAATTTTGATCAAGGGCTAGAGCCATGACCTCAGACTACATACCTCTTGAAACGAAGTAAGCTGTCGACCAGATTTGAAACAAAGGGGTACGCCTACAAGCTCAGAAATGTATATGTACAAGTAAAAATAAAATATAGAAATATAGTAATACAAATATATCTCAGCTATATACAAGAGGTCGTAAGGAAAACAAGATGACATGATGATTGACAGGACATAGGGCTCCCTGTTACATAAGAGTGAGTTGTATGGAGTACGGTATGAATGGATCAGGTTAACATTTGTGAATTTACCTTTTGGATATTTCATAAAGTACAATGTTATCAATAGGAAAAAAAGCACTTGCCCCCCATCTAGAAGTATGACACCATCCCACTCTAGAATCTGCAAACCACCAATAATGTTCTTAATATAGTCAAAATACTCCAGGCAGTCTATAATCCCACACTCCAAGTTACCATATTTTTATTTATATTTTTAATAGATTAATAAAGAGTTTATGAGTCCATTTCCCCTTATCCTTGATCGGGAGCCAGTGTGTTAAGCTTATGGGCTTTGATCTTGGTTCTTATTTTAAGCTGTGTGTAAATGCAGGCAGTGATTTGGCGATATCTCATTTGTTTCTTACTCTAACCCTAACCACATAATGTTGTTTCCGCCTAAAAAAACATACCTGCAGTTGTGTTTTGTTTCATTCACACATGTTTAAAGCACAAACCTTGCATATTTAGCCTGAATTTTTCTCTCAAACAGAAAACACTGTTCCACCTTGTGATCTCATGTTGTAAAAAGTGCTCCATTGTGTTTTTAGACTCCATATGTCTTCACTAGAATCATTTGGATGACTTCAGCCATGGAATTCCCCAACTGAAGGTAAAAGGTAGCTGTTGATTTGATCACTACATGACATCACAAGGCAGAACAGAGTATTTTGAGCTTGACTAATAGCAAAGGGTTAGGCTGCATCCCATTACTCTTACCCCTTCCCCTACCCCTTTATCTACGTCTTTGTCTTGCCCCTCGGTACCGAGCTCAGAGGGCTCGGGGTACGAATGTTCCTCTAAGAAATGGGACACCACTCGATTACCATTTGCGTCATCATCCCTTGCCTCTACCTGACTGCTACGTTTACAGAGGCGACAACAATTGACGCAAACATAAACAAATATCAAGGATTATCAGGTACTTCGACAGAAAAACTAGCTTGTTTATACATGAAAGTTCTATGAAAATGATAACGTTGGCTAAACAGACATCACTACAATTAAAACCGCAACAACAGTTCACTAAAAGTAACGTAGAACATAAGCGTCATAATTGTAATCTATGCTAAACTAATTACAGCTGCTGAAAATACATTTATGAGACTCCTTGGCTGGTCGATGTGACGCTGCCATCCTGATCCCAAAACCTGCCTATAATTTTTTTATTTCACACCAGTCTTTTGCTATTTTTGCTACTTAATTTTGAATTTATTATTACCATTTATATTTTTTCTCTTATTATAATATATTGTGATGTGTGAGGCACTGTGTCTAAATAATTTCCCTTGCGGATCAATAAAGTTTGTCTAAGATCATTTCTTTTAGTACCTAGACCCCATAACATGTGATATAACAATATAACAACATAAATCTGAATATCATCAATATAAATTTTAGCTGACCCCATCTGTATTAATTAAAACTGACCTATAGAATATCATAATGTCATTTGAAACCTAGCAAAACTCCACCGTGTCCACCGTATACATTCAGATTCTGAGTTTCAGCAGCAGATAAATGATGGCCTTTGTAGTCTTCTGGCAGAGTTCTTACCGCGAGCTCAGTTCTAACGGCTCACTGCTGGAGGGGTCTTTGGTTCTGGCTCTACCTGTGCTTCTTATCATGAGTCTGTCTGGCACAGCTCTGACCAGCTGCTGCTTTATGCTCAGAAAATGAAAATGTTGTTGTGCTTCGTGTGTGAGAGCAGGAAGCCAGGGACTGTGTGCTCTGCTCATTACCTGCCATTGGTTCACGCAGAGCAAACATGGCAGCCAGACACACAACAGACCGTTAACAAGCCCAGAGGTCAGTCACCCTAAAGGGGGTTTGTGTGTACACAGAAGCACTAACCGTTTACTAACATGATTTATTCTTTGCTTTTAATGTGTGGTTGAAAATTGTTGAAAGGGTAGTACACCGAGTATAAAAACATAGCACATAGTAAAATAGATGGAGATTGACCAATTGTGTATCAAGAGAAACCAATGGCTAATAAGCTCTGCCAATACTTCTGGGCCAATATGTGAGGCCAATTTAGGTCATTTTCCCCAAATAATATCATTTGAATTCTGTACAAACTCATCCATTCTGACGTACAGTGGTACCTCACCTTACGAAAGACCCAACAAACGGAAATTCCAAGTTACAAAACGCCTTCACGTTAATTTTGGTCTCTAGATACGAAAGAAAATTCAAGTTACGAAACGTGAAATCTCAAAAATTCAAATAATGCGCGCTCAGAGGCACGCCCCGAAACGTAAATACACTTTATCAACACACACCAGGTTAGGTTCCAGAAATAACCCGCAACAAGAGAAATCCCCGAAGTAGGACAACTTTACATTTTACAATTATTCTACATGTTTTCTACATGTTTAAACACTCAAACTTTCACAGATTTTCAACAAAATGTATTAAATAGTGAAGTGAGGGGGGAGACACGGCTCTGGAAGCTCCGCGCCGCGCGAGGAGCACCTCACCTCACCGCGCCGCGCGAGGAGCACCTCACCTCACCACATCGCGCGAGGAGCACCTCACAGCGCGAGGAGCACCTCACCTCACCGCGCCGCGCGAGGAGCGCCTCACCTCACCGCGCCACACGAGGAGCACCGCTAGTCCTGGTCTGCACGACCGGCACCGGGTCTGCGAGCACGAGATAGAACCGCGGCGCCTGGACCGTGTCCTCTGGACCCCAAGCCACAAACCAGCCGCACGAAACCAGCAAAGAGCGGCACGTGGTGGTTTAATCCTGGTTTAGTCCAGGTCCAGTCCAGGTTTAGACCTGGTTTAGAAATGGTCTAGACCTGGTTTAGTTCTGGTCTAGACCTGGTTTATTCCACATTTAGTCCTGGCTCTACAGTCTCTTAGCCAATCAGGATGCAGAACACAAAGTTACACTATAAAAAAACGTTACACTATAAAAAAACAACAACCTTGGAACGAATCAGGCCCTTTCCATTGAAATAGCTACTCAACTTACGAAAAATTCACGTTACGAAACCACTTCTGGAACGAATTAATTTCGTAAGGTGAGGTACCACTGTACTTCAAAATATATCAGAGAGCAGTGTAAACACATTTTTTGCAATGTCCTCTTTGTAGTGTTCAAAGTGTTCAAATAAAGCTTTATGTGGATTCTTCAGACAGCAGATTACCTAAAACTAAATACTGACCTGTGCTGGCAATGTAAGGCCGATAGCCAATACACTAAAAAGTGCTAATTTCGTCCCAGTATACAGTATCTCTAAAAATAGCCATAGTGTAAATACCATGTGCATTAAAACCTCGTGTACATATTGTATCTGACACATTTGTGAAACCCTTCTCTGGTCTCCTTTACTTTGAGCCTGGAGAACTTAAGATAAGATAAGATAAGATATGCCTTTATTAGTCCCTCAGTGGGGAAATTCCAGTGTTGCACAGCACAAAAAAGTAACGTCCGCCTCTGCGCGTCCTTCGTAGCAGTCATACGCACAAAGCTTTGAGGTCATCCCCCAGAGAAACAGCACAACATTTATAAACAACACACATATGGAAAATAACTACACTGTACTAATTAAGAGGAATACACATGCAAACAGAAGATACTGCTGCAGACAGTGCAGTGGAGCTCACAGTCATGTGACCAGCCCCAGGCACTTACTGGGTCATCAGGTCTGGTTATAAACAGCAGAGAAAATCTTCAGGTTCACATTTGTACTGTAAATGCGTACTGTAAAAGCCCAGTTTGTATGCAGCAAAAAATCAGCAAAACATCCTTTTACTATGAGAGATATCTAACCATGTTAAATCCACTGTCACAGGATCTCAGCTTTACATAGGCTGGCCAATAGGAGAAGTGGGAGAAGAAAGGGTTTAAGTGTAGAGCCACATTAAATAAAGAAGTATTGAATCATAATATGACAATTTGTCTTTGTTGTTTTTAATGTTTCACTGTTTCTGTAGCACTCTGAGGTTACAAATGTAAAGTGCGTTATAAATAAAATGCATTATTAATATTAGTTTCATTAATCATCCCAGGGATTAGATCACAAATTGGAGACCTTTAACTTTAAGAGATTCTTCAAGTAAACTCACTCAGAAATCATCACAAAAAAATGGCAACAGGGGTTCAAGTCTACTTTGAGCTTTTTGTACATGTTTTTCCAATGTGGTTTTAACTTCAAATGGCAAAAAAACTAACCTAAAACTTAAATATTGGAAAAAAAAATGAAAAATAAATTATTTATTCATCATATACAACATAAGCTGACATCATATACAGTATCAAAAGAAAATAAGCTGTGTTCACCTGACAGAGATGAAAGAGGGCTTGTTTTGTTCCCATCAGCCCTTGCGTGTATAAGAGTATGACTGGATCAGAGCACACAGGAGCAGGCAGCCTCTTCTGTGTCACTGGGGCTCCTCTGTTATTTCATGATTATTTCACAGTGCGGGCCACATCCTTTTTGAATTTCATTTTCTCTAACTGCTTCTATAAAAAGCCTGGCTCCTTTATAATACCATGCAGAGGCACGGTTGTGGCTGAAATGCTTGTGGTGTAGCTTAGAGAATGGGTGCCGTAAAGGTCAATAGATTCTCCCTCCTCTAATATGGTCAAATCTGCAGCCCAGATCACAGTAATAATGCTAAAGGCTAAGCCAGACAACTGGACACAAGGCCTGTCACTAGGGATGCAAATTATCGATTAATTCATTAATTGATAGTTGATTGACCTTATCGATCGATTAACGATTAACTGATAAGTGGCGTTTTTCACCTGAATTTTAGTGTTTCAATAGGATCTTTAAGAATATAAGCTATAGTATACAGTATAGAGCAGGGGTCTTGAACGTTTTTCAGGCCAGGGACCCCCAAACAGATGGCGAACTGGGCCAGGGACCCCTACTATATATACGGCATAGAATTGTGTTTTATATTAAATTGAGCTTAGTGTCATGTATAAACCTTGCTACTCTGTTATGGTACATCCAATACAAGGAAATAATACACAGGTTAATACTGTATTTTACACTATAAAATATAAAATTATATTATTTTAAAGTGAAATCAAAAGATTTCGTGACCCCCCTGCAGTACCTCCGCGACCCCTCCTAGGGGTCGCGACCCCCTGTTGAAGACCAGGATTAAACCACTACGTGCCGCTGCTGGTTTTGTGCGGCTGGTTTGTGGCTCAGAGGACGCGGTCTGGGCGCCGCGGTTCGATCTCGCCTCGCGCTTACACCGGGGCTGCTAAGCAGTGCCGTTGGCGCCTGCGGCCAGCTGTGAGTCGAGCTTGGCGCAGCGCGGTGCGCGGTTGCCTTGTTTCGTGACCACGCGGGTGCGCGTGTCCGCGATTAGCGATTAATTACAATCAATGCATTTTGTTCGACCAACGTCTTAATCGACAATTAATCGTTAATTGATTAATTGTTGACATCTCTACCTGTCACAATAACAAATTTTGCATGATATATGATAGTATATTGCTGAAGAAAATATAGACTATAAACAATAATATTTAAAATATTATGCCACTGACACAATAAGCCTAAATTATTATAAAATTAATTATCTCCAAAAAAATATTCTGAATGTATAATATTGTTTAAAGAAAAACACCAACTGCAATAAATACCAGAATAAAATAATTAAGTACTTATTTTTGCATCTATAATGAATAGATGTTATGTATTCAACCCTCTGCAGATGGAATCTTACTGTAGTAAATAACAAAAAGTTCCCCACTAGTTCTATAAAAAAGTACCCGCAATAAATATTGACTCATAAACAAAAATATTGACGTATAAACAATAAGTCGATATAGTATTTATCATGACAGGTCTACTAGAGACAAACAGTATTGGCTAGGCACTGACTACATGATGCAGGATTTCACCAAAACATGGATATATTCCATATGGACACTTTACACAGTTTAGATGTAGCTTAAAGGGTCCATATTGTACTATTTTCTCATGTTATAATGTTGTTTCCTCATCAAACATATCTGGAGTTGTGTTTTGTTTCATTCACAAGTTTAACACACAAATCCTGCATGTTTAGGCTGTGTTATTCTCTCAAATGGAAAGCACTCCTTGGGATGTCATGTGGTGGTACTACAGAAAGTGATTTTATTCCTGGAATTGCCAGTCTCTCTACTAAACAAAAGATAAAGCCATTAACTTGAAAACTAGTATTTTATGACATCACAAGGTGGAACAGAGCATCAATATTGGTTTATGTGTTTTCAATGCTTGTCATTGTGTATCCTGTGGGGGACAGTAGTGCAGTAAAATTGGCTTCATGACCTGCACACAGAGTGCACAGGTCAGCACACGAAAGCCACTGGGAGCTGCCCTCAAACACTGTTTTTCTTTTCTCGCTTCTACAAAATAATATGTTCAGAGGAAACACTCAAGAGTTATAAGGTCAGAGAAAGATCAGCATCAAACCGGCTGGTTAGCTCAACTGGTAAGTCACTGACTTTCGGGATGTGGGTTCATATCCCCCCCGGCAATGAGCAAACCAGTGGGCAAGACCCTTCACGGTACTGCCCCCCGGGAGCCGAAAGATGGCTGCTTACTGCTCCTGAAAAGGATGGGTCAAATGCAGAAGTCAAATTTCTCCTGTGTGTCACTGTGTGTCATTGTGTGTGAGACCAAATAAAGACTTAATATCTTAAAACTGCAATACAATTAATGAGACACAAAATAGAGGTATTTCAATAGATAATATCTAAAACAGTAATTCCTGATCAAGTCCATATTAAAGCTGACCAATTATCAGAGCTTTAAACCATGTTATATTTTTCATTTACTCTCCTGAAGTTGTGTTTGGAGTGATTCGTGCATGTTCTTTAATCACTTATTTTTAAGACGACATATTACCCATCAATTCCCATTTTCACTGTCACCGGTACACGCCCACTGCTCTGTACCTACTTAGTTTTCCCATTTTATTTTCTTAATCGTTGAAACACACAGGATTAGGCTTATAGAGTAGGCTCAAGCACAATATGTGCTGTGCTCTTTAAAGTGCCACATATTTAACCCTGGCTGGTGTCTGTCAGAGAAGTGTTTCTGATATGCTGCCAGTTAATTACAGGTATCAGTAAAATTGTGAGGCACCTCGACACAAAAAACATACTTCACACCAAGATCTGTGAATGAGCAAACAGCAGTTTGTAATTAATACAGAAGAAGGAGGGGTAATAGTGGATGTTTTCATTCATAAATAGTGATAAAAAAAAATAGATAGAAAGAAAAAAATAGAAAGATAAATAGAAAATAGAACCCAGAACATAGAGCCCAGAACACAATGCACCAGCCCCCATGAATCCTCCCGCGGGTGGTGGGTCCACAAGAGGACACCTCACGTCACAACAGGCCTTGATGTATCTTCTGCCATGGGGGCTACCAGTGTCCGCAGACACTGGGGGTGAGGTGGGGTTAAGTGTTTTGCCCAAGGACACAACCGCAGCATTCATCTGTGGAAGCTGGGATCACACGCGGTCAACCCGTCAAGAGCGGGATTCGAACCGCCAACCCCTGGATCACTACAGGGGTCTACTGCCGCCCAGAAAATAGAATAGAAAAATAAAAAGAGCTCCTACCCAATCAGTATCATGGGTACACATTCAAGTTGATCTTTGAAACACAATTTTGCAGATTCAGATAAAGGTTAAAAATGCTAAGATATATTCAAAGTAGATGCTTCTAGGTTAATAATATTTACAAATAAAGTGTATTGATAAAAAAACACAAATATTTAATTATTTTTTGCCACTGTTGATATTCAATAATGCCACTGTTTTTGGTAGGAAATATTCAGTCATGTGTTTTAGAGTCTGTATAGTCCAGATAACAATAGTTTGAGATATTCAGGTTATGCTGCCTTAGTGTATATTGTAAGAGTAACATCGGAATCAATATAAACAGATACAGTTAATAGAAGGATCTTTTAACAATGTTAGCTCTAGCATTGATTTTTACCAGTAGGCTTTTGTGCCATGAGAGATTTCCAGTTTTTCTAATTTGAGTTAATTGATTCAAACGGCTAATGTAATAATTAGACATTTTTGAGTACACTGAGAAAACTACTCAACCAAAAAAGACACAAAAAAGACACAAAAAATATCACTAAGTCCTTAGTGGTAATGGCATTATTTTCACCTTTTTGTCAAAACATTTAACAGCAAAAGTGTGCCGAGACTTAAAGGTGCATTGTGTAACATTTCTGGTGGAGGGGCCATCAAATGCTTGTCTCCATAGAGATGGTATTGCTTTGTCTGGAATGTTCCACAATATAGTATTAAACCTTTCTATCTTCATGAAGACCAAACCAGACCAAGTTACAGATCAGATCTGTGAAGAGGCAACCCCACTCAGAGTCAGAATGCATGTTTTTCAAGATATTTTTGAGCTAGAAAACCTTCTGTAATTGAATACATGTAATGTGGAGCTGTTTAATGTCACACTGTTAAGCATTTCAGCCAGAGCAATGACATCTCCATAGAAACAAGCAGTTACATAGTGCACCATTAACGAAGGTTGAAAAACATTGAGCTACAGAAGTGAACTGGATATTGAAGAGTCCAGCTCCACTGTTGACCTGTAGTTGTCCTGCACTGAGCACAGTGGGACAGTGTTCTCTGGCTTTAACTTTCCTGCAGAGCTTTGCACTGGGGTTAGTGAGCAGGTCATTTGAAGAGGAAAAAGTGTTGAACTGTGTCCAGCTCACTGAAAAATACTGTATGCTGTGTGATATTGATCAACAGAGGAGAGTTGGCTATTACTTTAGACTGAATAATAATATATAAATAAATAATATGTTGTCCCCTGTGAGGCCAGAGGTTTTAAAAAGCAGTGATTTTAACCCAAAACTTTGTATTGTAGATGTGTAGAAGATTGAATAAAAGTAATCTAAAGGTTATCTGGTCAGGTTTGTTATATTTTAGTAATTCTATATTCAATGGCCATTATAGAGAACTTTTCCTTCACTTGAGTTATTTCACAGGAGGCTGAGTGAAGTTTATAAATATGTTCCTCACAACCTCTTGTATATAACCAATATATATTTGTATTTCTATATTTTATTTTTACTTGTATAGGGTTATGCCTTATTTGACGCTAGTCTCTTGCTATTTTTGCTACTTATTTTGAATGTATTTTTACCATTTATATTTTTGCTCTTTGTTATTATAATCAGCCCTGGTAAAATGCAGCATTTTCTGGGATGGAGCCTATTTCTGGAGAGGACAGCCTCCGCTGGGAAAAATTTAATAACAGTTTGTTGTATCCAGCTCCCCGTGATAAGGTTCATAGATGCTATGGTGACACAATACACACATTCACAAAAACTCAAGAAAAAATACAAAAAGACATTTTTGGGAGCTTGTGATCAATACAAGTGTTCATGGTCCTGTTTGATTTTCAGCAAGGGTGCGTGAGTGAAAAACTGCTAGCTAGCTTGTGACTGTAATTTTATGTGTGAGGGATTTGTTTAAGAGATAAGATAAGATAAGATAAGCCTTTATTGATCTCACACAGGAGAAATTTACTCGCCACCAATCGTCTCACTTATAACAGTTCGAAACAAGTCAACTCTTTTGAAAATTTCATGCCATGGGACCTTTAAAGTAAAGCTCAGATTAAGTCTAATAAACAGACAACAGATGATTTTATTTAGTGTAAGAAATGAGAGATCAAGACCATTCTAATATACATATTTTAATAACAGTTTTAGTCTAATTACTATAGAACTCACCCTTATGTAATAGAGAACCTTCTGTCATATCAATCGTTATTTCATCTTTGCACTGTTTCTCCTTACAGCCTCTTGTATATAGCTGAGTATTACTATATTTCTATATTTATACTTGTGCTATGACACCAGCATCTTGCTATTTTTGCGACTTATTTTGAATTTGTTATTACCATTTTTGTTATTATATTATATTGTGATGTGTGAGCTTATGTGCCTAAATTATTTCCCTTGTGGATCAATAAAGTTTGTCAAAGTCTAAGTTTTGTTTTTTGCTTTGTTTTTTACAACCAAATAGGACTGTAACAAAGCACATTTTATACTTTTTAATAGGCTTTATATACTCAAGTCACGTCTATTTCTGTTTTCACCTTGCTATCAGATGTAGGAGATAGTGTGTGGTCCAATAGGATAAGATAAGAGGACTTTTATTTATTTAAAGCTGAGAGCCCTTCTGCAAAAAGACTAAAACAGGTCAAATATATGCAGTCAGAAACACACATGTACTGCAGTGATAAAACAAAGATAAGTCTTAAAGCTCCAATGTCTCTGAAATCTTTTTAATTCAAGAGGACCATTAAACACACTCACATACACTTAACCAGAGCATTTTAGAGAGCGTTTTAAAAACAACAGCTCTCTGATGGAGGACTTTAAATATTACACATGTGAAATGCTCTATTGATTTGGCTGTAAAACACAAGCCAAAACTACTGCAGGATGACCATGTGATTGCCTTGGCCAATCAGAGGAGAGGAATGCTGTGATTGGCTGTGAGCAGCTCCTAGGGGTTTTGCCCTTACTGTGTCCCCTGTGGAGACGCACTGTTGTATGAGGCTGAGTGCTTTATCATGTGGGACAGAACATGAGCAGACAGTCACTGATGCATTTACTGTATTAAGGACAATCACTATGACGACGCACAGAGATGATGACAAATAACAAGAAAAACTGAGCCAATGTTTCTTTCTCACAGTGACAAAGATGGAGTGGTCCGCAAAACAAACCTTTGTTTATTCTGTGATGTAGCTCTAAAAAATACAAGGTGAAAAATAGGCGGAAAAAATAAAACAACTTAAAGCCCCAGTGTGTAGGATTCGTGGCGCATAGGTGGATGGTGCTATTGCACTTTCTGTTTTAGCTACGGCAGACCTCGAGGGA
Source organism: Paratrypauchen microcephalus (assembly GCA_036785185.1). Taxonomy (NCBI): domain Eukaryota; kingdom Metazoa; phylum Chordata; class Actinopteri; order Gobiiformes; family Gobiidae; genus Paratrypauchen; species Paratrypauchen microcephalus. Next base: position 3,628,211 of record JAVJIX010000020.1, read on the forward strand.
CCCGCGCGCCGCTACTGTAATAAAACGTGGTCCCGTTTTTTTGTTTTTTTTTCTCACATGAAAACACACATTCCCGATCATGTACCATGACACTCTACACATCAAATGAAACCTTACAGTCTCCTCTTTTTGACTATGCAATTCATTTCCCTGCACAACAATCACTCCCTGAGCACACAGGGCTTTTATACGGAAAAGCACAAAACAAGGTTAGCTTACCTTAGAATGCTTTGCACAGGTCAAACTCTGTATTTCACCATAAACTTGCTCTCAATTTGTCCGTAAGGATCCAGCGAATAAAATCCAGTAAAACAATTTAGTCCAAAACACGTGTTAGATCCATTACGAGTCTGATCCCCCTTTTATGTGACTATATCTAAGTCCAAAAGAATACTTTGATTTCATGATAGAAGTGAAAAGGCTTGGAAAACAATGTATTTTTGAATGGGTATCTTCAATTTCAGAAATTAACGGGTAAAAATCTTACACACTGTCCCTTTAAAGATGCACTATGTAACTTTTTGGTTGGGGGTCGGTCACCTTCTTGTTTCTATGGATATGTCAATGCTCTGTCTGGAATGTTCCACGGTATGACATAAAACAGCTCTACCTTACATTTATTCAGTTACAGGTGATTTTATGGCTTAGAAATACCTAGAAAAACAGATATACTGAGTGTGAGCGGGGTTGCCTCTCCACAGATCTGACCAGTAACTTGGTCTGGTTTAGTGAAATATGTGAAATATTCCAGATAAAGCAATAATAATCTCCATTTTATGATCCTAGAGCCCATGTTTTATACATAATCATTATTAAGTTATTATTAAGATTAATCTAAAAAGCCTTCTGGGGTAATAATATCTTAAACTAGGTTTTTGTAGCATATCCACCTGCTGTTGTGTACCTAATTACAATGCAATATCCTGTGGTGCAATACTTAACATTGTGCTATAGCTTGTTGACAATATTTATTACAGTATAGTATGCTAAACTGAGTTCTGTGAAACCTCTCTCTGCAATGTAGAGACTCTCAAGTGCATGTATATGTTTGTAATGTGTCGCCCCTATTGCAATATCTGAGCAAGACTTGCAATAACTTGGATAACTAATGTGTAGTACAGGACTTGTTTGCACTAATTTTTGCACAATTTTTTATACTGGGCTATAAATATCCTGCTGTGTTGTATATATCTTAAATGTCTACTTAAATTTTTCTGTGCTGAAGTGAGATGCTTTCAACCTCATTGTGAGTACGTATGTATAATGTAAATTGTACATATGAATACAGTAGTGACAATAAAAGGCATTCTATTCCATAATGAAATGTGTCATTTGAACATTATCAGGATAGGTACAGAAGAACTCTCATCATGGCACATTTAAAAATAAGCCCACACCATTTAAAATATTTAAATGAAAGTAAACTTTAAAGATCCCATGACATGGTACTTCTTGATGCTTTTATATGGCTCCTTAATGGTTCCCTAATACTGTAAATGAATCCTTCTTCAAAATCAACACACAACAGTGCATGAGAAACAGAGATAAGATGATAAAGAGTCATAAATATCTCTCTCAAACACTTTATTCTGGGCGTTGTTGCTTGAATGCAAATGAGGAGAAAACAGCTGGCCAATAGTAGAGGGTGGGGGCGTGGCCAAACGCTCCGCTCAGAGCTCAGAGCCCACAGCCCACAGTTGATCCATTTCCTTGTTTTTGCACGGGGGAGAGATTTGAAGCGTTCCATTGAAAAATAAACACATTTCCACATAAAATAAAATTAAACCACTGCTGTTCAAAGGTCCAGAGGCTCAGATAAAGGACTTCCAAGCCTAGAAACACTCGGACGTGCCTCCAGGCAAATAAAAAATGCATTTCGCATTGCCTAGTGCGTTCGCAGTCCAAACTCTCTGGGCGTGATTTACAGAGACGCTGAGTACAGACAGACGGGGGTGGAACTGCATTTGCATTTCTTTTTTCGATCTGACGTCAATAAGGTGCCTTGTTCAAACTCGCCAAGCTCCGATTTTTTGTAACGCAGAAAAGGATCGCAAATGCTCAGTTTAGACATTTCACAACTTTTAACCATGGGGGGGCTAAACAGGGTAGGGGAGCTCACATTAACGTTCAAAAACCTCAGAAAGTGAAAATTTCATGCCATGGGACCTTTAAACATTACAGTAGTGATTTTAAAACTTTACAAAAGTTTTCCGACAGCTTTGAAAAACATAAAATATTTTCAAAAATCAAAGAAAGGCATTCACAGATAAAACCTTTCAAAGACATTCATTACAAACTTAAAACATTTTTCACATTTCATAAGAATTCATCGCCTTTGTGTCCTATCAAAAGGAGCTCAGAAAGACTAATAAAAAGACACCAAGTTAAGACATGTCTTTTAATGTTTTAGAAAATATATTAAACTTGTACTTTTTGTAAGTTTTTCACCAATAAAACATAGAATCTAACTATTTTTGCAGAATATAGTTGGAAAATGAACAATGGGATCATATTTGAGTTTCTAATATTGATATAACTAATTGTGTCTGAACACAATTAACCAGATAATTTAGTTAAAGGTGCACTACGTACATTTTTGGTTGGGGGTCCATCACCTGCTTGTTTCTATGGAGATGTCATCACTCTGTCTGTAATGTTCCACAGTATGACATTAAACAGCACTAGCTTACAGATTTATAGCTCAAAAATGCCTACAAAAATAGGCATTCTGACTGTGAGCGGGGTTCCCTCTCCACAGATCTGACCTGTAAGTTGGTCTGATTTGGTTTCCCTGAAGGTAGAAAGGCTTAATATCATACTGTGAAAAATTTCACACAAAAAAATAATCTCCATGGAAGCATTTGACAGACCCCTCTACCACAAAAGTTACACAATACACCTTTAATACTACTACTACCACTTATGGTTTTATTATAGGCACATAAGACTTTAAAAACTACAGTGTTTAAGTCTAAACATCTTCCTTACCTTGTGTGACTCTGAAAACTTCTATTTTAACATTCACAACATCACATTACAGTATTATGATCATTACGACTAGACTGTTGCCAGTGCCTCATTGGAGTGTGCACATGGACAGATGGGAGCTTCCTCACACCTAAAGTAGGGCTAGAACAGCATGTATGTTTATTTGCTATCAGAATATTTCAGGTACAGTCTTTCTGGGGCTGGTAAATAGACAAGAGAGAGTTCACCAGAAACACTGACTTTGATTTTCCGGAGGAGAATAATTACCTTTTTCAACAAAAGTAATTGTTCTGCTGAGAGGAAAGCAAGAAATATAACAAGATGCCAGAAAGCTGATTGTGTATTTAATCAAAGGCCCTCAACCACCACCAAGGAAATTGTAAAAGGAATAGGAATTCAATTTAGAGCTGGATGATATGACCAAAAAAAAAAAAAAAAAATGGCAGGAGCTCTTTACATTTTCACAATTTAATGGAATTACTTTGATTAACAATTCAGTGTTTTTCAGACCCCTTACTATTGCATTGTCTACTTCGTTAGGGATCAGGACTGGTTGCTTAAATACTTTCAATAATTTGCACTGGCTTCATATTCCCTGCATCACCATGGAAACAGCATAAGCTACCACTGCTGATGAAGATGAGCTTAAAGACTAATACCATCACAAATACAGCACTCTGATCAAATGTTATTACTTCAGCCTGACACTGAAGGATGGCAGTCTCATTTAGGTTCATAGATGCAGTAATATAAACATTTTGAATTATAAAAATATATATATATATATTATCTGTCACTGCTCATACAGTATGTGAAGTTGAATAATGGATTTTCAGTCCAAAATGTTGATTTAGTCTCAGAGGCTATTCTCAGGTTTCAGAGTCTTTTACATCGATGCCATTTTGAGCACACTTTTCAATGACAGTATTGCAGTATATGCAGTATCATTAGCATCTTTGTGACCCCCCATCTCATAATAGTACTTAGAATATTTTTTTTAATTCTGTATCTACATTTTTCTTATCCTTTATTAAACTTAACAAACTTATCAAAAAATAATAATAATTGCTTTGTTAAAGGTCCTATATTACGCAAATTAAATCTTGTGAGCTTTAAGCCCTGTTAGAATGTTAGAATGTCATCAAAACATACCTGGAGTTGAGTTTTGTTTCATTCACACATGTTTGAGTAATCCTTTATTATTAGTCTGTCTGCATGTCCAAAGCTCTAAATGCTCTGCTCCACCTTTAGTTAGGAATTTAGTTTAATTCCAGGGCTCAACATTTTTAAATGATTACAGTTAAGGTGTATGGAGTTTAAAAACACTTGTATTACCACATGACATCAGAGACAAACTCAGCCATTTGTTTAGAAAAGAAGGTCCTCCACCCACTGACCCTCATGTCAGCTCTGTCCGCACTAACCCGTGATATTACCAAACATAATTATGGCCAAGGCAGTCAGTGATTTGTTGGTTTAATGAACTGAGGGAGAGACAGCCCCGATGCTCTGGTAACAATCCAGTTGTCTGTGTATGCACAACTGAATCTCATGTTTAACTGAGTAGAAACTGAGGAATTAATCAAACAATGGCTGCATCAGTATTGTGTGTTATTTCTTCCAACAATTATTTTCACCCCCAATTTTGTCATTGCTAAGCCGGACTGTTTCTAAGTGTGGTATTAAAGGCCCTCTTTTACACAAAATTGACTCTTGTGAGCTTTAAGACATGTTATAATGCTGTTACTTCCTCAAAAACATTCATTCACACATGTTTGACAGTGTGAATGAACACACTTTATTATTAACCCTTTATTATTAGGTCTTCTATCTCCAAAGCTCAAAATGCTCTGTTCTACCTTGTGATGTCATGAAGCAGGAGTTTCATGCTATCTTTTACCTTTATTTCAGTAGCGATTGGCAATTCCAGGGCTTAAATTAACCCAAATGATTTTAGTGAAGGTGTCTGGAATTTAAAAAACACTTGCTGTATTACCACATGACATCACAAGTGTTCTGAGTGGTTTCTGAGGATTGTGTGTGTGAATGAAACAAAATACAACTCCAGGTGTGTTTGTGATGAGGAAAAAACAGTATAACATAGATCAGAAAATAGTGCAATATGGGCCTTTTAACAAAAAATCCTTTGACATTTACTTTCTCAAAAATTATTACCTTTTGCTAAAATAAGTTGTTTTTAAGCCTTCTTCTCCTTCAAGCTGAGAGCCACACTGTATCCAAATCCACTTTATTTATATAGCACATTTTACAAACGTAGCCGTTTCCAAAGTGCTGCACAGAGATAAAACATAAAGAATACATAGTATGTATGTATAAGTAAAATCAAATTAAAACAGCACCATAAAATGACAAAGTAAGCTTAAAAATAAAGTAAATAAAATAAATGAATAAATAAAGTAAAATAAAATAAAATCAATAAGAGACACAGAGGACCACACAAACTTACGCAGTGTTAAAAGCCAGAGAGTAAAAGTGGGTTTTAAGACGAGACTTAAAACACTCGATAGTCGGGGCAGTTCGGACATGAAGGGGCAGATTGTTCCACAGCTTTGGGCCGGCTACAGAGAAAGCCCGATCCCCCCTGGTTTTAAGTCTGGACTTAGGCACCACGAGCTGGAGTTGGCCCTCAGACCTCAGCTTGCGCGTGGGGGTGTAGATTTGGATGAGGTCTGAGACATACTGTGGGGCCAGTCCATTTAAAGCTTTAAAAACAAACAATAAAATCTTAAAATCAACTCTAAAACGAACTGGGAGCCAGTGCAATGACGCTAAAATCGGAGTAATGTGCTCACATTTTTTGCTTCCAGTTAAAAGTCGCGCAGCAGAGTTTTGTACTAACTGTAAGCGAGAAAGTGCATGATGGCTAATGCCGGGAAAAAGTGCATTACAGTAATCTAAACGCGAGGAAATAAAACCATGAATTACTTGTTCAAAAGATTTAAAAGATAAAAAAGATTTAATTTTCGATAAAAACCGGATTTAACGACCGCATTTACGTGTTTGTCAAATTTAAAATCACTGTCAATAGTGACGCCAAGGTTGGTGGCAGACTGTTTCACATACTGTTTAAGTGGGCCCAGGTCAGTGAAAGGGTCGGTGTTGCCAAAGACAATGACCTCAGTCTTTTTCTCATTTAAACTTAAAAAGTTGTGGGCCAGCAAATCCTTGACATCACTAAGACAGTGAAGGAGAGGTGTCAGGGGGGCAGAAGCAAGTTTCTTCAGTGGCTGGTAAATTTGGCTATCATCTGCGTAAAAGTGATATTGAATGCCATGTTTTTTAAAGATTTCACTCAGTGGGAGGAGGTACAAAGCGAAGAGAACAGGAGCCAGTATTGAACCCTGGGGGACACCGCAGTTCAGGGGGGCTGTGGACGAAGTGGAGTCCCCCAGTCTGACGGAGCTACTCCTCCCACTGAGGTAGGACCTGAACCATTTCAGGGCAGTCCCCCTGACACCAACACAGTTTTCTAGGCGATTTAAAAGAGTTGCATGGTCCACTGTGTCAAAAGCAGCCGTCAAGTCTAAAAGCACTAAAATGGCGATGACATCAGAATCTGTCATTAAGAACAAGTCATTAAAAACCTTTAAAAGTGTAGACTCTGTGCTATGTAGAGCCTTATAACCCGATTGAAAGATGTCAAAAGTGCCATGTGCTTCTAAAAATGACTGGAGCTGCAGAAGGACACATTTCTCTAAAATCTTGGCCATAAAGGGGAGTTTGGATATGGGCCTATAGTTAGAGGGAAGCGATGTGTCCAGATTGGGTTTTTTCAACAGGGGTAAAATAACAGCATTTTTACTAAACAAAGGCACAACACCAGAAACAAGGCTGCTATTAATTACCTTACACTGGAGCCAATAGTGGTCCACACCTCCTTGAAAAGACGAGGCGGGACAGGGTCATTGGGGCAGGATGAAGGTTTAAGTTTCCTGACCACATTTGATAGACACTCCAGTGACATTGGCTCAAAGTTAAAAAACACATGCGAGCAAGTCGGGTCAGGTAGCAGATGTGAACCAGGGGTTACATTGGCCCTAATGTTGGCTACTTTTTCATTAAAAAACACAAGAAAGTTGTTCCACGTTACATCAGCAACAGGAGTGGACTGGATGGGGTTAAGAACAGCGTCTATAGTTTTAAAAAGAACCCGGGGATTTTTGATATTACTCGCCACCACGTCGGAAAGATACTTTGTTTTCTCGGTTTTGACAATCATCTGATACGAGCGCCAACTGTCTTTCAGACAGTTATAGGTTTATGCGCATCTACAGTTAACCTGTAGATGTGCATAAACCTATAATGGATATGGGGTTTTAATGAAAGAGTAAAATTTGAGTCTGTGATCATGTGACACAGTGGGGCCTGAAGAGAGATGGCGAGGAGGGAAGTGATACATGAAGGCTGGACCTTGGGGGCCAAACACCATAAATCTTGACCACTCCCACTCCACCGTTACGAAGCAAGCCCTGATTGAAATTTAATTCGGTCTCGCACCTCCTTCTCTCCCTTCTCTCTCTTTTCTCTCTCTAGCCACATTTATTTCTGTAGCTGAAAGAAATCCATGCCGCTCGACTTTTGGGCTTGTTCTGGGGCTTAAAAAAAACTCCTTAGAGACTGATAACGTTTAAAGACTGAACTCAAACGGCTCATCTCTGAACCAGCAGACTTTTACTCCAGACAAAACCTCTGTGTGTTCGAGAGGATTTGCTAAATTTGGGGTTTATGTTAAAAGATGAGTGGTAAACTTTTTCTTGTTAGCAATGTGTGTGTTCAGATGTTATGTTTTAAATTTAGGCTATGTATAAAAGCAATGCACAGTATTATGTTGGGATGGGACCAGATCTCGTTAGTCAAAATTGCCATAAAAGTGTTGACAAAATTTTTTAATCAAAGACTGTGTATACAGTATATAAATGGACATAGCTAACCCGCTAGCCGCCACATTCTAAATAGGAAGTGTTCATGGGGGCACTTTTGACTCCATCGACTGTTTCCAATTGACCCCCCCCCCCCTCTCTCTTTAACTGCTGCAGTGAGCTGTCATTTTTGGTCTTAAAATCTTCGCATTAACCCACTTTACATGATCCTGGTGTTTTTATTTTGCTATTTTGTATGTAAATAAATTCCTATTCCTAATATGGACCTGGCTCCAAATTCGGACCTATTCCTAATATGGACCTGGCACCTCCCCCCCCCCTCTCTTTAACTGCTGCAGTGAGCTGTCATTTTTGGTCTTAAAATCTTCGTATTAACCCACTTTACATGATCCTGGTGTTTTTATTTTGCTATTTTGTATGTAAATAAATTCCTATTCCTAATATGGACCTGGCTCCAAATTCGCTCCTATAATTGCTAGCATGGTGAGCTTCATTTGACTGGAGCCAAATGCTATGGGTGACATCACACTTCTTTAGTCCACTTCTTTATACAGTCTATGGGGTTAATCCTTTTGTCTAATCCAAATGTATGTGTATGTGTAAACTGCTAGTGAGTTAAGCGTCCTTGAGAAGCTCTAGTTCCAAACAACACTGACAACAAAAATATGGAATAAAAACCATAAAAATTGTAAACTCCTTTGCACAATTTATTTATTGCAACTCAATCTTGTATCTTGTCTTCTGTGGGAATTGTGTCTTGTCCCATCACCAGTATTATATACAGCCTACAAAAAGACTCCCTTGAGGCATTCTTACATTCTCTGAAAACAACCTGTAGAGCCTGGGATTTTGTTGTCACGCCACAACAAATCCCCATCAGGATAACGAATCAATAGATTTTAAAATTTAAATTACTTGTTAGGGTTCCCACAAATGTATTCTGATGCTACTTTCTTGTATACTGTATATACTAACCCCATCGGCAGGCATGTCACAATAACAATTTTGAGAGAAATATTGAGATAAACGATAATATTTAAACTACTTTATGCCACTGACACAATAACAATAAAGCAAGATATTTCCAGTACACCATTATTTAAATAGACAGTATCATTAAAAGGCCTGAGCTGCAACAAATAAATAGCAATGAACCAATAATTAGCCATAGAAGTTACTTATTTAACTCTCTACAGCTGAAATCTCATGATATTACAACTAAAATAACCAGTCTCAACAATAACGCAAAGAAAATGTACATATACTGAGGTATATGTACATACTGAGGTCCAAAATATATTGTTTCATCTATCATGTATTAAACAATAAATCTATAAAATAATGATCATGACAGGCCTATCCATAGGTGGAGTAGATTGGTTTACTTTTTATATTGCTGCTTGATTACCAGAAACCAGATTTTCCCTTGGTTGGGGGTCCATCATCTTCTTGTTTCTATGGATATGTCATTGCTCTGCCATAGTATGACATTTAACAGCTCTGCCTTGTATTTATTTTTTATTTTTTTTCCCCATCATCTTTCATTTTATCCGGTATTCTGGTCGCAGGGGCAACAGTCCAAGCAGATCTGCCGCCCAGATCTCAACACACTAGCCCCCATGGATCCTCCTGCGGGTGGTGGATCCAGGGGACGATGGCTCCACGTCGCTTGATGCAACCGGCCTTGATGTAACTCTCCTGACATGGGGGCTCTCTACCACTGTGCACCGACACTGGGGGCGAGGTGGGGTTAAGTGTCTTGCCCAAGGACACAATGGCAGCATTCATCTGTGGGAGCTGGAAATCATACCACCAACCTGTGGGTCAGTGGATCTGACCGCTCAACCAATGTGGAGAGCGGGATTCGAACTACCAACCTTTGCATCAGTGGACAAACCAAGCAACTGAGCTACTGCCGCCCCAAATACAAGTTCTGCCTTGTATTTATTAAATTAAGGGTGGTTTAATTGCTCAAAAATATTTAGAAAAACAAGCATTCTGGGGTTGTTATTCCACAGATTTGACCTGTAACATAGTCTGGTTTAGCCTTCATTAAGATTTAAAGGTTTAATACCATACCAAAGCAAAGCAATAACATCTCCATGGAGAAAAGCATTTGACAAACCATCCACCAGAAAAGTTACGCCATGTACCTTTAATTTTCGCTGTATGATGTATGATACAATCTCTTTACTGTCATCTATATTTAGAAATATATTTCTCCAGTAACAGAGGTAATAAGTGCAGTGGAGTTGTTCTCACGCTGTCAGTTTCCTCCACATGTGTCAGTTGACTTCATATTTAGCCAATCAGAAGTGAGCGCTCAAACATGTTTGATCCTCACTGTCACTTCATTCTGTTGTCCAATTCCACATCTGACACTTTATCTAGGCTCTTGTCATTACAGGGGACAGTGTGTCCTCTCTGTCGGGGGAAGAACATCAATTATTTGTCCCCATAAGAGAGGAATCACACCCGCTCATGGGAATTACAGCGAGATGGGGTCATCCAAATGCCTTTTTATCAATTCAATCATCCGATGCGACATAAGCGACGTACAGAGAGCACCACTTCTGCGCCTTACTCTAATGAATGAGAACCTGACATTGGAAATGAGCTAATACATTCTGTGGACTGAACGTATATTAGTGCAATTCCACAAAGTTATTATGATTGACACTGAGATTTACATATGTTTACAAAGCGAGCTGTTTCACCAGACACTCCAACATGCAAAATCCAACACAAAATACCCTTCAATTCTGTAACTTGAATTTTACATTTTCACCATTAATTTATACAATTACAACACTTTACTTTTGGTTAAAGGTGCACTGCGTAACATTTCTAGTTGAGGTTTCGCCACCTGATACCACCAAGAAAATGTTATTGCTTTGTCTAGAATGTTCCACAGAGTAGATTAAACCTACCTATCATGACAAAATAAAGGTTAAAAGTTGAAAAATACCACTTCATGACATCAAAAGGTAAAACAGAACCCAACACCAGGTATGTTTTTCAGGAGGTAACGTTATTATAATATGGCTTAAAGCTGGCTTAAAGCCCCAGTGTGTAGGATTCGTGGCGCATAGGTGGATGGTGCTATTGCACTTTCTGTTTTAGCTACGGCAGACCTCGAGGGTCACTCGGGCGCGCGCACGAGCCGCGCGCCGCTACTGTATAAATAAAACGCTGTCCCATTTGTTTTTTTTTCTCATGAAAACACACATTCCCGATCATGTACCATGACACTCTACACATCAAATGAAACCTTACAGTCTCCTCTTTTTGACTATGCAATTCATTTCCCTTCACAATAATCACTCCCCGAGCACATGGGGCTTTTATACGGAAAAGCACAAAACGAGGTTAGCTTACCTTAGAATGCTTTGCACAGGTCAAACTCTGTATTTCACCATAAACTTGCTCTCAATTTGTCCGTAAGGATCCAGCGAATAAAATCCAGTAAAACAATTTAGTCCAAAACACGTGTTAGATCCATTACGACGTCTGATCCGGCAGCATGCTTGTGTTGTTTACCCAAAACCACGAGCCTTGCCGAAGGCGAAGGCGGAGCCCAAATGTCCTTCTGCGGCTCTCGTATTCAAAATGGTTGCCTCTGCATGGGGAAGATCCCCCTTTTATGTGACTATATCTAAGTCCAAAAGAATACTTTGATTTCATGATGGAAGTGAAAAGGCTTGGAAAACAATGTATTTTTGAATGGGTATCTTCAATTTCAGTAATTAACGGGTAAAAATCTTACACACTGTCCCTTTAAAGCTCAAAGGAGTCAATTTTTCATAATATAGGACCTTTAAAAGAAACTCCATTTTATTGAGTCAAAAGAGAAAAAAAAAAGAGAAAAAAATGTAAAGCAATGTCAGTATAGTTGGCTTTAGTCTAGTTAACACTGCAGAGCTCTTGTGGCTAGTCAGCAGCAGTGAAGCAATTAAAATCTGTCTATTTATCTACACAGGAACATGTGCAGAAGTCATTATATGCTGCCCACTGGCCTGACCATTCCACCTCCTCACCCACATTAGCACATAGCATGACACTTCAGACTAGACTCTATGCACAGACACGACTGCATTTCAAACAGGAGAGCTCTTCACATGTCAACAGCGCTTTTTATGAAATAAAAAGCTTGAAACCTGCTTCGTCTCACGTGCATTGGGGGCAGTAGAGAGCGTGACTAATTTGATTTATAAAAACGATTTACCCAAAAGTGTCCCTGCCTCCCTATGTGTTGTAATGCAGAGCTGCCATGCATAATGTATTCACTGTACTAGCTGGGGAGATATTTACCATCTGCATATGAAACACTTGCCCCAGAAATAGCTTTAACTCTGTGTGTAGAAAAGAAGCTCTAGTCTAGTGAATGTGGTTAGAAGAAGGGACAGCCAAGTGGGACTTTTTAGTTTAGATACACTTTATTGTTCCTTTATGAGGAAATACAGTAGCAAGGTCTGGACTGGTTTTCTGCTACTAATCTATTTACTTCAGCTTTCTTTTTCGCTCAGCTAAAATGTACAGTGACCAAATCTCCAGGCATATCAAAGTTCAAAGTCAGCTTTATTGTCAATTCTGCCATGTGTTCAATGTACAGTGAATCGAAAATTTGGTTTCTCTCTGGCCAAGCTGTGCAAAAAGACAGTGTACAAAATACAGTATAAAGACAATACAAAAACTACCTAAGACAAAATCTAAAAGCAGTGCAAAGAATAAATAAATACCTATTTACAGATGTCCAAAATGTGCAGTGTGTATCAAAAATGTGCAATGGAAGATGCAGCTGTGAAATGTGCAGTAATAAGCAATAGAATGTGCATTGAAAATAAAGATAAAAATAAATGTGCAACAGTAGTCCTTAGCAGCAGTTTTTAAAGTGTCTAGAGTGATATGTCTTTTTATGTATTGTATTACACAATACAAAGTGAATCTAGAGTCTATTGCTATTGTATTTTTTTGCTTGGTACAGCTTTTGATTTGGGAAAGATATCTAATTGCATTTTCTTCAACAGTGCTAAGATTTATTTCAATGTGAACTGACAAAAAGAGGTTTATTTTGTAGTTATTTTGTAGCCATTCATAGTTAAAAGTTACATTGGAAAAATGTGCAAAAAGCTCAAAGTGCACAAGAGATATTAAAGGTGCACTGTGTAACGTTTTTAGTGTACAGTCCTCCACCTGATGTCTCCATGGAAATGTTGTTGCTTTGTTTTGAATATTCCACAGTATAGATTAAAAATATAGATTCAAAATTAAAAAGAAAAGCACCACTACAGCACTACATTACAATTCAGATCTGTGGAGAAGAAGGAATTATTGTGTTTTTAAACAACAGCTGTTATTAAGAAATGTCATACCATGGAACATTCCAGGCACAGTAATAACATCTCCATGGAGACAAGTAGGCGGCGGACCCACCACCAGAATGGCAGTGCACCGTTAAAACGGCTGAAAGATGAACTGACAAACTAATACAAGAATCACATTTCAGAACATGTTTGTATACAGATCTAAATTACAGGAATAGGACAAGATATTATGTTGTTTGATGAGGAAAGTGTTGTACTTCAAAAATTGCCAGCTTTATAATTTGTTTCCTCATGTTTTGTTTCATTCACAGAAACTGCACATTTAGGCTGACGTTTTCTCTCAAACAGAAAACACTTTATGATGCCATGTGGTAATAAAAGATGTGCTCCGCTGTGTCTTTAAACGCCATACAGCTTCACTAGAATTATTTGGATATTTTTAGCCCTGGATGTTATGGTTTAGCAACGGAGGGACCCAAAAAAATGGACTCAAATGGGGAAAAAGGAAAAGGTGAATGTATCAAACCGATCGGGTAACAGGCTGGAACAGGATGGACGAACAAAAAACTCAGAGGAGGCAACATAGTACAAAAAGCACAGAGGTTCAGACAACATGGAACAAAAACACAGAGGTTGAGGCGATGAGGAACAAAAACTCAGAGGAACCAAGGGGTAAACGAAATGAAACAAAAAAACAAAACAGTCTGGCCAAGTCTCTCTTGACTGCGCCCAGGTGAAGTTAATCGCAGGTCCCGGGAGACTCCGCCCACACACACACCCAGGGGAAAGGAGGGAGGGCAGCAAGTCATGACACTGGAATTGCTAATCTTTACAAGAACTAAGGTAGCTGTAAACCTGAAAACTACCATTACATGACATTATACGTTGGAACAGCGCATTTTGAGCATTGGAGATGTAAACAGACTAAGAGCCCGTTTACACGAGAACGCTTACGGGTAAAAATGACAAAATATTTTATCGGAAGTGCCTTTCGTTTACACGGTGACGGCGTTTTTGGGGCCTAAAAACGCAAAAATCTGAAACCACCCTCCAGAGTGGAAAAGTTAAATACGCTGCGCTGTAGCGCTGTAGCCCAAGACGCAAAACTGGTCAGATCTGCTCACGTCGGCACGCGTTTACGTCACATAGATGCGGCATACCTTGATACCACGGATGTTCAAGCTGCGCTAGCAGCTCTAGTCAACATACAAGAGTCATTTCAACAATTGTATAAATCGCACCCACACACGTCTACGGTGTACAAGTCTTTCTCACACTCTCACAGCCACACAGACGCCAAGACAAGCGACTTCCGCATGAGGCACTTCAAATGTAAAACCCGATGTGATTTTATATTTTCTAATTCACTGTAATCCTCCTGTAATGTAACTATTTTCAGTACAATATTCAAAAACATGTAAACAAAAGTACAAGTCACTGAAATGTTTGGAGCGGAACTTAACAACTCATTTAAAACGCAACTAGAACATTTTATTTTGAAGTTTCACCTTTCTCTTTTCTGGTACAGTCGTGGTTAGAAATGTAACTTGACGCTGTTGTGATGGGTTTTTTGTTGTTGTTTTTTTTCAGTCCAGCGCCTCCCTTCGCTGGCTTTTGTGTCCACTTTTGCGTCTTCGTATAAACGCGGATAAAAAAATTGAAGACGAGACCCCACTTTTCCGTCTTCTGTTTTGATCGTCGCCATATAAACGTAGCCTAATACAGCAGGATTACTCAACAGTGAATGAAACAAAACACAACTCACAACACAACTGGGTATTTCTTGAGGAGACAACAGCATTACGACATGGCTTATAGACCAGTTTCAGAGCTACATCATCACTGAATGCGCGCGCAGTTCCGACTCAAAACAAAGCCACCGCTGCCATAAAACCCCTGCGAAGATATAGAAGAGAAGAACTCAAAGAGAAACAGTTGGAATAAATGATAGTTCATACCATTCAACTGACATACACACCTGAACACCTGCTGCTTGTTTAGGGTAATTTGCCCAGGTGTTCAATGGTGTTGAATCATGCTGATTAACTAGCAAGCACAGGACATGCAAAGCTCACAGACATATTAACCGGGTAACCTCTAAGACAGACACATGTAAACGAACATGAATAACTTTGTTAAAGCCCCAGTGTGTAGGATTCGTGGCGCATAGGTGGATGGTGCTATTGCACTTTCTGTTTTAGCTACAGCAGACCTCGAGGTCCGCGCGCCGCTACTGTATAAATAAAACGTGGTCCCGTTTTTTTTTCTTTTCTTTTCTCATGAAAACACACATTCCCGATCATGTACCATGACACTCTACACATCAACTGAAACCTTACAGTCTCCTCTTTTTGACTATGCAATTCATTTCCCCTGCAAAACAATCACTCCACATGGGGCTTTTATACGGAAAAGCACAAAACGAGGTTAGCTTACCTTAGAATGCTTTGCACAGGTCAAACTCTGTATTTCACCATAAACTTGCTCTCAATTTGTCCATAAGGATCCAGCGAATAAAATCCAGTAAAACAATTCAGTCCAAAACACGTGTTAGATCCATTACGACATCTGATCCGGCAGCATGCTTGTGTTGTTTACCCAAAACCACGAGCCTTGCCGAAGGCGAAGGCGGAGCCCAAATGTCCTTCTGCGGCTCTCGTATTCAAAATGGCTGCCTCTGCATGGGGAAGATCCCCCTTTTATGTGACTATATCTAAGTCCAAAAGAATACTTTGATTTCATGATGGAAGTGAAAAGGCTTGGAAAACAATGTATTTTTGAATGGGTATCTTCAATTTCAGTAATTAACGCGTAAAAATCTTACACACTGTCCCTTTATAAGGCATGATAAGTTTTCGCATGACCATCATAAATGGCATTTGACATGACTGAGATCACATCTGTGACTCATGAATTAAGTCGTAGTATGTTACTTACCCCGCAACGCAAGTGCAGTTGGCGGTCAGAACGTAGTCCTCGTGCTTGTTGATGATAGCCCACGCATTGTACAGGGTCATCTTGTGGCCTTGTCTTTGACTGGGAAGAACATCAGATGCCAACACGCAAAACTCCCCATCGATATCGTGGTATTTTACCTCTTGTACATGGCGACACACGGCAAACTGGTAGGCATCCATGGATTTGTATGCGCGGACTTGGGCTTCTCGACTAAATAACAGTGGATATCTGGCCACTTTCTGCGGTCGTACTGCCACTCCGTGATTGCATAAGGATCTCGTAGTCGAACCCCGTTGCTCAACGTGAGCTCTTGAATGTAGCTTTCCCTATACTCCGCTATGGTCCGCAATGGTTTTTCTGAGTCGGGCATGCGCGCTCATGCCAGTGACGTCCCGTTTGTTTACTAACAGTAAAGGGGTCTATACTACACAAGAATCTATCTTGTGTAATATAGGACCTTTAATAGATACAGAAGCATTATCAGTGACATCTTTAGGCAGCAATAGGCTCAATACTCGATTCCAATTTTGATACCACAATGATAATAAAAAGACTGACTGTTATTTTTCAACACAAAATACTTGTATGTGATTTTATAGGGTTGATACTTTTTTTGTTTTGATACTAGTTTCAGTATCGATTAGTATCTGATTTTTGATCCTGGCCACAACTCTCACCTCAGCAGTCCAGATAAAACCAGCATCAGGCAGTCACACCATTAAAATGCACTGGTGCCTCTTTGCAGCGCTCCCTGCCTAGCAACAGACCAAGAAGTAGAAATGTACTTAAACTTCCCAGCAGGCAGCATTACACAATCTTCTATCACTGGTGATGACCAACCGACCACATGTGAGCCTCAATCTGCTGCTCAAAACAAAAACACAAGACGACAACACTGTAACTGGTATGGGCAATGCAGAGAGGGGCCTTCATTGTATTAAAGAAAGATGAGACTCAAAGGGCCCATATGACACAATTTTCTTATCTACAGCTCTGGAAAAAAATAAGAGACCACTGCATTTTTTTCAGCATCTCTACATGTATTACAGCCATTCCATTCCAGCATCTGTTGAATTCCAACACAAACACAAACCTGAGCTACTTCAGTTCTTGCACCAGGAGTGGAATAAAGTCATCCAAGAACAATGTGAAAGACTTGTGGAGAGCATGCCAAGACGCATGAAAGCTGGGTTTAAAAATAAGGGTTATTGCACCAAATATTGATTTCTGAACTTTTCTGAAACATTAGTATTATGTTGTTT
Source organism: Paratrypauchen microcephalus (assembly GCA_036785185.1). NCBI lineage: Eukaryota > Metazoa > Chordata > Actinopteri > Gobiiformes > Gobiidae > Paratrypauchen > Paratrypauchen microcephalus. The sequence goes on from JAVJIX010000020.1 coordinate 3,645,644, forward strand.
CAAAATGAATTTGATCTTGTTTCTTTGCATTGTTTGAGGTCTGAAAACATGTATGTTTTTTGATATTTTGACCATTTGTCATTTTCTGCAAATAAATGCTCTAAACGATAATATTTTTATTTGGAATTTGGGGGAAATGTTGTCAGTAGTTTATAGACTCAAACAAAAATGTTCCTTTTGCTCAAACACATACCTATAAGTAGTAAAATAAGAAAAACTGATAATTTTGCAGTGGTCTCTTATTTTTTCCAGAGCTTATAATGTTGTTTTCTCATCACAACCATACTTGGAGTGGTGTTTTTTTTTCTTTTTCTTTTTTTTAATTATTCACACATGTTGAATGCACAAACCCTGCATATTTAGGCTGAGTTCTTCTCACAACCAGAAAACACTGTTCCACCTTGTGATGTCATGGGGTAGTAAGTAGGGGTAAGAAGTGCTCCACTGTGTTTTTAAACCCCATACACCTTCACTATAGAATAGTTTTGATGATTTCAAACCTGGAATTTGTACTGAACAAAAGGTAAAAGGTAGCTCTTAACTTGAAAACTACCGCTTCATGACATCACAAGGTGGAACAGAGGATTTTGAGCTTTGGAGATGTAGAGACTAGTAATGAATAATGCAGGATTAGTTATACATGTGTGATTGAAACAAAACTCCAGCAGGTATGGTTTTGATGAACTTTGATGAAGTTTGTTCCATTCTGAGATTGTTTTAAAGGTCCCATGACATGGTACTTCTTGATGCTTTAATATGGCTCCTTAATGGTTCCCTAATACTGTAAATGAATCTTTCTTCAAAATCAACACTCAGTGCATGAGAAAGAGAGATAAGATGAGAAAGAGTCATAAATATCTCTCTGGAACACTCCATTATGGGCGTTGTTGCTTGAATGCAAATGAGGAGGACAAAGATAGGCCAGAGTAGCGGGTGGGGGCGTGGCCAAACTCTCCACTCTTTCCTCTTCAGCTGTGCGCTGTGCGCTGGCCCCACTTCCGCGTTTTTGCGCGGAGGAAGAGATAAGAAGCGTTCCATTGAAAAATAAACACATTTCCACAGAAAATACAATTAAACCACTGCTGTTTCAGATGTCCACAGGCTCAGATAAAGGACTTCTGAGCCTAGAAACACTGGTACGTGCCTCCAGGCAAATAAAAAAATGCATTTCGCATTGTGTAGCTCCTTCGCAGTCCAAACTCTCTAGGCGTGATTTACAGAGACGCTGAGTAGAGACACAGATGGGGGGTGGAGCTGCATTTTTCAATGTGATGTCACATAGTTGCCTTGATCAGAATTGCCCGTTTGAGCTGTTTTTTTTTCTAACGCAGAAAAGGACTGCAAATGCTCAGTTTAGACATTTCGCAACTTTTAGCCATGGGGGGGGGGGGGCTAAACAGGGTAGGGGAGCTCACATTATATCTTAAGTTATATTATATCTCAAGTTTTGAAATTTGGTTGGAGTGAGATTTATATTGGGGGAGCGTGGGGAAGGGGGGTTGCGGGTGAGATTGGTGCCTGGATAACAAACTCTTCTGAGCCACACAGACTGATTTTCTGGGCACAGAAGCGCTGTGACCTGTGGCTAGAGTTTTGAATTGCTTAACAAAATTTCCACGTGAGAAATACCATGTGTGGCATGTGAGCGTGTGAACTCGTTGAAATGTGTGTGTTACACTCTCAAAGCGTGAGACTTGAGAGCGCTGGCCATAAACATCCGCTAACAAGTGAACAAGCAATACAGCTAATCTGGGCGCAGTGATACGAGTCGAGAGAAAATAACCCCAATGCGAATTACGCTGCTGAATTTTTGCACAGACAACAGTGTGACGCAAATATATCACTTTCTGGACAAATGTTTTGAGAAGAAAAACAAGCTTTATTAACTGTCCTGGCTAACTTACTGGAAATACGTTCACGAGCTACGGAACCGGAGGAGAACTAGGTCCAGATCACGCCGTCATGGGTAAGTCAGTGTTAATCTCACGACACCGCTGAAGGGGAAGCCATACAGATTCACATAAAAAAAAAGCACTATCCCTTTAATATCTGACCCTGATGGTATTTATTGCAAAGGTTGTTTTGGAACTATGCAAAATTAGAATATGAAGTACATGCTAGTAGTAGTAATATAAAATTGCTGCAAAAAGAGCTGCTACAAAACAAAAAAATACTTGCAGTGTATTTTTCCAAATAAGGGTAATGATTATTTTTGCACTTTTGAGTATGTTTTTAGAATCTATTTACTTTCGTACAATACTTGAATTTCAACCTCATTTTAAAGCAAATTTCTGATGGATTGCCATAATATTGTCCATTTACTGTTATCCAGTTAGTAAAAAATATAGAGATATGCATTTTTGTTAAAGGTCCCATGACATGGTACTTCTTGATGCTTTTATATGGCTCCTTAATGGCTGCCTAATACTGTAAATGAATCCTTCTTCAAAATCAAGACTCGGTACATGAGAAACAGATAAGATGAGAAAGAGTAATTTTTCTCTCTCTGAACAGTCCATTATGGGAGTTGTTGCTTGAATGCAAATGAGGAGAAAAGCGATGGCCTATAGTAGAGGGTGGGGGCATGGCCAAACACTCCGCTCTCAGCTCTCATCTCTCATCTCTCAGCTGTACGCTCTGACCCATTTCCGTGTTTTTACGCGGAGAAGAGATGAGAAGCGTTCCATTGAAAAATAAACACATTTCCACAGAAAATAAAATTAAACCACTGCTGTTCAAAGGTCCAGAGGCTCAGATAAAGGACTTCCGAGCCTAGAAACACTCGGACGTGCCTCCAGGCAAATAAAAAAAACGCATTTCGCATTGCGTAGCTCCTCTGCAGTCCAAACTCTATGGGCGTGATCTATGGAGACGCTGAGTAGAGACACAGGCGGGGGTGGAGCTGCATTTTTCGAGCTGACGTCAATAAGGTGCCTTGTTGAGAATCGCCCGTTTGAGCTGTGTTTTTTCCTAATGCAGAAAAGGACCGCAAATGATCAGTTTAGACATTTCGCAACTTTTAGCCATGGGGGGGCCCTAAAAAGGGTAGGGGAGCTCACATTAACGTTCAAAAACCTCAGAAAGTGAAAATTTCATGCCATGGGACCTTTAATATTTGCCTGGAAGAATCCATGACTCATCGCTGTACCAGCGGCGAGTCTGGTAACGCTTGGTCCAGAATGCGCTGCTGTTGCGCTTAGACAGACAGCTAAGTGAACCAATCAGAGAACAGTTAACGGACAGCGACGTGAACCAAGCCGGTAGGAAGCAATGCAAAAACATCTTTTTTGAAAAGAAAGGCCTCTAGAGCTGTCAGCTGCTGTGGTTTTAAGGAATCGATGTGTTTTAGGTCATTTAAGACCAATTTTACAGCTGAATGGAAGGGACGTTGCGGGCAAAGGCGGGTGCACTGACGTCACCATCTTTGAACGAATCAGAATCGCGGAGTCCGTTGTTAACCGGAGGAGCGAGGGTGGAGCGAGGGTGTCCAAATGGTATCGCGCTGTATAGGAAATACAGAGAGAGATATCATTTGGGTGGCCAGGTAACTTTAATATATTATTCTCACCCATACTATAGAACTAATTCTGGTATTTTCATACATTCTGTTCCAAAATGACATTGTTCAGTACATTCTGACCACATACTGTAACTGAGCTATGTTTTGTTTCTTGATATTTTTTATGATGTTTCAATAGAACAAAATCTGTGATACTGTTCTGCATTTTTGCTTGAATATAATATTTCTCTCTTTTTTAATGAACTATAATGAATCTTGAGCAAATGTTCCTGTCTTGTTGGTGTGAAAGGCTCAAGCAGAGCATAATCAGAGCGGCATAGAGACAAGCACAGCAGAGCACAGCCAGAGAGATGAGACTGCTGCTGCTTTAATGCTCTGAACATGCCAACCCTCACAGACCTCCTCACAAGCATCTCACAATTTTGAAGCGCAATATGGAGCTACATAGATATACTGTGATAAACAATAATATTGAAACTACGTTATGCCACTGATACAAAGCAAGTAACAGACAGTATGACTGAAAGGCCTGAACTGCAACAATTTAGTAGCAGAATAAACCAATAATTAGCCATAGCGTCATGTATGTATTTTTACTGCTAAAATGTTACTGTATCACAACAAAAATACCCCAAATCTCCCTGCTTTTACCAAGAAATTGTACATATGATAAATTCTGAGGCCCAAAATATACAGACGCTCCTCAACCTACGAAACGAGTTACGTTCCAAACGGCCATTCGTTTGTTGAAATTGTTCGTAAGTCGTTATAGGGCATTCTTTAGAAGGGAATGTATGTTTAAGGCTTGTATAAGTAATCTACAGTGAACCCTCGCTCTATCGCGGTTCACTGTTCACACCCTCGCTCTTTCGCGGAATTTCTTTTTTCTATTTTTTTTTTCTATTTTTTTTTATAGTGTAACATTTTTTTAATAGTGTAACATTGTGTTCTGCGTCCTGATTGGCTAAGAGACTAGACCAGGACTAAACGTGGACTAAACCAGGTCTAGACCAGAACTAAACCAGGTCTAGACCAGGTCTAAACCAGGTCTAAACCAGGACTGGCCCTGGACTAAACTAGGACTGGACCAGGTCTAGACCTGGACTAAACCAGGATTAAATCACTCCGTGCGGCTCTTGCGTTTGTTTGTGCGTGTTCGGTTTGTGGCTCGGGCTGAGAGGACGCGGTCCGGGCGCCGCGGTTCTATCTGTGCTCGCAGCCCCGGTGTACGCGCGACACGTGCTGCTCTGTCACGGATTTGTCCACGATGAACCCCTCATCGTGGACAAATCCGTGACAGAGCAGCACGTGTCGCGCACTTCTCCAAGGGGTTGGTGCGCGTCGCGTCCGCGCATCCGGCGGGGCTCCCGGAGCCGTGTCTCCCCCCACGCGTCACTATTAATACATTTTGTTGAAAATCTATGAAAGTTTGAGTGTTTAAACTAGAGACAAATGTGAGAAAATGTTAATACCAGTCTGAGAAAAGTGTATAATGTGTGTGGTGAGGCATTTACAGCCTTAAAACATGTAGAATAATTGTAAAATATAAAATTGTCCTACTTCGCGGATTTCTCTTATTGCGGGTTATTTCTGGAACCTAACCCCCGCGATAAACGAGGGATTACTGTATATGGATTTTTACTGCATTTAAATAACACTAAATAGTAACAAAACAATATGCTTTTTAAAAATATGGAAAACTGATGAGATAAAAAGAAGAGAGAGACACAGAGGCAGACGCAGTAGACACAGCTGAGAGAGAGAGAGCCAGCCAGCCAGCCAGCCAGCCAGCGAGAGAGAGCGTGTGTGTATGTGAATGTATGTGTGATCGTACCGATCGTCGAACGGTTCATGTTGTATGCGCGTGCCACATTCACCATCTTCTCACCAGCATCAAGTTTCTTTATTATCGCCACCTTCTTTTCAAATGAGATGGCTTGCCGCTTTTTCACATTTCCACTTTCACTAGAAGCTTTTCACTTTTCACCAACCATATTGGATTACGGATGCAAGATAAAATAACAAAGTTCGTAACACCGCAAGTACGTCTGAACACTTGGGTAGTTTCAACTGAGTGGGCGTGATGCTTGGGGGATGCTGGGCACACGATCGCAGCGCCCTGCATCAGCGGCGGAAATACGCACTACGTACTGTACTCGGAAGTCGGAATAGGCGCTAAATACAAAAACTCACTTATGTACATGTACAGCACTTTTGCCCAAACATTTAACTTTTTTTTTTTTATTTTCGACCCTGTTCGTAACTCCGTAACTTATTAAAGGATAAGTTGACATAGTAATTATCATGACAGAATACAAACCTCCTCACAAGTAGGCCTGTCACTATAACAAATTTTCAAGCACGATATTTAGCTAAAGAGATATACAGTGGTACCTCACCTTACGAAAGGCCCTACATACAAAAAATCCAAGTTACGAAACGCCTTCACGTCAAATTTTGGTCTCTAGATACGAAAGAAAATTCAACTTACGAAACGCGAAATCTCAAAAATTCAATTAATGCGCGCTCAGATGCATGCCCCGAAACGTAAATACACTTTATCAACACACACAGGGTTAGGTTCCAGAGGTGGCCCGCAGTGGGAGAGGTCCGCGAGGTAGGACAACTTTGTATTTTGCAATTGTTCTACATGTTTTAGGGCTGTAAATGCCTCACCACACACATTCTACGCTTTTCTCAGACTGGAGTTGGGCTTTTCTCGCATTTCTCTCTCGTTTGAACACTCGAACTTTCATAGATTTTCAATGGAGTGTGTTGATAATGAAGCATGGGGGTAGACACGGCTCAATATAGCGCCGAACGCGCAAGGGGAGCGGAGACACAGGATTACTATTGCAACAACACATCATCAGTAGGGTAAAACTAACCTGTCTGACGACGGTCTAAACCCAGCTCACGTTCCCTATTAGTGAGTGAACAATCCAACGCTTGGTGAATTCTGCTTCACAATGATAGGAAGAGCCGACATCGAAGGATCAAAAAGCGACGTCGACACGGCGCGGGATGGAGCCGCGGCGCCCGGGCCGTGCCTCCCCCTCAGGGCCGCGGGCCCGCACGGGGTGATTTAATCCTGGTCTGGTCCTGGTCTGGTCCTGGTCTGGTCCCGGTTTGGTCTAGGTCTGTACCTGATCCAGTCCTGGTTTAGACCTGGTCTAGACCTGGAAGTCACATAGAAGCAGAGCCCGCCCCAAGCGAGACCCAGCGGTCTTGCCCACCGATAGAGCACCTTTCTCGGCCTGTTAGCTCACAGTGTCAGCCTCCCGGCTCTGGAAGTCACATAGAACCAGAGCCCGCCCCGCCCCGCTCTTATTCCCGCTGAAAGAGCGTCTTTCTCGGCCTCTTAGCTCTAGAGCAGAACGCGCAAGGAGCGCGGAGACACGAGCAACGCGCTCCTCCAACGGCACTGCCATGTCCCGGGATAATCCTGGTTTAGTCCAGGTCCAGTCCAGGTTTAGACCTGGTTTAGTTCTGGTCTAGACCTGGTTTATTCCAATCAGGACGCAGAACACAAATGTTACACTATAAAAAAAATTTACACTATTAAAAAAAAACCTTGGAACGGATCAGGCCTTTTCCATTGAAATAAAATTCACGTTACGAAACCACTTCTGGAACGAATTAATTTCGTAAGGTGAGATACCACTGTACTGATAAATCATAATATTGAAACTACTTTATGCGTCTGACACAATAATCCCAGTAAACACATTTTTTAATACACAGCATCATTATGTGGACTGAGCTGCAACAAATAAATAGCCGAATAAGACAATAAAAGTGACTTATTCAACACTCTGCAGCTTTAAATCTTAAATAATCTTATTATAACAAAAATAACAAAAATCTCTCAACTTTTGTGAAAAAAAAAAAAGTACCCACAACAAATACTGAGCCCCTAAATATTGTTCCAGCTTTCATATACTGAACATTAAGTCGATATAGTAATCATCATGACAGGCATACTCACAAACCCCCCCACAAACCCCCTAAGGAGCCCTCCTCCCCCTGTGGGACCACATGCAGGACCTTGGATGTTTTCCTGCAGATAATGTTTGTATGTGGTGCTATGCCTCACATCAGTCAGACTTTGAAAGAGAAGAAGCAGAAACAGGGCGTGCAGAGGCCTTCGTGGTGATGATGACAACGATGTAGCAGAGCTGAGCCACACAGCTAGCTTTAATTAAAGCTGCACTGTTAAGTGTCCTTGGACATGTTTGAGCAGAGCTACAGGGCTCACTATTTGAATATAAATCTGCTATTGATCTTTTATTTGGGTACCTCTATGAACTAAGCGTTCATTTGAACACTGGTTGATTGGAGCCACAGCACTCTTTTAGGGCTGCCCACAGAATCCTTAATATCTTCACTACTGATCATAAAGAATCTCGTGCATTTAAACTTTGTTATTTTTACATAACACATGATAACATGACCACATGTGAAGATCAATCACTGTTATGTGATGAGGAGCACATTCTTGTGGTAAACAATGGGCCAAGGCCACAGCAGCAACAATCAGTTTAACCAATCACTTACCTGCACAGCGTGAGCCTGTACTTCTCAAAGTCACTGATACAATACACCTTTTATTCAGGTCAAAACAACAGGACAAAAGCAAAAGCAAAAAGAGCAGACTCTTTCTTCACTTCAGTGTGTATATCATAGTATAGTAGTTTTTAGGCTAGAGGCTGGAATCAGCTGCACTTTCTTCATGGATTTTGCACACTTGGGCAAAATATATTTTTTACATGCAAAAGAGAAAAATATGCTTTGCTGCTCTGAAGAACGTGTGCCTTTTTACACAAACTTTACAGAAATATATTAAACTAAGTAAATTAATGTTTTAAATTAATTTTGTTCAATTACAATAAAAAGGCAGTTTCCAGAGCCACGAGGCAGTGGCTCTAAATGTTACTGCCCTACTGTATGTTCAGATTGCTTCAGGCTTAAGGCTTGTTTTGACAAATAAATTGAGCAGAATGAGGAGTGGCAAGGGGAGCCTTATGGACTGAATGTGGAAATGTTATTTACTTGGATGCATGAAGAGCACACAGTGGACCGTGTTCCACTCATTCAATTTGTCAGGGTTTCTAAACCAATGAACTGAGCCGTGCAGTCGGAGCGACAATTTTTCTGAAGCGAAGGAGCTGACATCAACTACAGCAGGTTGTACGCTGTTATAACTGTCAGCCATCATCACAGTCTCCATTTGACACACTCCATGCATTAAACAGCAGCTCTGGGCTTTGAGGGTCCAACAGTATCCACAAACTCACAAATCTGACTTTAAGCAGAACAAAGGGGATAATGTGGGAGCTCATTAGTCTATTCATTAGGTTATGTTTTTGAAATGCAATACAATGCAGATTTTCAGAATAGGGCAAAGAGTTTAATCCCACACAATCAAAGCAGTAATTTGAAGTAATGCAATATACATTTCAAGACATGACAATTATTGTAAGTTGTAATAAGTTATCCTGCAAAACTCTGGTATAGACCTCTACAAACATGCTCTGAAAAGCATGGGAATCTTGTATTAGTTTAGCAGTTCCTATTCCACTTCTCTCTCAAATGTTAAAGGGATATGCCACCCCCAGGTCAAATTTGGGCATCTCCCCACAGTCCAGAGACTAAAATAAGTGGTGGAAAGCGTTTTCCTGCTCACCCAGCCATTGTCCGAGTCTGTCGCCACTGACCGCCGCGGTATCTGCAGCTCCTCCGCCTTAGACTGGAGTCTAACGTCGCCAGAGAAAGATTTCGGTCAAAAGGAATTAATTTGCTCGATGCGTTTCCCAATTACTTTATGTGTAGTGCGCATTCATATCGAGTGCAAATAAATGTGCAAATCAACACGGAGAGCTTGACTTGGTCATTTTGGGTGGGAACTATTTTCCAGTGCGGAAGAATACAGTCGAATCACGCAGTACGCTGCCAGGGGAATCCCTGTTACGCACCGGGAAGGGAGTTCCCCTGTTGCACAACGTGGTGCGTGATTCGACTGTATTCTTCCGCACTGGAAAATAGTTCCCACCCAAAATGACCAAGGCAAGCTCTCCGTGTTGATTTGCACATTTATTTGCACTCGATATGAATGCGCACTACACAGAAAGTAATTGGGAAACGCATCGAGCAAATTAATTCCTTTTGGAATGGTGACTCTCATCCAACAAGCAATTTTCCACATATGATGACATAGCCTGTAACTGTAAATTTAAACTGAATTTGTGAACCTCATTCAAATACACACATAGATAATCTTTCATAGGCGGCTTGTGATGGTGTAAGAACCTTTTGAAGTCACTAAATAATAAGAACATCTGAATTGCACCATTTAAAACATGTAGAGTACTAGTATTTGGGTAATTAAGTAACAACATATTTTCATATTACCGGTATGCATGGTAAAATCAGATGTGTCAACTGTAATTAGGTTGTGGAAAATGTAGTTTACGGAATCACGAGGCAATGATTGTACATCAATTTTAATCAATCAAATATTTTTACCTTGACTGTGACCAATGAAATACATCAAGGTTTACATGGGAATAACACAACACATGACTTCATATTTAATACCTCTAAAACTAATTTGACGATTAACTAATGGCAGCCAAGATAGATCAATCAGAATTTATTTTTTTACTTTTACTTATTTTGTTCATATACAGCTCTGGAAAAAAAAAAAAAAAAAGAGACCACTACATTTTTTTCTGAAATCAGCATCTCTACATGTACATGAAAACAACATCTGTAACTTTTTTGTTATTTTGACCATTTGTCATTTTCTGCAAATAAATGCTCTAAATCAGAGGTTTTCAACAGTGGGGTCGCGACCCCTAGGGGGGTCGCGGAGGTACTGCAGGGGGGGGTCGCGAAATCTTTTGATTTCACTTTAAAATAATATAATTTTATATTTTATAGTGTAAAATACAGTATTAACCTGTGTATTATTTCCTTGTATTGGATGTACCATAACAGAGTAGCAATGTTTATACATGACACTAAGCTCAATTTAATATAAAACACAATTCTATGCCGTATATATAGTAGGGGGGTCCCGGGCCCAGTTCGCCATCTGTTTGGGGGTCCCTGGCCTGAAAAACGTTGAAGACCCCTGCTCTAAATGGTAATATTGATTTGGAATTTGGGGGAAATGTTGTCAGTAGTTATAGACTCAAACAAAAATGTTCCTTTTGCCCAAACACATACCTGTAAGTAGTAAAATCTGAAAAACTGATAATTTTGCAGTGGTCTCTTTTTTTTTTTCCAGAGCTGTATATTGTAATAGTTAAATCTTAAATCTACCACAGGCCTACCATATGATTTTCTAAGAATATATAAGGATATATCATGCATGAATCCTTGTTACATTAAAAGTTGCACTGCCCAACTTTTCTGGAGGGTTCGCCAGCTGCTCGTCTCCATGGAGTAGTTACTACTTTGCCTGGAATGTTCCATGGCATGACTTTAAACATTTCCATCTAGCATTTATTCATTACCTGTGTTTCTGTTGCTCAAAAATATATGAATTCCTTCTGTGAATAGGGGCGACTCTCCACAGATCTGAATTACAATGTAGTGTAATGCGGTAACCTGCTTGTGTCCCTTGTGATAGGTTTAATCTATATTAATGTGGAACATTCTAGACACTGCAATGACATTTCCATGGAGACAAGCAGGTGACGGACCCTCCACTAGAAATGTTACGCAGAACACCATTAATATTTCCGCTACATAACCAACACAAACTGCAGCTAAGAGCTATCCTTGTCACGTCAAAGTAAACAAACCTGAAAAATATTTCAGATAATTTTGAATTCAGCTCAAGTTTCATGTAAGTTGAGGTGTCTTGTGACTATTAAGAAACAGACTCTACTGGCGCTCAGAGGTTATTTAAATCCCTGACTGACAAACACAGACGCACAGCGAGAAAAGTACTAGCTGCAGATCTGTTCCCATGGCAACGCCAACCAATAGATCTTTTGACTGAGGAGGAACATCTCTGTAGACCTATTAAAGTACAACACCTCCACACGTCCGAATGTCCCACAAAAACACACACCTGCCCGGCACCAACCTCCCACACATCTTTATAGCAAAAATACAGACAAGGAACTCTCAAATACGGCAGGATGTCTTTGGCCAGAGCGTTACACACTGCTACAAAGCTAGCTCCAAAGCACCACCGTGTATAAAGAAGAGGATTTGGTGAAGGATGAGTGGGCGGCAAATGTTTTACAAAACTGGCAATATCTGGGCCTCTTCATTCAAAATCCCCAAATGGTGAATACAAATGTGCTCATCAATAGAAGTAGTTTTTCAATAGTAAATAGAGCAAAGCAGGACCAAAAGCTCAGAACAGACTCATCAAAAGTTATGTCCTTACCTTCACTGACATGGGAAGAAATTCCTTTCAGGAAATGTCTTTAAGCCAAAATGTGTCATCATCATTATAAGATTACAAAATTTGTCTATATATACTAAGAAAAAGGCCAAATAATCCATATTGATTTCAAAATAACAATGATCATTTGATGTTTTTTATAAGATACAGTGAAAACTTCCCACAAAAAATAATGTGTTTTTTTAATATTCTATTCTATACAGGTTCTGAAAAAAAACATTTCTAAAACTATTCCGGAAATGTCCAACTTTGTCCATGCAATTTTATTCTGTAATGAAATTTGTTCAAAACAGTAACTAGAACCAAAACTAGTTTTAATATTTATTATTTTGTATCAGGGTGCTGATCTTATTAGTAGGTCTATCTTGATAATGATTTTATTGACTTATGGTTTATTATGATAACTGGAATAATATATTTTGAAGCTCAATATTTATCATGTGTAGAAATTCTTTATAAAAGCGGGGAGAGTTTGTTTATTTTTGTTGTAGTAAGTGAAGGTGTGAGCTGTTCAGGGTTGAATAAATGACTTCTATGGCTAATTATTGCTTCATTCTGCTGTTTTTTGTTGCAGCTCAGGCCTTTTAATGAGACATTTATGTAATAATGGATTACTGGGATTATTTTGCCTTATTGTTATTGTGTCAGTGGCAGAAAGTATCCATCCATCCATTTTCTTTCTCTTTATCCGGGGCCAAAGAAAGTAGTATTTTTATATATTGTGCTTCAAATGTTGTTATCATGACAGGCCTATGTATTGGCAACTCTAAAGCTAAGAATAAATAATCAGTTCAAGATGTTAAAAATGTACCGGAATTATGGGGGGAAAAATTACCATACTGTACTGAAATAAACTAGGCCTACTACACAACATTCAAAAGATGCCAGGTGAGCAAAAAAACAAAAACAAAAAACAAAACAAAAAAACACTGAAATAGGCACTGTGACCGTTTTTGGTTTTTTTTGTAATAAAATAAATAGAGAAATTTTGGTTTGACACTAAAATGGAATAATGAAATGATAGACTGTTTATCCATTTAATTGTTTTTTGTTGTTAATTGAAATTCAAAAGAACGAATGGCACAAGGACCGATGTAATTGCATTTCATTTATTTCTGTAAATCAGACACATAATGAACCTTTAATGTCTCTATATTGTCTATATTGTCTCTTGAAATAGACTAGTAAGTAAAATATTTCTGGATGCCCCCAAATCCATACATGTATCTATTTTTACCAGATCAATGATGTAAGGCACAACTATGTAGGGCTGTTTTGATAATCAATCAATCTGATTATTCTTTAAATGAATTGATTAGTTGTTTAGAACCCAAAACGTCCCTGAACATTTGACTATATTTGACCCATATAAAGTTGACATGAAGCCGCTTGAGGACGTCCTAATGGAGTGTGCACAGACAGGTTGAAAATGGCAGCTGAAATGTCACATTGTCCAAATAACAACCTGAAACCAGACAATTTCATATTTCATCAAAAGCACAAAATGTACCTGTTTCTTATACTATTTTCATGTACTTACTGCTCTGTTTAAGCAATAAAACCTCTTATCTCAGCTCAAAAACAAACAAAAAAAGATGCCAGGTGAGCTATTGTTTTATCGTCTGAATTATGACAGAGATACCATGACCCTTTTATTGTTCAAGTTCACCTCTTTATTACACAATACATTCTCTTTAATATTCTTAGTATAAAACAGTGCACACTCCTCAGCGTTCCACACAGGACTACCTCAAACTAATTGTCCGGATTGATTACTGAAAATGTAAAGGGCCTTTAAGATACAGTGCACATTAGGCCTGGTACCAAGGAACGTAATGTCCTGAGATCAGATCATCCCTGTGGGGCCCGTCTGAATCCACAGGTATAAAATGTGTAAAATATAAAGTATTTATAAAAGCTCAGTCGAATGTGACCAAGTCTTCTCATGTGGCCAGATGGTCTTTGTCAAACTATTAAGGTCAATTTGTGTGTGTTCATTTTCAGCTAATCATTCAAGCACTGAAGAGGAAGAAGTGCCCTCTTTGTACTTGGCAACGTTTTCAAGTAATTGATTCAGGGCCAAAAATATAATTTAATTAAATGTCTGACTTAAGTTAAAGGTGTATTGTGTAGCTTTTCTGGTGGAGGGTCTGTCACATGCTTTTGTTATTGCTTTGTCTGGAATCAAAATGTGTATCGAGTATCAAGCCTTTTTCTTAGTGTCAAAATTTTAAGTTATTGTTTGAATTTGTGTTTTCAGATTTTAGAATGGGATATCACACTGCATTTTGACATGAAATATCCAAAAGGTAAAGTCACAAATGTTGACCTGATCATTTTGATTATTGATTACAGTAATCCCTCGTTTATCGCGGGGGTTAGGTTCCAGAAATAGCCCGCAATAAGTGAAATCCGCGAAGTAGGACAATTTTATATTTTACAATTATTATACATGTTTTAAGGCTGTAAACGCCTCACCACACACATTATACACCTTTCTCAGACTGGTATTAACATTTTCTCACATTTATCTCTTGTTTAAACACTCAAACTTTCGTAGATTTTCATCAAAATGTATTAATAGAAGCGGGGGTTGGGGGTGGGGGGGTTTAGACCTGGCCTAGTCCTGGTTTAGACCTGGCCTAGTCCTGGTTTAGACCTGGCCTAGTCCTGGTTTAGTCCTGGTCTAGTTCCGGTCTAGTCCCGGTTTTACAATTATTCTACATGTTTTAAGTTTAAAAACGCCACACACACACACACACACACACATTTTCTCACATTTTTCTCTTGTTTAAACATTCAAACTTTTGTAGATTTTCAACAAAATGTATTAATAGTGACGCATGGGGGGAGACACGGCCCCGGAAGCCCCGCCAGACGTACGAGGAGCACCGCCACGTCCCTGGACGCGATGCGACGCGCACCAACCCCTTGGAGAAGCTCCACACGTGCACCCCTCATCATGGACATATCCGTGACAGAGAAACGTGACCGGCGCGATGCCGCGAGCACGAGATAGAACCGCCGCGCCGGACCGCGTGCTCTCAGCCCGAGCCACAAAACAGCCGCACGAAACCAGCAAAGAGCGGTTTAGACCTGGTCTAATCCCGGTTTAGTTCTGGTCTAGTCCCGGTTTAGTCCAGGGCCAGTCCAGGTTTAGACCTGGTCTAGACCTGGTTTAGTTCTGGTCTAGACCTGGTTTAGTTCAGGTTTAGACCTGGTTTAGTTCTGGTCTAGACCTGGTTTAGTCCTGGTCTAGTCTCTTAGCCAATCAGGACACAGGACACAATGTTACACTGTAAAAAAAAAAATGTTACACTTAAAAAAAATTTTTTTTTTAAATAAATAATAATTTGAAACAAAAATCTGCGAAACAGCGAGGCCGCGAAAAGTGAACCGCGATAGAGTGAGGGTTCACTGTAAACACAAAAACTCACTGTATTACAACAAAAATCTGCATTTAAACAATATTTAATTTCCTTGACCTCCATCTGTGTTAAACATTATTGGCCAATAGAATGTGATGATTTCATGTGAAACCCAAAAATATTTTTACACTAGGATGGTGGTCTATTCTGCAATGAAGACGAAGACCTTCTGACTTTATGACATTACATTTTTAGATTTTTCATACATTTAAACTGCAGATATTTTAAGGCAATTATTCATTTTGTTGCAATTGAAATGCTGCTGCAATTATTATGTAACATATAATTAAGTAAAAGTATGTTTCTCATTTAGAAGGTTTAAAGGTGCACTATGTAACCTTTTGGTTGGGTGTCCCTCAGTTGCTTTTCTCCATAGAGATGTTATTGCTTTGTCTGAAATGGTTCACAGTGTGGCATTAAACCTTTCTATCTTCACGGTGACCAAACCAGATCAAGTTACAGGTCAGATCTGTGGAAAGGCAAAGCCGCTCACAGGCAGAACGCCTGTTTTTCTAGGTATTTTTGAGCTGTAAAACCACCTGTAATTTAATCAATGTAAAGTAGCTTTAATGTTATACTGTGGAACATTCCTGGCAGAGCAATGATATACCCATAGAAACAAGCAGGCATCTCAATTCAAAATGCAGTGTGTTATCATCCCATTCTAAAATATGAAAACCACCACTTAACTTAAAATTTTGACGCCAAGAAAAAGGCTTGATACTTGTTACTCGATACACGTTTTGATAATGCAATAGTCATGAATTTATTCTTGAAATAGAATACAATTTTCAAAAAAAAGAAAAAAGTTGTTTCAGATTTCCATGTAATCCGATACAGTTCTGGTATTTTTAGCATTGATCATTCAAATTGTATTAAGATTCAAAGCTAGTTTTAGTAGTCTTAGTTAGTCTCTCTGTATCAGTTAAATTATAGATTGTCCTTAAAAATATCTAAACATATGTGTATTTAAGATTTCTGCTACATAACCAACAAAAAACTGCACCAAAATGTATCTACTTTGGTTTAATTATTATTATTCTTGAGGCCAACATTCAATTAGTTGAACTATTATTAGAAGACTTTCAGAATACATACTATAGGCCTAACCTAAAGTTGTACAACCTTACATCTGCGCTCAACAAAGAATTCTCCTGTGAGGCATTGTTTTCCATAAAGGAGCAGAATAAATAAATAATTTGTATGAGCTAAATGTTGGTCCTCCCTCGTGAGTTGGAGTTCAAACCCCTGTAGTACACACAGGAATGAAAAATGCAAAGAAACTAAAGCAACTGAATCGGTTTTCTGGGGTGAGGTTGTAAAGGATCAGAATGAAGTAGACTTTTTTGAGCGCCGTTGTGTATCCATTCACATAAAGACGCAATATTTTAGTCTTTCTGGCTGCTTTACTGAGGCGTTTGGAACTTGCAGGAGACTAGAATTAAAGCACTGCTGAAAATAGTGTCTCAATTCAAAAATATGAATACTGTCAATAGCTTTTATGTTTATATTGTGTGAATTAGGGATGACTATAGGACAAAATCATCAAAATCTCACAGCCAATCGCTATAAGCAACCAAAGCAGACCTTAAAACAGCTGGGATTTAAACGTTAATAATTCATGCTGGCTGTTAAATTCCTGCACATCCACTCATTGAGCTAATCATGGAGGGGTAAATGTTTAGGGCAGAAGGGAGTAAAAGAAGCGAGGGCTGTAGCCAAGTGTATTCAGTATTTTTGTGTGATGAAATATCAGTCCGGATTATTCTTTTTAAGGTCCACTCTTACAGGTTGGCCAGCTCGACGGGCTTACCTTCAGCGGCCGTGGAGCCCTGCATCACCAGCATCAGCACCGCGCACACGGTCGCAGTCCTCCGCGCCAGCATCCTGTCCTCTCTCCGCGCCCCGCTCCTCCCGGTGCTCCTAGATCCAGACGCGCGGATCCATGCTGCTGCGGCTATCGGGAAGAAAGAGCAGGGGTTGTCTTTTAAACGAAGCCCTCCGACCCCGGACATGAGCGCGTGTTTTGGAGCCATCGGTCACTCGTTAATCCTGACCATACACAGACTAAGATCCTGGCTGGAGAACATCTAAAGGCGCCGAGCTGGAGAAAGGCATCCGACCGAGATGTGCCCGCTGCGGACAGTCACGGCTGGGCTCGCCATGAGAGGCTAAGGGCTGCTGGGTGGATGAAAACAAAGAGCTGCTGTGGATCTGAGCGCGTCTTAACCGTGTGTCTGTCTGAAAAGTCCTACTGCGACCGCAAGGCGAAAGCGCGCTCCATCTCTGCGTCAAGGCGTCCACATTTCCGGAAACCACAAGCGCAGCCTTCAATATAAGGCTACACATCTCAACTAAATAAATAAATCATACCAGTCTAGACTAACAAGTAGGGTCATTTAGGTTATTTGGCAGTCACAGGCAAAAGACACTGACAGCTAAAGCTACACATTTAATTTTTGTTGCCTACACTGAGCCTATAAGGATCTAGCTACTATTAAAATCCTCATGGCTTATGGCTCACAGTCAGACAGTTAAATGTGTGGAGCCTTCATATGATGTGCACAAGAATTTTACCTTACAAAAAGTTTTTCGATCCCATGTTGCAGGTCACAATCACTTTTCCTCAGTTTTCCAGTGTAGATGGCGCATGGCAATTGGATATTCGACGCAGATTGCGCGCGGAGGGTTGAAAATTCAGTTTTGAAAATATATGATAATTGGGCTGAATTTTGTTAATAAATCCCGAGGTAAATGAGTTTGAGAGAAGATGAAAAAGTGGCATGTGCTAAGAAACTGCGCCCCCTGGTGTAAAACCACTAAACCAGTGGGCTTCCTGCACCTATTTAGGCAAAGTATTTTTAATCAAATCTGTTTAGATAAAGACACGTTTTAGCTGGAAAAACTTAATAATTTAGTTTAACCTCCTGAGACCCGCCCATTCATTTGTGTCCTTTATAGTGGACATTGAGTTATCCAGTCTATCTGTGTGTGTTTTGAGATAGTGCAGCCACAAACTAGTCTATGATAAAATAAATAATTTTAAATAAATACATAAAAATAAGTAAAAATAATTAAATACATAAATACATAAATAAATATATATATATATATATATATATTTTTTAATACAAAATACTTAAATACATAAAAATACATAAATACTTAAATAAATTTTTTTTTTAAATTGACTGAATCAATTGAAAATTGATTGAAGTTTGTCAGAAATGTTGGTTATCAAAAAAAAAAAAAAAAAATGTTTTTGTTAGGTCGTTAACTTCACATGGATTTAACACCAAAATGTCCCCGACGTCCATTACAGAGGACATGTTACATTACAAATAAAAAGAAAATTAACCAAATGTAAATGCTAAGGTGTTCATTTACCTCCAAATAGAAAATTAAAATAATAATTTAGACAAACTTTTTTTCTTCGGGTCCCAGGAGGATATAGAGATAATATAGATTGAAGTCCTGAAGGCTTACATTTTCATAACCACCATTCTTCAAATAATGTATGCTGTAATTGTGGACACTGTTCTTATAGTATTAGTACAGGGGTTATAAATATATACTATGTAAATATAATCAACTCTACATTCTATAAAGATCAGAGACAGTTTCAGCATTATAAATGACACAAAAACAATGATTGAAGCAAAAGATCCTTTTTAATTCAAAGTGAATCTTGACATAGTACGCCATCAATTCATAATTTGACACTAACCAATAAGAGTCACCAAGAAGGAACCCGCTTTTTGTGACAAAGTACATAAGGCTTGGTCACATCGAAACTCACTGAGAACCAGAGGGGGAAGAAAACAACCGCAAACTGGTAAGACACACATTACATCCAAACAATAATCATTTCCCAGTCCTCATATTGTTGAATATTGCACAGTGCAGTTGCTACATGTCAAACTAGTGTAGCACTTAAGAAATCAAAAACAAAATTATAAGCCACACGAAACTACACGTATTTAGAACAGTAACGTTTCTATTTACCAACTGTATATAATTTGTCTAGTACAACTCAATATTGTGAGAATTGTGATACAAAGAAATTTGAAATCATACATTTTATTCAGCCCAGTACCTCAATGAAACAACCCTTTTATAGTTTGGGGGGTGCCGATAAGCAACAGGCCTAAAGGTCCAAATATTTAACAACGTACTTTCTTTTAGCTAAAGGGTTCCTACCTCCATGTAAAGGCACACTTAAAATTGCATACTTTTTAGGGATGTAGACTGGTTCTCTTTAGGCCTGATATTAAAGGCAGCTGGACTCCATAACCCCGGGTGAATTTTATTCTGTCAATATAAGGCTGCAAGGTAGATTATCTGTCCAATTCAATCAAGACAAAGTGGTGGGGGATTACCAGCACTGAGGTGGAACAATCTCATCACAGGTGCTGAGCTGACAGCAATAGAAACTTATGGAAAACTGTGAGTGAGGCTGCACAACACAAGGTTATATTTTTTTCATTAATGTGAAGTAGAGAGTACTATCCACTAAGATCGTCAACACAGTAGCAAGTCAAGTACACAAAATATACTTATATGCTTACATAACAAAGCCAAAATCATTACAAAATAATTGATCAGACAAGAAGCAATCAACTTTGGACCTAAACTTTGAATATGATTGATGATAAAGCATTTAAAAGGAAAGCCCTGACTTAAACTCATGATTTCTACTATGACACCAACTAACAATGAACAAATCACAAATGACAGAAATTGCTTTGAAGCGATTCAAATGAAGAAAAAAAAAACAACCAAAAAACCACACACACAACTATATTTGAGTTCTACAATACATTCAAATGTAAATAAAGCTTTGAATTTGACTTTGAGCAGGCCCTACATTTTGAGTACTGTGCAGAGTTCTTGGTGAGGACAAATCCCTGACAATTTTTTTTTTTTTAAATGTTCATTTTTTAATCAGAGCACATTTTAAATCTATAAACAAACTCCTCTCCTGGGTCGTTTGATTGAGAAAAAACAAAACAAAAAAAACAACAGATTCCCCTAGAGAGGAACTAGTCACAAATACCTAACCCACTAAGCTAAACATTATGTGACAGCCATTTTGTTTTAGAGGAAGGCACTAGTTGTACAGTACAAAGAGTTGCAAATACAGTCGGAGAACGGAAAAAGCTGTGTTCAGAATCAAACTAAAATACATCTATGACATACCATTTACAGAATCCATAATTGAACCCAGTCTAGATTTTTGGAGAAATACTGATGCTAAATGCACACATAAAATTCACACACACCAAAAAGCGACATGAAAATAAAAATGAAAACTTCCATTACAGCAGTTACAATCACTTCAAAACAAAGCCAATATACAGAGGCACTAGCATAGGAATAGCATTCACTATACGGTATAATCAAAATAAAACCCACTCCTACTGTTTTTTATCATAACGAGTACAATACAAAGAGAATGCAGACTAGTTAAGAGATTAATCCTCTAAATTCACAGCTAAGAAGTGGCAGATCATCAGTACATAGCAGCTTAGTATCAATACATTCCAAATACATTTAGCCAAACATAGCTCAGAAAATAAAACCCAGACAAGTCAGTTTAAAAAGAGAAAACATACGATATAATCCAACGCTGATAACTGCAACAGTATACTAGGAGGTGAGAGAGGAAATAGTATCGACCATGCGTCAGAAATGATTCATGAACAGTCTTTGGTGCTGATTGGAGTCAAATACTAGCAGATTTACAACAACAGGTAAAGACACTACACTACACACAAGGCTATGCTTCCACCCTGAAGGAATGTATCAAAACTGACGGCAGGTTTAATACACAGACAAAAGCTCTGTCTCACACAATATGAAACGATTACCAATACACCTCTAATACTCAAAAGCCCAGCAATGATACTGTTAATCAATAGTATTTAAACACTGAAGCATTAAAGTAAAAACATAAAACAATATAATCTTAGTCTATGCCACTCCCAAAACATATAATGGGTTAATGCAGGACTAGCCTAAATGCACAAAAATAAAAACACAGCAACCCAGAGGCCATCTAGATTGTATTGCAGTTACAGTAAACAGTGACAATACTGTTATGAATTAAGTACTATAGTGAATAGAAATCGATTATCAAAATATCAAATCACTCTATATGTACATAAAAAGCTCATTCAGTCAAAGCCCTAAAATGTGCAGCCTCTAGCTAAAGTAAATCTATACTCTGAGTTAGAAAGCAAATTGAAGTTAGACATTTGCTAGTATTTATAACATATCTACAAATAATAGTGATAAGCCAAGTATCTTCAGAGTCAAAGGGTTAAGTGCTGCAAGCCCATTTAAATGTACAATCTATTACGCTGCTCCTGAAAGAGACTCTGGTCAGGTTAAGGCACTAAGAGACGGCAGCAGCACACAGCGTCTGCCTCCAACATAGACAGGAGTGTTGGATCCATGCTAATGAGGGACTGGGATGGTTTCAACACAGCTGACGGGGCTGGGAGGATGTGCTACAAGGCAACGTCAATAAGGAAAGGTGGAACAGCTTGACAGCAACAATAACAAATGATTTCCAGCTTTATAAAAGGATCTCTGAACACTAACAACAAGCAACAGGAGGTAATGTGCAAAGGACATATTCTTTTTTTTCTCATTTCATTTATTCTGTGGTGTGCTCTCATAAAGCTATTTTGTATAATCTCCTCCTTTTAACTGGCATTATTTTTGAATGTCTCTCAGAGCCTAAGTAGCTCTGACTATCAAACTACAAACTCATAGTATTTCATGTGAAACAATGCATTTTAACCATACAACTTCAATAAAGATTCTCCTGTGCTCCTTTCTCATACACCGTAATTCAATCTTCTTTTCATCACAGATTTTGTGCTCTGCTAAAGGCTCTACCCGCCCAGGTGGCAGCTCCAGTCCACTTGCCGTTGGCCTTCCTAGGCAGTAGGCAGTGCGGACCAGTTCTGCTCTTCAGATATACGAGAACTGGGGGTGGTGGCTGAGCTTGGTGGGGCTCAGAGGAAAGCCGGTGTAGGCCGTAACCGGTGACGCCATGTAAGGGTGGGCGCCGGGGGGTGGGAAAGGGGGCTTGAACTGGTGGTGCGGGTGAGGGGCGTGCGCGGGCTGCTGGGGCGGGTGGGGGGCATAGGCGGGCTGGTGGTGCGGATGGGTGCTGATGCCAAGGGTCACTTGGTGAACTATGGCGCCTCCCTGTGGATGGGACAGCCCGTAGCTGTGCTGGAGGAGAGGGGGAGGGCGAGAGGGCAGGATATGGTGGGGGTGGTGGGCGGCGTTGGGGGGGTAGGACAGCAGGGTGGGGGCAGAGGTGTGTGTGGGGCTGCTGTGGGGCAGGTGTGTGAAAGTGTGCGTGTGGACATTTGGGGTGATGAAGGCATGAGGTCTCAGGGGCCCAAAGTTGCCGTTCCATTCTTTGCTGTGGTTGGAACCGTACTGCTGCACCTGTGGTCCAAAAACATTTACAGTGAAACAGAGTCATGATTACACACTTTTTCTGCAGTTTAACAACCTGTATATATTATGGGTCCAGGTAACATGATTAATCACAGAAACACATAGTGAAACAAAACAAACACGGTGCTTACAAGCAAAAGTGCAGACTTTAATCAGTGGGCAAAACATGACATACCATTCTATGGTCAAAAGTTCTACATTTTGTTTTGAATGATGCAGGATTTGAGAAATGTGCACTCCAACTAGACAGCTGTGATTAAACTGTCAAAGTATTTGCCTGGACCTATACCCTTCTGCATCTGAAGTGGGAGAGGCTGGCTCACCAGGTTTACAAAAATAACAATATTATAGAATTTGCAGAGCAAGCGATTGTGTAATCCAGCCAAACTGTGATATCCAACTCCAGCGGCTCATTGCCGCCATTGAGTTTAAAAGTTAACTAATGCAGAAATTTTGTTACTAAAGAATACTGAGCCACCCACATATCACACTGTAGGCTCTGGGTCATTCCTTTAAAATATCACATTCAAGACTATTGGGAGCACAGCCCACACCATGTTCAAACACAAGGAGGAAGGTTTATGAAGAATGCTCTGTACAGTCATACAGTAACATTTGGAAAGGAGAAGAATCAAACAGAACTGACCTGCCCAAAGCCCAAGAGGTGCGGCTGCTGGCCTGAAACCTTTTGCTGTCGGGACAGGTGAGGGGCGGGGGGGAGGAGGGGGCCTGACAAAGGCTTGCTCTGCTGTCCTGTGAGGTTGCAACGCCCTTTGGACCGGGACCAGGACTCTGACGCTAAAAAAAGACAAGACAAAGTGAGTAATTCTAACATAAGGACAAAGTATAAAAATAGATGGCGCCTTAAGTCCAAATGACCTGTATGACGCAGAGGAGTAGTAAAGACAAAAGAAATGTCAAACACATGCACTTAATTCTTAAACTTTGTAATATCTGGCTTCAAAATAACCCAACACACACAAATACTGGCACTCAGAATAGCCATCAGGAACAGTTGAGCTGAAGAAAATGAAATAGTCCACTTCCACTTTGTAAACGTTGCTACCAGAACCACCAGAGAAACCAGGAGGCTGATACCAAATGAAATGCATCCTCCTTCATTGGACTTGCTTTACAAGATTGTTTTAAATGCGCAAATTATAACAGGCAATGATTTTGAAAATGTAAATAAAAATCAAATTTTTTATTGTAAGCTATAATGACAAGGATACATTTCTAGGCATTGAAAAGAATTCCTGCACAGTGCATGAGAAATTGCAGTGCCCCTCAGTAAACTCTATTTGAACCAAAGTCAACCCAAAACTGAAGGTGTACTGCAAAATGCTCAGCTGTGACAGATTTGGTACCAGCTCTTCTTCTCTGCTAGTGTCTGCGATCACCTGTTTAGGCCTCTATGAGCCACTAGAGGGCGGTAAGGCCCTACTTCTTCCATTTCACCTGAAAAGTAAACATGGCCAAGCACAAGTAACTAATCACTGAAGTGTAGTCTCAAATTAATTGTACATTATATATTTTAATGCTTAGTTTGCAATATTAGGAATCAAAGTAAATCATGTTTACTGCAAACTTGTAATTAAATACTTGCAATCAAATGAAGATACTGACCCATTCTGTGCACCTGCTCTTCCGTCCCACGCATGTTGTTGTTGTGAACTCTCATGGGGGGAACCACCATCGTCCTCACACCCCGAGGCGTCCTGTCCTGCGTGATTGGGGCAGAGAGTGGTGCTACCACAGCAGCCAAAGTGGAGCAGTCGCTATGATTGCTGTTGCTGTCCAAGTAATGGTAAGATCTGTTGCCACGTGGAGAAGTTGAGGCATCAGATGTGGGCGAACCCTCGACCGTCTCACAGCCACTTTCATGACCGTCATCCTCTGACATGCTGTAGACAGAGCAGTCACACGGTCACAAGGGCCAAAACAGCACAAAGGGCATTTCCACATCTGAAAACTGACTTCTGTTTCTCACCTGTTGGGTCTCTTGCATGGGGAGGCAGATGGGCTGGACTGGACAGAGTTGGAGGCAAATGAGCTTGTGCTGAGACTGCTCTCAGGGCTGCTGAGAGAGCACACCCTCTCCATAGACAGACTGGTGTTTCTACAGGCCTCACAGACACACTCTTCTTTGCACCTGTAAACATAACATGCATTTGACCTCATTCTCTTACTTTTGTCAACAGTATGTGTTTTCCTTTGCATCTAAGGATCCTTGTAAATGTGCACTATGTAGCTGTTCTGGTGGGGGGTATGCCACCTACTGCTTGTCTCCATGGAGATGTTATGGCTTTGCATGGAATGGTGCACAGTATGGCATTAGAACTTTCTCCATGGAGACTTGGTAGCGGGGAGGCAACATCCTCACCATGAGACAGCCAAGTACTTTCAAGTATTTTTTAAGTAGTAAAAACTCCAGTAATTGAATACATGGAAGGTTATGACATCTTCTTGGAGACAAGCAGGACCAGAAAAAGTTGCACAGTCTATCTTTAAATCACATTTTATATTTGTGCTTACCCTCTTAGACGGCACATCTGGCGCTCCTCCTCACCCTCTTCACCGTCTGTCGCCTCACTGTGGATGCTGATGACACTGGGTGCAGGGCTGGGCGTGTCCCCCATCAGAACGGCCACATCTCTCTGCTGCTGACTGTCCAACTGCCTCTTGCTGTCCGGTACCACTTCTTTACAAGTCGTCACATTCTTCACAGGCTCCTCTTCTTCCTCGCTGGTGTTTTGAGTGACCGGTACCTTGTTCTCCACCTGTGGAACATCCCTCTGTGAAGACTGCCCTCTTCCTGAGTTCATTTGCCCCACTAGGTCAACCATCTTTGGGGTACGACAAACTGATGTGTGAATGTTATTGTGTTGGGATAGATTTCTGTAAATGTAGAAACATTAGTAAGATAAATAGTACAATAAAATAGTAGAAAAATAGAAGAAAAATCCTACCTGTTATTGTGATTATGCCGATTTCTCTTACTGGTGGGCTGAGGCCACACTACATGGGCTATTCCAACATTGATAGGCTGATGGGCGGGTATCTGATTTGTGAGTAGAGACTGCTGAATCATTGAGTTGTAATGGCTACTGTGAGGACGCACTTTCCTGCAACAAATGAAAAATAGAATATTATCAGTATTTGTCATATACACCACATTTCCAAAACTAGTAAATTTAGAGTTGTAACTTACCCCCAATCACTAATCCGTTGGGGGCCAGATGTGTTGGTGTCGTTGAGAGAGGATGGCGGAGGGGGAGGAGGGTGAGAGGGAGGAGGTCCAACTGGAGTCATCTGCTGCCAGGCTGCAGGGACCAGGAGCTGTTGCCCCCGACTTGACCAAGCCTGCTGTAAAGAGAGAAAACCATTTTAGTATTTATAATGGAAATAATTAAAAATCATAAATAACTTCACAAATAGAGGCAATGTTTTTACCTGGGCTATTACCCCTGGCCTCACTGGCAGCGGTTGTATGGGTGGGGCCTGAGTTACCATTGGAACAGAATACCCTGCTGGTTGGTTAAGGTTTCCTATAAGAAATTAAATATGTTGAAATAACAAACAATTGAAATAACAAATGGTTAAAGTTTGGATTACATTTTCTAGGCGTTTTTACCTTGCATTGTTGGAGGACAGAGGAGAAGGGCAGGTGGAAATGAGTCACTGCAGCCAAACTGATTGTTTGTAGTTGATAAAGCTAAACCAGGATGCAATACAGATGGTGCTGGCTGGGTTATAGTCTAAAAGTAAAAATAAATGTTGACAGGTCAGGGAAATCAGATTAACATAAATTAAAGCCCCAGTGTGTAGGATTCGTGGCGCATAGGTGGATGGTGCTATTGCACTTTCTGTTTTAGCTACGGCAGACCTCGATGGTCACCCGGGCGCGCGCACGAGCCGCGCGATCCCGTTTTTTTTCTCTCATGAAAACACACATTCCCGATCATGTACCATGACACTCTACACATCAAATGAAACCTTACAGTCTCCTCTTTTTGACTATGCAATTCATTGCCCTGCACAACAAACACTCCCCGAGCACATGGGGCTTTTATACGGAAAAGCACAAAACGAGGTTAGCTTACCTTAGAATGCTTTCCACAGGTCAAACTGTATTTCACCATAAACCTGCTCTCAATTTGTCCGTAAGGATCCAGCGAATAAAATCCAGTAAAACAATTTAGTCCAAAACACGTGTTAGATCCATTACGTCTGATCCGGCAGCATGCTTGTGTTGTTTACCCAAAACCACGAGCCTTGCCGAAGGCGGAGCCCAAATGTTCTTCTGCGGCTCTCGTATTCAAAATGGCTGCCTCTGCATGGGGAAGATCCCCCTTTTATGTGACTATATCTAAGTCCAAAAGAATACTTTGATTTCATGATGGAAGTGAAAAGGCTTGGAAAACAATGTATTTTTGAATGGGTATCTTCAATTTCAGTAATTAACGGGTAAAAATCTTACACACTGTCCCTTTAAAGCTTAAATATAATCAAATGTAAAAAGAAGAGTGAATATGAAACTTTGCAATCACAGGGAGTACTTCTTACCTGAGTGTGGACCGGTATGTTATTGTAGCCAAGGGGGATACCAGAGGAGGGGGCGGGGGCCACAGGAGGCCTGGAGAAATGGATGGTGTTCTGGTTCAAAGCATCAAACACACCACTGACCCGACTGTGGCACATGTCCATGACACGGAAAGAGGACTGTACACTGAAGAAGAAAGTAGAAAGAAAATGTATTATTGTTGTTCAAGATGAAGAGAAACTATTGATATTTTGCAATGACACCATGCTGGGGGTGTTCTCAACATTCCACCATAAGATATACATGAAGGAGTTATCATGGTGACACAATGCACATATTAGCAAAACAGTTTTAAGATTGTCTGAAAACTCAAGAAAAAAACACAAAATTTATTTAAACAACACATTTTAAGCAGCCTGAGAACAATACAAGTGGTCAAGGTTCTGTTTTTCAACAAAAAGATGAGAGTGACTAATTGAAAAACTGTTGGCTAACGCTAGCTAGCTTGGGACTGTAATGTTATTTGAGAGGGACTTGTGTGAAGAATCCCTCAGTCGTCCAGGCAGAATCCATGGTAAAGGGAGAAATTCAATTTGTCAACTGGACAAAGTTTATTTGGTCGAAGACGTTTCACAGCTCATCCATGCTACTTCGTCGGTTCTGGCTAGAGTGCTGGTGGACACTGCGACAAATTGAATTTCTCCCTTTACCATTGAGAAGGACTTGTTTAACAGCACAAATCAGCTCACCGGTTCCAGCCCAGTTAGTTCTTTATTGTCAGATTGTATTAAAACAAAGCTCAAATTAAAGTAACTTGAGTAACAGAGCTTCAAACAGAGCAGTGTCTACTGCTAGCATCACACCCCCAGGGAATGCTGATGACATCAGCGGCAAAGTACAAACACAGGGCGTAGAGAGTGTAGTCTTACTGGCTGCTGTGTGGGTAGTCCAGCAGGTGAGTCATGGTGAGAAAGGGATGATTGAGCACATTGGAGGGAACAGTCCTGTCCTCCGCATCGATCAGAAGCATGGTCTTCAGCAGAGACACAAACTCCCTGCGGTCAGCCTTCTCCGCCTGCATGTCACTGTTGTCAGGGATCAGCACCAAGTTCACCTGGAAGCCAAAATCATGGTTGACAAGTATGAGCCTTGTAAACATAGGGGAAGAGAATGTGGACTGCTGTCTTTACTTACATGTGCTATGTCATCCAAACAGCTGAAGATGTACTTTCGAGCCTCTTTGGATTTAAGCCCCGTTTCCTTCTCATGTTCTTCTGTTGTCTGAAGGAAAAATACAAATCAGGACTGTTTATTTTAAGGGTTAGATTTTTTTATTCAGTCAGATTCAAATCCATTAAATTTCATATTATGAAATATATACTTCTATGGGAGGAAAATGTATATAGGTCCTATAAATATTTCTATTATATGTATTTATTATTTATTTTTCTGAGTTTGTTCAGTCAGCAGACTAAACTTTTACATTTCTGCATTTCACTGCCCTAGTTGTTTGGTATGTCCTGATTTGTTTTGGAATTTCCTGATACATGAATTAGGTCTACAATCAAGAATCCGAAGCCGAAGAAGAAGAAAGCAGACCTTTTGTGCGAAATGTGAAGGCCACGCCCCACTGTCCTTTTGACATAGTGCGAGTATGTGTACCTTTAGTCTCCATGAGGCATAGGGAGAGTCGGACTCTTTGGTGAAGAAGCGAGTTGTCTTGGTCCCCTTGTTCAGCAGGTGCTCACTGGGCAGACCCTGAGTCTGAGAGATGTACCGGATCTGGGCAATGACAGAAGGGGATTAGTACATACAAGCACTGAACACTTGTATGTCTGAGTTTAGGAATTTTATCTCTCACTCCATTTCATTCCAAAAGACACACTGAAGATAATAGCTTAAAGAGGTCCATATCCTTTCAAATACGTTATGCCATTCAAAAAGGCATTACCAGATCAG